>ML777117.1:487060-536006 GCA_009831015.1 Picea engelmannii
TTATATTTTGAGTTATTGAGGTCGGCCCTATTGTGCCAATAGACACATCATTTGATGTGACAAGTCTTATATAAATAAAGGTGAATCCCCATTGAGGAAACACACTTATCATTGTGTCATCTCATGATTTCAGAAGTTGTGATCTGAAATTATGAGAATTACAACACCCTCTTGTGTGCTAGGTTTGGTGATGGTGTGGGAGGTCTTTCTCTTGAAGAATATAGAAAAGGATTGGTTGGGTTTTCTTCCCTTGTTGAGAAGGGTTTCCCAGGATACTTCTTGTGTTCTTGTGCATGGTTATTCTTCTTATGATCTTGATTTGTTGCAGTATTTATGGTTCAAGTAAAACTAAATAGAAAATTTTAAGTAAATCCATGAGCCATAGCTCATTGAAAATTCAACAGATGGATCCTTCTTTTCCATCTTTACTCATTCCAGGTTGGCTCAAAGAATCTCGTAAAAATCATTGGCAAATGAAACTACAATTCAACTCATCCAAAGGCTTCAAGAAGATCCCAACCCTCCTAAAGGGTATACATGGAAACAATATACATTGAGGTATAAAGGGCACATTGTTCTAGTAAGGAATTCTACCTTAAAACAAAGGGTCTTAAAAGAATTGCATTCAACACCTATAGTGGGTCGCTCTGATTTTCATAAAACCATTATATAACATCCTTTCTTTCTTTTCATGCATGTGTGCAAGGAAGGCAGGGATAGACGTCTAAGAACTAGATATAATGTGACATCTTGTGGTGAAACTGATCCCCTAGTCAATCTATGTGCAGGGAAGGCAAGGATAGACATTTGAGAACTAGATATAAGGTAAGATCTTGTGGTGAAACTGATCCCCTAGAAAATCTATGACTTGGAGACACAAATTTAAGATCTAACTCTCTAATTGGCAAATTTATGCACCATGACTGCCAGCAACCATGCTAGTCTGCATACCCATGAACTTACGTGCTCTCATTGGAATGCTTCCAAACTGTTAGATTGTTCGCACATGTACCTCTTGATTCTTGCCATGATAGCATTTCATACATCTGCAAAAATCATTTGAAGAATAGAAGCCTATATTTAACAGATACATGTGCTGGTAAAATACCTTCAAGGTACTCCTGCATCTCAGCTCGTTGTGAATTACAATGAAGTTGTTGTTTCAGAACATAAAAAACAAAGCAAATAATCTCATTTACAGCCTGTTCTGTCCCCTTGGAAAGATGATTCCTAGGTGCCTTTGGCTAAAGGGCACAATCAGGAAATGTGTTTCATTGTTTCAATACGTTATCTTAGTTCGCATAACCCAGCATCCTACCCTGTACTTGCTACTCTTTGGTTCAGAGTTAGTCCTTGATTTAGAATGAGTAAAAAATGTTTATTTGGGAGACTGTTCCACATTTCCATACCACATCTTTAATTTATCCCCATTTCCATACCATATATTTTATTTATAACCCATTAAAGCCTATCACATACGGTATTTGCACAGTCTAGTTTGACCAGAGCCTGTATTTGCAAGCTCCACATACTGGCTTTTAATATAATATTCATATAACAACTTTACCTAGCCTGAATCTTCGTACAAGATTCCCTTTTACAGAGAAACCAATAAAATGTTTACAAAGCCATTGTAATTTTCAAATATCTTGAAGTTTGGTGTCTTGTGAAAACAAGTGTTTATCTTATTTATTGGGGTCTTGTGATGATAAGTTCTTATTGAAAAGACATCAGACGCAAGATAGAAAACAGAAAGAAAAGGTGATGAAAATTTCAGTAGGAATTGTATGTACCATATGTACAAGGTAAAAAAATGGCAATCGCAATTAAGAATGGCCACCTGCCATCAATATTCCATTTTCAGTGACTTTTGCACATGAAATTAATTTTGAACTTCTAGTTTGTATCCTAGGAAAAAGAAATGAAACCTGCCAATCTAAATAATTTGATAAAAATGCTTAAACTGAAACTATTAACATTGATAGATATTGAATGAAAACCGAAAGACAAACTGTTGCAAGTGCGCATGCAAGTCCACTATATTTATATGTAGTTGATGCATCTAAATCGAATCAAAATCAACACAGTGAATTTCGAATCAAGTTTACTAGTAAGTAGCAGAACCAGAATTTATTACAAAGGATCAGGTCCACGGAGCAGCCTTTGCTCTTGAATCAATAATTATTTACAATAAAAAAATTAATATAGTGGAAAGGAAAGATGGGTTACTGTCAGAGATTTGTTTCACTCTGAACTATTGTTGTAACAAATAAAATTTATAATCGGGACCGTCTCAAATTCTGAATTTTGTTGGTATGAGCAGTACAGGCACAGAAGCCCCAAGGACTCTAATATCCCAATATCTAGTAAGTTCTGCAAACATGGCTGCAACTGAACTCCACAAAAAGACGCTAATAACAATGTGATGTTATTAAGACAAGAATAAGCTAATTTACAAGTTACTTCGACTAGGCATCACTAATTACAGTTCAGAGCAAGATGGCTTGTAATTTGATTTCTTTATAAGGCATCCTCTAAACACCAAAGGGAATAACTATAACACTAAGGAGTCAGGACAGACAAGTATGAAAGTTGAGATGGAGGATACTAGTAGTATTTCCAATCGTGCGAGAATTTCTGGATTAAATGGAAGCAAGAAGAACGCGGTCCTAGACTTGAGAAGGGCGATTCTGAAATAAGATCTACTTCTAACAGTTTTAACAAAGGTGTCTTCAAACACTCATGACTAGTATTAGCTCCTCCGCACATAGTGCAAACCATTCTCTGCTCTCGGGAAATTTTGATGTATTTGAGTCACACAAACTCTGCACCTTCATTTCCATCATGGCTATTGTCATTAGCTTTGCTAACTTTTCCTTTTACGGAAGAAAATGAATTTTGTTTAAGAACTAGGGGCTTTCCCACAGATTCACTTGCTTCTATCAGATTAAGGTAGGTGTAAACAGACATTGCTCCTAGAGCCACTGCTGCTCCACCAATGCTTGACATCCCAGGATTAGACTGAAAAAGAAGAAAGCCTCCAAGAAGAATAACACAGGTCTTGAACTGTCCAAGAACAACATGGGTAGTGGCAGAAGTGGCCCTGCAACAAAAAATTTTGGCAATTACATTTTGAAACTGCATCTAAACATCAAAGTTGAGCCTGTTTTAAGAAAAATATTTATCAGATAAGTTTCTTACCCAAGTGCCAAAGCACCAGACCACTGTAGCAGAAAACCCAGTGTAGCAGAAAAAATAATGGCCAACACATTGGAGACATTCCAATTAAAAGATAGTAAACCAGGAGGATCTAGCCATGGCATTACGGCCACCAAAGTAAAGATGGTTATGGGCGTTGTTTTCCACATCAATCTGCTCAAAGTTGTTACCACAGCTATAAATTTAGAGATTTCATTTTTATCAGAGAATATAACTATTTCTATCAACAATAAAACAAGTGTTATGGTAAGGAGAACAGTTTAATGTGCAATGCCTAGATCCCAAGTCACATTAAACAGGAACAACAAAATACTTACGCAAGTGCAGTCCAATTGTCTTGTTGTTGGAGATTTGACCATAAAATTTTGTTTGCTGCACTTGGTACTATCCATGCTAAAGCTACCAAAGCACCAAACAGATTAAATTGCAAGTCTGTGACAGTTGCAACAGCCACTCCTAGAGAAACAACTGTCAATGCCAGAACCTGGGAAAAGATAAAACAAAGTTCCTTAATCCCTAATCAGAAATGAAACCCATTTAGGAAGACAGATATGAATGAAGGTGAAAAGGTTCATAGCTAGAAAATTAAATACCTTCTGGAAAGAAACTCTCTTCCCAAAAAACAGAAACTCTGACAGCACAATTGTAGGCGTAACAGCGATCTTTGCCATCTGATAAAAACCCACACTACAATCAAAGTAATAATAAGTGAAGATGCAATAAAAAGGCTGAAATTCTAATATCGATGAATAATTAACTAAAATGCAGTACCTGTTGTACTTTAGGCTGACATTTGCAAGGCCATTGGAGAATGCCATGACCACACCCAAAGAAATCAGAGAAGTAAATGGTGTTGCCTTTGCTGGGGGTGATGCAGGAAGCAGAGCACATGCATTGAGGGAAGCCAATAAAAGCCAGCTTAATGCATAGTGGATTAGTGTGAGAAAGATAGGGTAGTTAAATCCAACCTTCCCAAGCAACTGCAGTCACAAAACACATAGCTTTGGAATAATTTACATCTCAATTCTTTGTGTACACAATTAGTATAAAAACCGTCCCAGACACTAGCCAATTCAGCAGAATCAATGTGCTTACAGCCTAGTAAATAGTTTTGAATTGCCACCTATCTGCCAAGAACGATGGATAGAAGGTAATTGCATAAATTGAGAACCCACCAGTTTGTTCATCATAATGATGCTAACAGCAACCATGAAGTTGAAAGTCAAAGCAACTTCTGGACCGCAAAATCTTTGCTGCATGCGCTTTGCTCCTTCTGAAGTGCGAAGCTCACTGAATAAAGATGTCCGCAATTCTTCCAAGGCCCGCCCTGTCACAGAAGGTATGGATACACTTCTCATGAGACATATGTAAAAGGGATAAATTCTCACGAACAAATCAAATCTTCAATAAGAATATTCTCTCTCTATTAGCTTTTTGCTTGCAAATTCAAGAGTGGTGTTGGCCTTCAAACATTCCTATTCGAATGGAATAAGGGACCCAACTAGCACAATCTGCCATCCTGGTTATTTAAGATTAATGATTTGTTTTTCAAGTTACGATATGATAGGCTCTTCCTTAACTTAGATCTCCATCCAAGGTAAGGGGAAAATATAAATCCAGAAAAATTTGCAGCTTCATACATGTCTTGACCATTTTCCTATATACAAAATTATTCTTTCATTTTATGCATTTTGTCAGTTTCTCTCACTTATATCATCAGGAATTTTATTAGTATTTTCATTAGTCCATAAACCAAAAGAAAGCTAATTCTTCAAAACATAAAAGCTTAAAAGTAGTAATACATTATACACCTACATAATTTAGTATAAATTATGTACAAATAGGTCATCATTTGCTTGAAGTACAAAAAATCAACCTTTGCACCTGTGTGCTTCCACTTCCATTCATCCCTTTATGATGGCTTAAAGTAATCTGTCCACATGGTCTAAAATAAGTTGGGAGTAAAGTTCAATTATTTAGTTTTGATCAATGGCTACATTGCAATAATTGCCATTGAATATTTCTACTGCAGAAAAAAGCAGAGGCCTTGAGGCAAAGGGTAGATGTAATTCTCATAGGCATCCCTGAGGAGTGCTGGATTTAGAATAGGGAATTTGGGTTCAGTCCAGTAATTAATTGCTGGTAAAGGATAAACCAGTGACCAAAATAGGAAATCATATGGAGTTATTTCATGCATTCACACAACACAGGGCTACAGTTCAAAGACGGATGCATTGTAGTATAAATGGGCTTCCTTGATATACGACAGGTGTAGAACTAGACAAAGGGGATTTGGTTGAATGAGATATGTAGGAAACATGAAGCAGTAATCCTGATTTTAAGTAATCGGCTCTAAAGGCAAAAGAAGTTGTACAGCAAAACCAGTCAAGATGAAGACAAGCTGTGGCTGTAAAATTGAATGAATTGGGGTCGACCTAATTGTTGGTTGAAGCAATTACATACAATGGTCACCACACCCCATCTCATGACATAACACATAACACAGGCCTCAACGCCAAAATTTGGCATATAGTGAGAGAGCGGAAGAATCCTTGCAATAGAGCTGGATGTAAAACTCTATCCAGTCATTACATATTTGCACCCAACGCATGCCAAATGCAAAAGTTGGATGTACAATGTTGCACCTCAGCTTCCTTCAAATAAAGATGAAAATAGAATCATTCAGGGAAATCACATGTAAAACTTTCAGTCATGCACACACTATTCATAATGGACATAAGGACAAATGCAGATGTGCCCCAACTATATACATAGTTTTCAGGTTTGACAAGTTCTGTAGGTTAGGGATGAGAGGTTTGGTAACGTTCGGGATTTTGAAAAAAGATTGAAAGGTTTGAATGTATGGAACATATAAAATTACACTTGAAAGTATACACATTACTCAGAATTTCATTTGAAGTATGGTGCAGGCCTGGGAACCAACAACAGAGTAGAATTTTATGCATTATGGCTCTTGATGAAAACCGCTGAAGACAAAGGATTCAAAAGACTACAAGTTTGGGAGATTCAAAATTGCTGACTCTTGGGCCCATCATGAACAGAGTACTGGAGGTAAAAAAATTCTTTGATTTTATCTCTTTCACTCACATCTACAGAGAGTTCAACTCAAGAGCTGATTACCTCTCTAAGTCAGCCTTTACACTGCAAGAAGGAACCTTACTCGTTCAAGAATACATGGAGGACTCCTTGTCCTCTAAATCTTCTCTTTTTCTCTTTTGATCCAACCCGGAATCAAGATTTTTCCAGAAATTAGAGAAAAATGTTTGTTGTGGGGCCTGTTTAAGGGCTTGCTCTGTTTTTGTTGTTGATAAACTGAAGACAGGAATGAAGGGCATTTGAACCCAATCTGCTTGGATGGATGACTGTAATAAGTAGACTCAGATAGGTACAGAGTGGTTATGAACTTTGGTCATGAACCTAAGCTGATGTATATTTTGATTTCAAACTTGAAATATCAAATATAAAGTGTTTTTTCTTGGGAAAAAAATAAGCAGTGCTCAGAAATTCAAATAATCACAGAAAAATATATAAACATACTCAAAAATGTAATTCAAAACAGAGGACATGAGTTCAAAGAAGTAGTTTTGTGGCTTTTAAATCTAAGTTTTTTGTTTCCTTTTTTATTCTTACCATTTTTTAGAAAAGTTTTGGAGGTTTGGTCAGTTTGAAAGGTTTGGAACCTGAGCCAGGTCCTGCCAAACCTGGTAGCAATGCCTCGAACACGAAAACACAATTTTAGTAAACTGGATCTGGTCTAAAGGTTGCTGGGGAGCAACTGCCAACAAGAGATCAACATATCCAATCCAGTAGACTCATAACACACAACCTAAGCCTCGATGCCAAAGTGGGTTTTTGACTTTGAATTTGATTTTCAGTTGTCCTAGAATAAAAACCCGGATACAAAATCCAATCAAGTGGGTTCGGTCAAGTACCAATTGCAAGCCAGAGATCAGGAATTCTAACTCCGTGAAGTCATCTTACGCGCAAACAAGACGTATGCAGATGAATCCACACAGGGACAAAGGATGCCAAAGAGTACAATATATAATTGTCATAATTCTAGTGAAGCAGGCCCTACTTGCTAGAAGCCATAACTTCAAATGAAGCATACAGAAGCTCACTAGAAGCCCTAATTCTAAATTTCCTAAAATCCAAATGGTTTCATCAAGGAAAAGGGGCACATTTGCCTACCGCGCTCTCCAGCGTCGCTGTCTTTTCGCTTGAGCATTTTCCGAACATCCTTCCCAATGATGTACTTCATCGTCTCTCCAACCACAGACCTCGTCAGCATTCTGTGAGCGCTCAATGCAGACCCAACAACACAGCATGGTAATCGATACACCTTCGCTCTACAGGTCTCGAACTCGCGATCTCTGAACTAGGAAAACATCATATATAGAGGAAAATCGTTCATTTCCAACCCACATTGTCTTCTCTCCCCTAGAAAACAGATCTGCAATGGCCGAGAGACAATTACAGTGAAAAGCGAACCTTAGAACGGAGTGTAAAACGCTGATTAATGGGGGAGAGGGACCCAGAATTTTACCATTCATAAGAAGCATTTGGCGTCATCTCCATGGCTGATTAAGAATAAGTTCGCCTGGGCCAATGGCCACAGCTATAGCCGGGATTATCAGATGGCATCTGGCCTGACTCTCCATTTTCTGACCGTTTGTATTCTAAGCCAAAAATATGTCTGGTCTTTTACAGAGAATAAAAATATGTATTTGTTCAGAAGCGTGGGTATTAGTCATCGAATACTGTGTGGATCGTTGTGGGATTCGTCAGCTTTAGGCCGTGAAAACAGAGATTGGTTATTCTATTCGAGGAATTTGTTGCTCATTTTCTTATCTGTACAGAGAAAGTGAGGCCCACGTTCTCGCTATATTTTGAACACATTTTCTGTGGAGGAGTGCATGCCAGTATTATATCGATATCCTTCATTTGAGGGTGCAACTATAATTGTCAACCAATCATGAGCACGACTTGCCAACCGACCAGGTTTAGTAAGACCCTCATCTCAAATCAATCAAGGGGTGACTATAGCGGCTGCAATGAATGTCATTGTCTCACAAACGTGAAGTATACGCTTGGGAACTACTTTTATGATTATCAAATTCTTAAAAAAGAAAATAAGTGGTTTTATTTTAGTTAGCGTAAAGTTGAATTTTTTTATTTATAAGTAAGATTGGTTTACCTCGAAAGGTTAAATTTTATGGTTATATATAAAAGAGTAAAGTTAAATGCTATTTAAAAAGTATATCCGTTAGATTGGAGGTAGTCTCATCGATGATCACAAGGGATATTTTTTTGGGGGCATATTTGTTATGGAGTAAGACTTAAAACTGCTTCTAATCAACTAAGAGCTTGTATTCCTCTTACGTAAAGAAACATGTTAACGATTGAAGACCCGGAGGCATCTAACAAGAGTGAAAGTCTGCCCACCAGTGGATCATTTCAGGTGGCATGGTTTTCCTTGAATAATGGTGACGAATCAACCTGCATTGGTAGATAGTACCTAGTGATCATTGTCCTTATTGCCACTTGTTAACTCAATTACAATAGATTTTGCCACATAAATAAGCATTGTTTTGCGTATGCAATTTAGTTTAATTTGAATCATTAAAAGGTTAAAGACCTCCATGGTTGTTGGTAAGGGTAGTAGACTACTCAAATATTTTCCACATCAATGTCGTAATTAAATATGAACAAGTTTTTTCACTAAGAGTAGCGAGGTGCTCTCGCGGTATGGAGGAGATGTTGTCATGTTAGGATGATGTTAGATTTTACATTAAACATTAAGAAAAATTAAATTTGTCACAATAAAAAAAAGTAAAACAATAATAAAAATAAAGTCGACTCAATTAAATGAAATGATAAAAAAAACACGCTTTAAGAAATTTGATCCTTCTTGGTGTTTTATAGATCCGGTTTAAGATGAATCTATGCTACTACACAGAAGTGATGTTGTAAGTGAAAATCCCAAGGTGGATAGGTTTGTCATATTTTCTTTAAAAATAAGAATTTTAAGTTGCACATAATTTAAGTATTAGTGTATAGATAATGTCAATGGGAGTGATACAACATATGGTGCCACATAGCAATAACGTTGACAAGTTATATGTCGGTGTCCATGTGTGAAAACAAATTATGACAAGTGATAATCATGAAGTGATGTCACCTATCCACATGTCACTTAAAATCTACCACTAGATTTTGCACGGGAATAAGGTCACATTTAACAATATTTCAAGGGGGTCGCATACACTAATTTGATGTCTGGCTTGGTCGTGACCCTAAAAATAGATGATTGTTGTTGTTGTTGTTGTTAGATACAACTTTGTTCATGTAAGGTCTCTAGTATTAATTGATAAGCTGGGAACTTTGAGATAAGTTAAAAATCTAACATGAACTAAAAGGGTTGGTTATCCAAACCCTTTTGTTACAATATTAGCTTACTCTATATTAAACTAGTCGAGAACTTTGAGATAAGTTAAAGATCTAGCATGAACTAAAAGGGTTGGTTATTCGAACATTTTTAGCTAAGATACGGAGAACTTTAAAGAATAATCTAATTTTGTAGCAAAATGATTCTCTTTTCTATTAAAATTTTGTCTAGAACCAAACAAAAATTTCAAACATGATCAAAGTTTTATTATGATTCAAGTTTTTGTGTATGGTGGAATGATGCCCAAAAGAGTTTATCAACTTTGAATCAATTTATATCTTCAAAAAAATTTGATTAAAATTTCAAATTAATCAAAACTTTAACTTCTTGTGTTATCAAATTGCAACAAGAAGAAAAAACTTATTATATGATTAGATTGTTTCAAATCTTAAAAAAAACTTGATCTTAAACTAAAAAGATGGTACTTACTTCAAATTTGAAGGGTTATATTCTTGAGTTAGAAGAGTTGGTGCTTACCATTCTAACAAGCTAAGTTAAGACTTTGAAGGATTTGGTTTTGGTTTTCACCTTTTTTTTTTAGGTAAGGAAAGTTAGTCATATTTTAGTTTGGGAAAAGGATAATGTTTTGAATGGATAAATATTTTAATAAAAAGTGTTGAATTGAACATATTAAGATTTAGAATATATTAAAGTTAGAAGAGTTAATTATTTTAATTTGTTCATTATATTTTTTTGAAGACAAGTTATTATTTTTTCTTATAATCTCAATTTATCAATAAAAATTAGTTGAAAAAACTATTAAAATTTCATTAAAATCAATACATATTTACAAAATTAAACATACATAAATAGAAAAAGAATAAAAATCTAAGTATGCATGTATCTAACCATATATGTTTTCATACTTTTTTCTATGTTAAATTTGTAAAATATTTCACTAAAGTAGATAAAGCAAATTAAACAATAATGAAATCTCCATATAAAAGACAAATGTGTCTTTTCTTTAGATTTGCAAACTGATTTGTTTTTATAAAAAATTTCAATTTAATAAGTTAAGAATCACATTATGATAAGGATGATAAGAAAGTTCATTCTTATCTAAAACTCCTACTTTATTATTGGACAAAAACAACAAACATCAATACCTCACAATCTTAAAATCCTTACATAAATTATAAAACTTTTTTTCAATCCAATCAACACCCAAAAAAAATTATGTCTCAATGGATCAACTTTCCTATCCATATATTTACACTTTTTATTAACCCTAATTTACTCAAAATAAAGAATGTTCTATGTTTATTGCTCCAAAGAGTTTATTGCTCCAAAGAGATGGGAACTAATGCCCACCATGCTAACAAAATCCTTTCTATATATCTTTTGTTGTTCATCTTCTAATAAGATACTACAACAACATACACCAAAGTTGAAACTTAACATCTTCTCTAAACATAGAAATTCTTAACTAATAACTAACCTGCGAAAGTGAAACTGTTTTCAACATTTCCAAAAACTACTTATTATAAAACACTTTTTTACTTAGACACTTTTTTACTTAGAGTTTTCAATTTCTCACATACCCTTTTTCATCTTTAACTATATATATTTTTATTCGCATTAATAAAAATATGAGCTTCTTTTCTTATTACAAACAATCATCAGGAATCAACTACTTTTCACTTGACCCTTATCACTGGTCACATATATTCGTTGTTTCTTCATTATCATACACTTTACTTTATTTTCATCAATAAAAGGATGAGCTTCTTTTCCTTCTTACAAAAGGATTATAAATTTGGGGAAGCCCAAATGCATGGATGGGAGAGGCCTACATACATGGCAACATTCAAGTAGGGCATATTACAAAAGCATCATGAGTTTCTTATCCTTATTGAAAAAACATAAGTAATGGGCCTTTAAACACAATATTTGACATAAATTTTGGGAGGTCCCATGCATGGTGGGGCCTACATACATGGAAACCTTCGAGTAAGACCACACAAATGTTGAGTTGGTGTATGTACATTGAAGTGGGTTCTACATTATTATAATTTTTTTAAAAGCTTGTTTTGAAATCCTTAAAGCTTTAAGGAATATTTGCATAAGAGTTGGTTTTGATTTGGATGTGGATAAATATTATGATTTATTTTTTATTATAGTTTTTTTTTTTCATTTTTATATATTTTCATTGATATTTTATTTAACTTCAAATCTATTATATATATAATAAATTTGAAATTAAATAAAATATTAATTTTAAATATCTAAGTTATATATTAAATTTAAATTTAGTTTATATATTTAAAATGTGATATGGTTAAAATAAATTAAATGTTAGTAAAAGAGTATCACCATCTTCAATAATAATTTAAACATCTCATCAACATCTTTATTAAAACATTTACGTTAAAAATTGCATTAACATGTCAATTTATATATACATAAAATAAAACTTAAATCAACATTAAATATAACTTGAGTCAAATTTACGTGAGGTCCATAAGGCTTACATGTAAGTTAAATCATCGCTTAATACTTGATTCTAAATTTAGGTGAGGTCCACAAACATTCTTAAGGGCCAACATTATCGTTTTTTTGGGCAACTCTCACTTCACTTTATTTAAACAACATGAGAATATTATATAGGATTAAAAGTATTATGAATGTTAGAAAAATATAAGATTTTTCCTACATTATTTTGTGGTATTTTGAAAAAGTTTTTACAATTAAAATAATAATGATATGATAATAAAAATAATTAAGATGAATTTAATTTATCCAATTTCAAAAAGGTAAAGAGTTAATTTATTTATTTTATAATTTTATTTTTATATTAAAAAAGATTAAAGAATTTTTTTTAATTTCTATAATTTTTATGAGTTAATAGGTTAGGAAGGTCAATATTGTTACAAATATTTTGAAGTTGAGATTTAATGTGGGCATATATTGGATATTGTAAAAGAAAGTGGTTTTTATCCTCCACCTTCTTAGTATCACAAAGATGACAAATTATTTCATCCCACAACGTTTTATGAATAGTCCAACACCCTATTTCACTGTGGAGCTTGTGAGAGTTTGTTTTTATATTAGCGATGTTGATTTTCTTCTTTAAGCTAGCTATAAAAAACTTGATATTTTTTATCTTTTAAATTAGGGTTAATGACCTCTTTATGGTATCTTAATTTTCTCTTATCCTTTATTTCTTTATCACACTGCAATTTCCCCTTTCATGTAGATGTGTATTATTTCAATAATATTAATATTCTACATAGTGACCTTCTCCTCTATTCTCCAATAATGTATCTAAGAGATGGCATCTTTATAGTAACCCCTCTTAAGCCACATGTGGCTTTAACTAGAGTTTGAAGCAATCCTAGGAAGCCTCACATTTTTCATGTTAGTTGTCTATGTTTGTAGATTAGGTACATAATCATAGACATGCTCTTAATGGGGGGAAGACCAACTTCTTTGAGGATGATAGGATAGGGCATATTGCTTTTAATTTTAAAATTATAAATTATAAAATGTTTTTCGTTTTGCTTGATCTTCCTTCACGTTTCTATAGAGATGTTGCAACCCCAAACTTCACATCCATATAAGATAAAATGAGTGACAAGAGTGTCAAAGAGGAGTTTTTTTTTTTCCCACACCTAGAAGTCCATTAATTTATAGTTTTTTTCAAGACCGAAATAGGCTTTCCACCATCCATTAATCATTTTCTCAATGTAATAGTTCAAGTTAAGTTTGGGATGAAGGTTGACATGCGAGATATTTGTATGTATTAGCCTCCTCTAAGTTGTTATTGTCATACACAAAATTAGTGTCAGTGATCAATATGGATTTGATAATCATAACCTTTATTTTCTCATTGTTTACTGACATACCAATTCTAGAATATAAATCCTTGAGAATTCTTAGTTGTTTGTCGAGATCAAAGGAACACCTCACCATAAGAAAAATATCATCAACGTAAAGACGAAAGATGGTGACTATTCCAATTAAAATAGTGCCAACGCAACCTACTTCTTCCATACATGCCTATAACTTGTCAATGTAAATATCAGAAATGGTAGGTGATAGGAGGCAACCTTGCTTAACTCTTATATTATAGTTAATTTATTATGACTAGCCCTCGATGTTCCTAAACCTCGCATTATCATTCTTCTACAAACTTATCAGAACAACTCTCAACTCAAAAGGAACCTTTAACTCTACTAATCTATTTTGAAGGTTATTTATAAGCATTGTGTCAAAAGCTTTCCTAAATTCAACAAAGCAATATAGAAGATCGATCTTATTATTGTGACATTCCTCTACAATGATCCTAAGTGTAATAAAGTGTTCCATGGTTTCATGATAGCTTTAAAACTGGCTTGGCCTTTAACCCATTTTCCATGATTTTTTAACGACACGGTAATCTTCTTTTCTAGAATAATTCTACATAACTTGGCTAAAAGAGGGCTAATCATAATGGTCCTATAATCCGATGGAATGTTATTATCCCCACTTTTAATAATAAGAACTATTAACCTTTGAATCCATGACCTAGAGAAGTCTTGATTGTAAAATCTCTTCTTCTCTCATGTGTTATCACATATTGGTTGGAAGAATTGATTTATGACATCATAAAAGTTCCAACATACCATAACCCTTACACCAATGATTATAATCACAAGAGAGTAATGTTTTTACATAATAAATATGTAAATATACATACTTCTTCATATTTTCCTACTCCTTTATAGAACATATTGTATAAATATGTTTACACTTAAATATACTTGTTTTAAAATCTAAGTTTTTTAACTATAAAACTTCATACCCCTCATTTTCTAAATGTAAATAAATTTTATATCACATTATTATAATACTAAATTTTAAAGATTTTCTCATATTAATTATAAATTATATATATCAATAAACAAAATTATTTAAAAATTAATATCATAAATATTATTTAAAATTTTCACCATTAAAAAATAACAAAACTCATACTTAGTTGTGTTACATCTTCTATTAAAATCTGTAATAATTTATGATAATAAAAAATATTATAACTTTCACAATTGAGAACGTAGATAATGTATATTTGAAAAAGAAATAATTTATGATAATAAAAAATATTATAACTTTCACAAATGAGGATGTAGATAATGTATATTTGAAAAAGGAGAGAGCGTTGATCCAAATCCAAAGATTACCATTTGCGATAAAATATCAATTTTTCATTACTATTTATTACTTGCCGCACCATATTTAAGACGCTCATAATACCTGTAATTATGCGTAGTTAAACCTTTACACCATTTATACAATTTAACGCCATATCTCATATCCTTTCAAACTCTTACATATTATCAATACGGTTTTATTTTTTAATTAAAATATTAATAAAAAAAATTATAATTAATTTTTTTTTATATGTTTAATGTTAATTTTTTTTATCCATATTTAAATATTTAATTATTAATTTTTTTCCAAGTAATAATATTTGGAAAACTCTTAAATATTTTTTATTAGGAGGATGATATCCAGAGTAAATCTTTAATTTTTTAGGGTTTGAAGATGTTACAACAATATACTTATTATAAGTTCAACATGTTACTTTACTAAAATAAAATTTGGATGAGGAGGATAATCATCCCATAACTACTTGAACTAGACCCAATTAACAAACTAATTATTAATATGATAAGTCACCATTATATTATATTACAATTATTTTAACTTATCTAAAAAAAGCAACATTACACAATCCAATTGTAATAGAGATATTTAAAAGTATCAATTCATTTTTGCATTAAAAACAATAATGTTATATTGTTAATCTCATCAATACAAAATTGCAATTTAAGTAAAGATTGTCTCATGAAAATTTAGTATAACAAATCTAAAAAATTTAAAATTATAAAATGTTTAATCTTTTTTTCTTAAATATTCACTATAATTTAAAAAAAAAATCAAAATTATTAAACAATTTTATCAACCTTAATGGTATAACATAATAAATTAGTTGATTTGATCTTTTGACTTAAGCTTGTCCTATGATTTTTCTAGATGAGTTCATTTGATATTTTGACCTTGTCCTGTGTATTTTTCTAAATGGGTTGGTTTGATCTTTTGACTTAAGCTTGTCCTATTGATTTTTCTAATTATTTTGAATAATTTATTTTTTTCTTAATTTTTATTTTTTATATTTTTTATTAATTAAAGTTTATTTTTTATTTTTTTTTGTTAATTAAAGTGCATTGGGTATTCTTAAATATTCACTATATAATAAGAAAAAATCCAAAATTGTTGAACAATTTTATGGACCTTAATAATAGTATAAGGTAATAAATGAATTGATTTGATCTCTTGACCTAAACTTGTCATTTGTAACCTAATTTTCCTAATTATTTTGAATAACTTAAGTTTTTTTTAAGTATTTCGTTAGTTGAGGTGCATTTACTTATTGAACTCATTTTATTATATTAGAGGACTTGAAAACTCAAGTGCATTCATGAAGTTACGGCCACGGCCATATCACTTATAAGCACATCAACAAGAAAATTGAAAAAATCACCTTAAAATAAGTGAACGTGTAACTTTCACTTTCGTTGTAGTCTAACTTTCACTTTTATGTGATTTAAATGATGTGAGTGTATTATATACAAAGTAATATTTTCATTAGTCTCTGCCTTCAAGGCATCCGAGACTATTGTAAATGATTGGCTTGTCGTTTATTAGGGATTATTGTAAATGGCTTGTTGTTTTTCAATAGTTTTGATAGTTTTGCATGTAAATCAATATATTTAATTCAAAGTTTTTTAACACAGAATACTTTGTATATACTTATTAACAAGAAGTAGTAGTTTGACTCTCCCATCTGTTATCATTTATTTATCAAATTATTTGTACACACAGAACATGACTCATACCTTGAAATGGCAATGTAACAACAAATATGAGTGCTAGAGAAGAGGGTATCACATACTAGCATTGAAATGAAGATAAAACAAAGCTATTTGACGCCCTTGAAATGGAAGTGTAACAACAAATATGAGTGCTAAAGGGGAGGGTATCACATACCAGTGTTGAAACGAAGATAAAACAGAGCTATTCGATGCCCATGGTTATTGAAAAGAGGGCTTCGACTCTCAAATCCTCAACATTCCACCATCTTTGATTCTTCGACGAGATTAAATATGGAGAGATCAACGTGAAATCATCATTACACATCTTAATCATGAACCATGGTTGCTTCTACAACTCAAGGAAATGGTGAACTTAAATGAGACGAGGAACTAGCCCCCGACCAGATGTTTCTAAACTACGAGAGGTGATTGCTTTGGCTATACTGTAATAAATGGTTGGAGTGGAACCCCAGGGCAACAAGAACTATCAGTGACATTGACTATACTTTAATAAATGGCTGGAGTAGAACCATCTGAAATGCATTTGTATTCAACTATAAGAGAGGGCCCAACCCATATAATTGAAGACAACAACCATCTTCAAGTGTGATTGAAAAATCATCATATATAATGGGTGAGTGAATTCCCACTTCTATTTTTTATACATATATGTTGTCAACTAGGTTTCACCCACATATTCATTCAGAGACATCAGAATTCCATTCTCATATGAGAGGGAACATATCATTGTTCTTAAAGTTTCATTCTTTAGATGTTGAGAGGGTGCATATGAGAGGGAACATATCATTGTTCTTCAAGTTTCATTCTTTAGATGTTGAGAGGGTGCATATGAGAGGGAACATATCATTGTTCTTCAAGTTTCATTCTTTATATATATATATATATATATATATATATATATATATATATATATATTAATATTAGCACCCTTTCCTCTTATGATGCCTTTTTCATATCCTTCATAGATGTCGATGCATTGCATTTCATTCATCTATTGTTTTTATACGATGTCACTCATTAACCCGGTGGTTAGGTTTCACAATTGAATTGATCTGACTTAGAGGCATACTTCTTTGGTATGAAATAACTCACCTAACGTAGGAAGGTGAGGAATGGAAGGAAGGTGCGCACTATTCTATTAAAGCCACAAGGAATATAGTGGATGCAAATACCAATCTGACGAGCGAGTTCAACCTGCAATAAATAGAATATGGAAACTCACTTGAGCCTGAGTCAAATATTCATTCTTGTTGAAGGAACTTATCAAGTAAGGATTGAACTAATTGTATCAATCAATTATCCTCTTGTGTGAAGTGTTGTAGGATTGAAATAGATATAAACGAATGTGGCTCACTCTGTTGATGTTGATGTCGCTAAACTCATGATTTAGGTGGGTCTACTAAGGTTAAGGTCGGCGTCGGGGGTCGATGTTTTGGTTGGTGCTTAAGGTTTGGCCAAGGCCAATGCTTACCGTAAGCCGATTGAACTGGATTATAAAGTTGGGTCATTTGTATTTGATACTTATGTTATACCTCCCACCACACTGAAAACCATAGGCTTTTCTTTCCAATGGACATTCCATCACACTAGTGATTTTAGGCTCTATTATCGCACAAATTGTAGGTTGGGAAAAACCCGACCCAAACCACAAGATGTCGACAACTGGGGGAATACCTACCCACTGTCACCTTAGATAGGTATTCCCGTCAATTTAGAGATGAAGTGATCACCTCAAGGGGGGAATCTTGGGTGACCCTAGGGGGATATGAGATGATGAAATGAATTCCCCTATTGGTCAAGTTTCTAAGTGGAAGATGGCTTTGATGACATGTCTCGGAAGTGGTTTAAAGTTTCCAAGTCTTTGAGTACCTGCGGAAAGTGTTTGTACCTACCAAAGACACAAGAAAAGCCAAATGTACAAGCTATACATTAAATGGACAAGCAAGTTAAGCTTATTGTCCCTATTTGCATAAATCAACATAGATATATATCAACAAGAAACAATTAATAAAGTTGCTAGATAAGATGCTAAAAGTCACTTAAATGATGCAAGAGATAAGCTAGTAAACGCTAGCACAACTTAAGTATAAAAGAATAAATCTTTAGCATCAATGTAAGGTTGTTATAGACAAGTATTGCAGAGATATATTTGCAGCCTCATGGCTGTAGAAAACAAGTTTTTACAGCAGAAAAATAAGCCAACAAAACTCACAAGTAATCCACCCAAAAAATGCACTAAGACTAGTAGATGTTAGGGGTAAATTATTAGCAACTTTTGACGGTTGAAATGTGAGTTATAAGTAAGTAAAATAAGTATTTTTTGCATCCCTAATGGTTTTAGCTTTTAATGAGTTATGGCTCAAATAATACCAAGCCAATCAAGATGCCTTAGTGGCCTTGACAAGCTCTTAGCATGCAAAAAAGTTTCCAACTAAAACAATTCCAATATCTCATGTTTTTACGTATCCCAATGCAATGATTTTATTTCTCCAATGCAAGAGACTAGTGCCTTTAGCTATTGGTTTATAGAGTCTTTAAAATTAATGAGTTAATAGAGCTATCTCCTTGGGGGTGTAAGCCATTTTACTCCCCAAGGAAAGCTAAATTAACTAGTAAAAACCCTAGGAGGGTGTAAACACTTTTACTCCTCCTAGTATTCCCTTATGTAATGAGTCAATTCAAGACAAAATGATGGTCTTAGTGGGGTTGTATGCAATTATACTCCCCAAGAAGCTTATCATATTATACTTTTGCCAAGAAAAAGAAGCAATAAGATAGTTTCCTTACCTAGTCCAAGCACAAAACAAGATAAACTCCTTCTTTAATCAAGCAATATCCACCATAAAGCAAGAAATATACTCCAAGAGAGAGTGTGCATCACTTCCTCCACCAAAATCAAAGACAAAACATAGCCACAGAATGTAACCAAGAGAGACAAAGAGAATTTCCCAAGTAGGGCGCAAATCTAAGCCAATATAGTCTTCTCACAATGGGAGAGCTATGATGAAAATGAAATAGAGATGATCTCTATTTATACAAATCCTCTAAAACATAGTTTATCCACATTCAAAGGGTAAACCAAAAGATAAGGGGAAAACAACCCTTACTCTTTCCCCTTTTCCAAAATGACAATTTTTAATTCATAATTTGCACATAAGATGAACCCTAGAAACATGATGTCACCCTCTTGGGGCAACGTTTTGGCACTTTTAGTTCAAGTTGTTGGGTTAGAGATGAGTGCGCTAGGCCTACAAAGGCAAAATGTCTTCAAGGTAAGCCTCTCCTCCATGATCCAAGGGCTCCCTCATGCCAAGTGTCTCCAATCACCACCAAACCCTAGCCCTAGGGTGACATCAAGCCCTTAAAAGTGACGTTTTGGCCTCCAAAGGCAAGTCATTTGGCTTGTAGGGGATAGGTGAGATCCTCCAAGGTGTCGTCTAGGCCTTTAAAGGCATATCATCATCATCTGATGTATGGGCCCTGGTATCCATCATGTGGGCTTCAATCCCCAAGGAATCCCAAGCTAGGCTTGTCCTTCCAAAATTATCCATCAATTAGGTCCTGTAAAGACAATGAATATGCCCTCCATGGATCTCAAGTCAAATGCATCATGATGAGTAAGTAAAATCAATAAAAGAGCCATCTAAGGATTCCCATCCAAACTAAATCATCAAAATAAATAAGTGCTCAAAGACCCTATGCAATTTTCCAAGTTTAGGTATGGGAGGGTTGACAAAGCAACCTATTGGGTGAATCGTACCTCAAGTTTAGGAGTTTTTCTTGAGTGGACCTTTTTTTAAGTCATCTAGTTGAGGTGACATGGATGGGGGGCAAGAATTTTGTGCATGGGGTTCATGACATACAATCGGTTGTAGTGTCTCATTTATGGGTGCCTTTGTAGAGGGTGTGTTGCACCTTCATTTTCAATGCAACATTTTCCCAAGCCCGTTTATTGTCTTTTATTCTTTTAAGATGTTTCCAGGTTGAATCCAAGGTGGGGCTTCTACCTAAGCATTAAAATAAACTCCCACCTTGACTCTACCCTGGTCACATCATGCTTTCCCAAGTTGAAAACATGTGTGGGGCTTCTACCTAAGCATTAAAAACAACACCCACACATGCTTCTTCTTGGTGGGCATTTTGTATTAGTTATTTTTCATGGGTCAAATTATTTTCTTATGAGAGACGTTTCATTGTCCTGGGGATCCCTTTGAGAGCATCTAGAAGGTTCATATTTTTCTTTTATATCTTTCCAGCTACAAGCCTCTGGGCCTTCAACCCCTTCTTCCCATGAAAAGAGGGACAACCCCTTCTTGGGTCAGTACACCCTAAAATCCCAAAAGGTAAGGAGATGGGGGGATGAAGTGTGGAAAGTGACAAGTATGGTCAGGAATGGAATGATGACTCAAGAAGAGGACCTCCCAGTAGAAAACATATCCCCAAGGGTGACCCACTTACTAAGGCGCAATGTCCACCACCAAAGTGAAACATGGCAAAGAGAATAATGTCCAAGAAAACGTTACATAATCAAAAGCAGTTATAGATGCAACAAACTCAAATGCCTCAAATATTGAAATGACACTCACCATGATACCTAACTTGTACCTCATGGAGCAAGACCCAATGTCTTCTAGAATCCATCTGATGTGGTGGATACCGTCGTGATGAACCTGGAGATTTGGTGGCGAGGTGGGTCTATGTCTGTGAAAGTGGACACTTCTGGTCAAGTTATCTCTTGGTACTCCATGTCTGCAACATGAGGGCCTCGAGACATTATCTCCTTAGTTGGCCCTAGGAGTTGGGGATAACATCTGGCTCCTACTTGGGGATTTGTACTCTTCGTAGAGTGCATGAGAACCAAAACATCTCATGGTGGACCTGTGCCTACACTGAAACATAAAACTATAAAATCCATGGTGGTTCTATCACCCTTCGTCCATATATATCAAAATAAAAAATGACAACTAGTCTAGAAAAGAAAATTTTGCATTTTTTCAAAAAATACTAAACTAAACATGTAATATGATGAAATCAATATGCAAGTAGATAAAAATGAAATATGAAATGCAGCTAAACTATCATGATCAATCAATATGAAAATGTAGGAAATCATAATGACCTACCTACTTACCTGGGGTCTGGGCCCTGAAGAGTCAAGTTCCCTGAACGTAGGGCTGGAGAAGAGACCCATGCACCAATAATGGCAACTTTCTCCCATCCAAAGCTATCAAATAATACTTCTCTTTCTTGGACTTCTTCTTGACGATGTAAGGGCCAAGCCAAGCGTTGTCATCCTTCTGGTCATATTTAGGCTTTCCCTTCTTCTTGTCCCACATGAACATGATACTTCCTTCACTAAAGTTGATGTGAGGTATATTATTGATGCAAGGATAGGAAGGAGGTCCTGTGTTGACTACTTTTCTGATGGATTCTTCATGTTCTTTGTCCTTATTATCTTTTTTCTTCAATATTTGGATAGACCCTGGCTCTTTCCCTTGGAACTTCACAAGCGTTTCTTTGTACTCATATGTCCTAGGGAGAAGTGTATCTATGTAGTCCTCCTGCATGAAAGGTAAATCTCATGGATCATACTCAATGGTCTATGTAAACTCATTGGACTCACACTCACTTGTATAATAAGGACCATTGGGGTCGATCACATGTTTGTCAGCTTGTTCTCGACTATATAATATCTCAAAGGTTCCATCTCCCATGGGATGTGTGCATGGGTAAGATCCATGCTAAGAAAACCTCCAAGAGTAGCAGACCAACTCCTTGATAAGAGCATCCCCCAAGCATTCAGGACATCAATCACAACTATGTTCACGAGGAGGTTGATATGTGGAAAATCAACCAGGAAGACTTCAACATTTTCACATAGTCCATAAAATTTGACCCTCTTAGAATCAATGCCACACACATTTCCATATGGCCGAGTCATATTCAAGCCAATTTGTTCCATCACCTTTAAAGACACGACATTTGTTGAGGCCCTAGAATCCAACATACAATTGTTTAGGCGAAGGCCATTTATGCCTAAGGAAAGATATAAAGGAGGGTTGTTGTCCCTTTTCCAATCAATATACACGGTGTTCAAAATAATTGAAGGGTCCTCTTTCTCAGTTGGTATCTGTAATAACTTTAATATTTCCTTCCTCACAGAAGGAATTTTGCACATTTATGTTACAGGGATCGTCATATTCAACTTCCCAAACATGGCTGCAACATCTATGTTTAACTGAATCTCATCTATTGGAGTTGGATTTGGAAGCAACTCATGCACTAGAGGTGGAAGTGGTGGGACCACCTTCTCTGTAGATGGAAAATGAGTGGTTTCTTGTGGCTAAGGGAGAGTGGAATATTGTGATGGAGGAACTGAAGATTTATTTCTTCTAGTGTATGTCAAAAATTCCCTCTTTCTCAATTCCTTTATCCGATCATCTGTCAATTGATTTAATACTCAGATTCTTCCCTCTCTTTCCCCTTATCTTCTAGCTTCATCAATATATTCTTGTGTGATCCCTTCCTCTTGGAAGTTACATTCCATATCCATGAAGTTCATACTGTCGGGAGAATATTCGTCTTGTCGAGGAAATTCATCCTCTCGATGCGGTTCTTGACATGGAGAACACCACGGTGTCTTCTCTATGCTTACTATTCCAACTAGGTTCAAAGTATCAGGGGCCTTTGCCTCTTATTGAGGCCTTGGTTTCCAACCTGTGGCATATCTCTATTGTCTAGAAAACTAAGGTCTGGAGGTAGATTGATTTCTTTCCACAATGGTTAATCAACCCATGATTTGATTATGTGCTTGGACAAACTGAGTACTCATCTGATCTATTTTCTGAGTCAAGAGGGAAATTGGATCAGGAGCACTGCTATTGGAAGCCTTAGTCTTTGTCTATGCCTTGACATGCGGATACTTAAAAGGATCAACCTTTGAGTCAGGGAGGTTCTCTTCAATCTCTGCACTATACTCTTTGGCTTGTGCCAAGGTGGTGGGCTTCTTGTCCTTCAGAATGGAAAAAAAATTCCCATCAAATGCATTTATGTAAAGGAGAGGAACAACTGCAGCTATAGGATGCAGATCTGTCGGGATTTGACTGTACAATCTATCAAACCTATTGTAAAATTCACTCACTGTCTCATTCTCCTTCTTCTTTATCTGATTGAACTGAGCTACGAGCATCCCATTATCTTCCGTAGTTGTCCACTTGTTCTTGAATAACTTGGCAAAGTCTTCATAATATGTTATGTGATTGTCAGGTAAGCCTTGAACCACCTCTGAGCATCTTCGGTTAATGATGAGGCAAGTAGATTCATTGTCACATCCTCATGTTCCACTTCTACATTTTCCATATCTTGACCCATGGCATAGATATGATCATCAACAGTGACCATGTTGTTTCCTAGAAACTTTGGCAACCATTTCTGAGACTCTTTCAACATTGTGTTGGGATATCCGAGAATGGTGTCCATGTTCAAGGGATTGTAGAGATATTTTTCCCAAGGGTGAGCCATTGGAGAAAGGGGGAGGATACCTTGGAAAAGGGTTTTGAAAATGAGAGACTTGAGAGGAGGCCTTCTACGGTAGACCTTAGAAGGTTTGAATCTCCCTTGGGAGAAAATTCTCAAGGGAAGACGGATTCTGGGAAGATGGAGTCACCATATGAGCTTCAAAAAGGGCTCATCAAAGGTGGAAGGGGAACGTCCTTCAAGTGGAGTAACCAGGAGAGCTAGGGGTAAAGGCTTTAGGATAGTAGCTTGCCAAAGTGTCATCAGAGCAAGAAAGAGGATTCAAAATCCTCCCCGACAATGACACCAAAATGTTTTTGCACAAATTGTAGGTTTGGAAAATGCCAACCCAAACCACAATATTGTGACAACTAGAAGAATACCTACCCACTGTCACCTTAGATAGGTACTCTTGTCACTTTAGAGGTGAAGTGATCACCCCAAGGGGGGAATCCCGGATGACCCTAGGGGGAATGAGATGGAAAGTGATACTTATGAATATATGTCCCTATAGGTCAAGTTTCTAAATGGAAATTGGCTTGGAAATGAGTCTCGATAGTGGTCAATGGTTTCTAAGAAGTTTGAGCACATGCAGATGATGATAGTACCAACCTGAGACATAGAAAAAACCAAGTATACAAGCTATATGTTAAGTGGACAAGCAATTTAAGCTTGTTTTTCCTATTTGAAGCATTCAAAAAAGATATATATCAACAAACAAATTATTATTGTAGCTACTAAAAAATGATGCTAAAGTGTCACAAATGATGCAAGAGATAAGCTAGCTAAACACTAGTATAACTCTAGTATAAAAGCACAAGAATTTAGCAATGAAACAAGGCTATAAGAAATACATACTGCGAAGATATTATTCAGCCTTATGAATGTAGAAAATAAGTTGTTACAACATAAAAATCAGACACCAAAAATCACAAAGAATCTACCCAAAATATGCGCCAGGACTAGTAGATTATAGGGGTAAATTGTTAGCAACTTATGACGGTTGAATTGTGAGTTATGGATCAAAAAGAGAATAATGTGTTGCATCCCTAATGGTTGTAGCTTTAATTTATTTGTAGCTCCCAAGAGACTAAGTAGACTAATACACCCTAGAGGCTGTAGAAACCTCAAAGCATCATGAAAAGTTTTCAACTTGAACAAGATCAATATCTCACTAAATCACATTTACCAAGGAAAATAATTTATTTCTCCAATGCAAACTTCATATTAGTGCCTTTAAAAAATGGGTGAATGGAGTCTTTAAAACAAAAGTTATATCAACAAGATCCCCAGGGGTGTAAACCCTCTTACTCCCTAGGGCATGCAATCCAAACTCAAGGTAGATCAAGGAGGGTGTACACCCTTGTACTCCTCCAATATAACTTGCAATAAAAGACTTGTCACTAGTACATTTGGGTCAAATTATGATGGCATGTTTGACACAATTACCACTTTATATTTTCGGGAGAATGAAAAACAACGGACCCCCTCAAACGTCGTTTCACATGATGTCTCTTTTCCGACGCCATAGCTATCGTCTCTATTGCAACATTTCATGCAGACACATGTCATCTCAGATTTGATTGTCCAAACCCCATATAGCCATCACTACAACGACATCATAGACATCGGAATTTTGACGTCCCATTTCGTCGGTCTCCACTATATGTGTGTTATGGGAGAGATGTTCCCAGACGTCGTAAGACCGACGTAGGGTAACGTCTCTCCACCAATGGTAAGAGGATCATCTCCGACGTGTTTTCTATGGGAGTGACGTCTCCAAGCGTCGTAAGACCGACGTAGGGGAATGTTTCTCCACCGACGGTAAGAGGATTCTCTCCGACATGTTTTCATTGGGAGTGACGTCTCCAAGCATCGTAAGACTGACATAGGCAATGGTGGCAACACCGACGGTAAGAGGATTAGCTTCGACATGTTTTCTATGGGAGCGACACTCCAATACGTTGCAATAGCGACAACATTGTAGGTATTTAAAAAAAAAATGTCAATTCCATGACAACATTACATTCAAATCCAATTTTTATTCCATAACCATGGCTCTAAAGGATCTTCGTTGATAACATTCATAACATTATTCACTTGTCAAAAGTATAACCTTTGATAACATTCATAACATTATGCATTAATGCTTATCCATGTTTTCTCTAAATGCTCATTTTGCTTGACAATTAGAAGTTGGATGTCACCTTGACTCTCCTCTATTCTAGAGTCATAGATTTATTTTGTTGTATGTAAAGAGAATAACCATGGACGCAAGATGTTGCATGCATTATGTTTGATTATGGTGTTGGAATCTTTTATTTCATTCTTAGCAAGGCTCATGTCATTGACAAGTTGAGGAACCTCACCAAGTCACCATGGAGTAAGTGCTTGCTACATTTAATTCCAAACAATGGTTTATTAATGTATCTGAACCAACAATAATTGCTTTACATTTATATAATACCATTGCCGACAACAACATTAAATTTAAATCCTATTTTTATTGGATAACCATGTATCTAATTACCTTTTTCCAAAGCTAATTAATCCATAAATGTGGGCATCACACTAACCCCGGTGATTGAGTTGGGTTTTATTCCTAGCATAACCTACATTTCATTGAAGAATGTTGCGATTTCATGGGAATGGTGAGTCTAGGAATAACCAACAATGTTTTCATTCCATGTATATGCTTACCTTTTTCCAGAGCTAATAAACATGCACATGTAGACAGAACACCAACCATGGTGATTGAGTTGGATTTTATGCCTAGGACTTGTGTTTTCTTGAAGAATATCAAGGCTTCATAGGGACCTAATGATTGCATTCCAATCAAAGAATGATAAGGCTTCACGATGATGGAAAATATGTGAATAACCAATAATGATTACCACAACATCTTGTTTAGGTATTATTTTGAACAATTAGTGGGAAATGCTAAACCCCCACATGCACTTCTTACTTTTTTCTAGAGCCAAATTCCATAATAAATGCACTTCATATTTCTTAACCATGGATGTAAGATTCCATGACTATCAATTTAGATAATATATACTATAACAATTTTTATTCTCGTGTTGGAACCTTGTATTTGGTTTATAGAAAGGCTCACGTCATTGACAAGTCTAGGAACCCTCACCAAGTCACTAAGTATTTTCTGCATTTCATTTTTAATAAGTGTTTATTAATTCTATCCCAACCGACAATGATTGAATTACATTTCTACATTACAATTTCCCACAATAATATTACATGCAAATCCAATTTGCATTGCATAACCCTATATGTACTTACCTTGGTCTAGAGCCAATAAATATGCACATGTAGACAAAACATTGACCACAATGTTTGAGTTGGGTTTTATGCCCATGACAACTTACATTTTGTTGAATAATGTTAAGGCTTCATGGGGATGGTGACTTTTTGAATAACCAATAATGCTTTCATTCTAAGGATCGACTTATTTGGTTCCAAGGCCAATAAATATGCAATAGAACACTAACCATGATGATTGAGTTGGGTTTTATGCCTAGGACATGCATTTCGTTGAAGAATGTCAATGATTTGGGAACCAATGATTCCATTTCAATTGAAGAATGTTAATTCTTAACAAGGATTTCTAATCTGGGAATAACTTGCAATAATTGCAGTCCATGACCCAACATCCCATTTAGGCATCTTGTGAACAACTAGTGGGCAATGCTAAAATCCCCACATGAACTTCTTACCTTGTTCCAAAGTCAAATTCCATAACCAAATACAAATTTTATAGCATAACCACGGATGTAATATTCCATCAATATTAATTTAGATCAGATATAATGGAAAGAGTTTTGATTATGGTGTTAAATATTACATTTGGTTCTTAGCATGAATCATTTCAATGATGAGTCGAGGAACCTCACCAAGTCAACATGGATTAATTGCTTGCTACATATCAATCCTAATAATGGTTTACTAATTCTATAATCATTATTAATTATTGCATTGCATTTATATAAGATCACTACCCACAAAAACATTACATTTAAATCCAATTGTTATTGCATAACCATGGATCAATTTACCTTATTCTAGACACAATAAATTTACACATGTAGGTAGAACACTAGCGACAATTAAGTTGGGTTTATGCCTAGGATAACTTGCATTTCATTGAAGAATATCAAAGCTTCATGGGGATTCATGGCATGGGAATAACTAGCAATGATTGAATTGCATCAACCTACTTACCTTATTCTAGAGCCAATAAATCTACACATGTAGGCAGAACACTAGCCAAGATGATTACGTTAGGTTTTCTTCCCAAGACTTGCATTTCATTGAATAATGTCAAGATGTCACGGGGACCCAATGATTGAATTCCAATTTAAGAATGTCAAGGCTTCATGCGAATGGTGAATCTAGTAATAACCAACAATGATTGCATTCCATGACCTAACATACCATTCAGGCATTCCTTTGAACAATCAATGGGAAATTCTAAAATCCCCACATGAACTTCTTGTCTTGTTCCAAAGTGAAATTCCATAGAAAAAATGCACTTATTATTGCACAACCATGGATGCTATATTCCATGAGTATTAGTTTAGATCGGGTATAGTGAAGAGGATTTTGATTATGGTGTTGGAATCTTGGATTTGGTTCCCAACAAGGTTCATGCCATTAACAAGTTGAGGAACCTCTCCAAGTCACCATGGACTAAGTCCTAGATGCATTTAATTCCCAATAGGGGCTTACTAATTCTATTGAAAATAACAATGATTGTATTCTATTTCTAGAAGATATTTCCCATAATAACATAATTTTTGAATCCATTTGTTATTGCTTAGCCATGGGTTTTCTTACCTTGTTATTGAGTCAATAAATTTGCACATGTAGAAATATCACTAACCACAGAGATTGAGTTGGGTTTTATTCCTAAACAATTTGGATTTCACTAAGAATTCCAACACTTCCATACGTATTGATATTGGTATGCAATGTTGTTGGTATTGGTATGCAATGGCTTAAGGAGGCGAGTTGCAACTATCAATAAAACTCAAACCAGGACTTTGATGCACGAACCGTCAGTTGCATTGGATCTGAAGCACTTGGTTTCAACTATTGGGGCTCCTACGCTATCATTCTGTCAATCGGAAAACAATTTGTTGGAGTATCTCCAGCACTAAAGTTTTGGTCAATGAGGCATACTGCAATTTCTGAAGAGGAGGTCGATTTTCAAAAAAACTATGTCGAGTCTTTTTTGCTAGTGTAGTCATGTGGGCCTTGGCCAAATAGACTTGCGGGAGCTTATGAAAGTCCGTTATGCTACTCGGTTTGGATTTTATGCCCCCAGACCAAATTGACCACATGCCCCTAAATGGCTTGAGGAGGCGAGTTGCAACTCATGATAAAACTCAAACTTAGACTCAGATGCATGAACTGTCGGTTGCATTAAATTAAAAGCACTGGGCTTCAGCTAGTGGGGCCCCTACGCTATCATTTCATCGACTGAAAAAACATTTATTGCAGTATCTCTAGCACTAGGGTTTTGGTCAATGAGGCATAGTGCATTTTTTAAAAATGAGGTCGATTTTCAAGAACACTCTGTTGGGCATTCTTTGTTAGTGTAGTCGCATGGGCCTTGGCCAAACAGACTTGCGGGAGCTTGCGAAACTCCATTATGCTACTCGGCTTGGATTTTATGCCCCTGAACGAAATTGGCCACATGTCCTTGAATGGCTTGAGGAGGCGAGTTGCAACTATCGATAAAACTCAAACTGGGACTTGGATGCACGAACCCTCAGTTGCATTGGATGCGAAGCACCGAGTTTCAGCTATTGGGCCTCTTATGCTATCATTCTATCAACCAGAAAACCATTTGTTGGAGTATCTCCAAGACTAGGGTTTTGGTCAATGAGGCATAGTGCAATTTCTAAAGAGGAGGTCAATTTTCAAGAACAATGTGTCGAGTCTTTTTGGCTAGTGCAGTTGCGTGGACCTTAGCCAAACAGACTTGTGGGAGATTATGTAAGTCCGTTATGCTACTTGGTTTGGATTTTATGCCCATGGACCAAATTGACCACATGTCCCTAAATGGCTTGTGGAGGCGAGTTGCAACTCGCGATAAAACTCAAACCGAGACTCAGATGCATGAACCATCAGTTTTCAACTAGTTAAGAGCATCAATTTTCAACTAGTGGGGCCCCTACGCTATCATTTTGTCGACCAGAAAACCATTTGTTGGAGTATCTCTGGAACTAGGGTTTTGGTCAATGAGGCATAGTGCAATTTTTGAAGATGAGGTCGATTTTCAAGAACACTCTGCTAGACATTTTTTTGCTAGTGTAGTCACATGGGCCTTGGCCAAACAGACTTGCGGGATCTTGCGAAACTCCATTATGCTACTCGGTTTGGATTTTATGCCCCCAAACGAAATTGGCCACATGTCCTTGAATGGATTGAGGAGGCGAGTTGCAACTATAGATAAAAATCAAACCGAGACTTGGATGCACGAACCCTCAGTTGCATTGGATGTGTAGCACTGAGTTTCAGCTATTGGGGCTCCTACGCTATCATTCTGTCGACCGAAAAACCATTTGTTGGAGTATCTCCAACACTAGGGTTTTGGTCAATGAGGCATAGTGAAATTTCTAAAGAGGAGGTCAATTTTCAAGAACAATGCGTTGAGTATTTTTGGATAGTGTAGTCATGTGGACCTTAGCCAAACAGACTTGTGGGAGATTACATAAGTCTGTTATGCTACTCAATTTAGATTTCATGCCCATGGACCAAATTGATCACATGTCCCTAAATGGCTTATGGAGGCGAGTTGCAACTCGCAATAAAACTCAAACCGAGACTCAGATGCATGAACCGTCAGTTGCATTGGATTAAGAGCACCGATTTTTAGCTAGTGGCCCCCCTACGCTATCATTCTATCGACCGAAAAACCATTTGTTGGAGTATCTCCGGAACTAGGGTTTTGGTCAATGAGACATAGTGCAATTTCTGAAGATGAGGTCAATTTTCAAGAACACTCTGTCGGGCATTTTTTGCTAGTGTAGTCTCATGGGTCTTGGCCAAACAGACTTGTGGGAGCTTGCGAAACTCCATTATGTTGCTCGGTTTGGACTTTATGCCCTCGAATGAAATTGGCCACATGTCCTTGAATCACTTGAGGAGGCGAGTTGCAATTATCGATAAAATTCAAACCAAGACTTGGATGCACGAACCCTCAGTTACATTGGTGCAGAACACTAAGTTTCAGCTATTGGGGCTCCTACGCTATCATTCTATCGACCAAAAAACCATTTGTTGGAGTATCTCCAACACTATGGTTTTGGGCAATGAGGTAAAGTGCAATTTCTAAAGAGGAGGTCAATTTTCAAGAACAATGTGTTGGGTCTTTTTGGTTAGTGTAGTCGTGTGGACCTTAGCCAAACAAACTTGTGGGAGATTACGTAAGTCCGTTATGCTACTCGGTTTGGATTTTATGCCCATGGACCAAATTGACCACATGTCCCTAAATGGCTTGTGGAGGCGAGTTGCAACTCGCAATAAAAATCAAACCGAGACTCAGATGCATGAATCATCAGTTGCATTGGATTAAGAGCATCGATTTTCAGCTAGTGGGGCCCCTACGCTATCATTCTGTCGATCGAAAAACCATTTGTTGGAGTATCTCCGGAACTAGGGTTTTGGTCAATGAGGCATAATGCAATTTCTGAAGACGAGGTCGATTTTCAAGAACACTATGTCAGGAGTTTTTGGCTAGTGTAATCACATGGGCCTTGGCCAAATAGACACGCGGGAGCTTGCGAAACTCCATTATGATGCTCGGTTTGGATTTTATGCCCTCGAATGAAATTGGCCACATGTTCTTGAATCGATTGAGGAGGCGAGTTGCAACTATCGATAAAACTCAAATCGGGACTTGGATGCACGAACCCTCAGTTACGTTGGATGCGGAGAACCAAGTTTCAACTATTGGGGCTCCTACTCTATCATTATGTCGACCGAAAAACCATTTGTTGGAGTATCTCCAACACTAGGGTTTTGGTCAATGAGGCATAGTGCAATTTCTAAAGAGGAGGTCAATTTTCAAGAACAATGTGTCAGGTATTTTTGGTTAGTGTATTCATGTGGACCTTAGCCAAACAGACTTGTGGGAGATTACGTAAGTCTGCTATGCTACTTGGTTTGGATTTTATGCCCATGGACCAAATTGACCACATGTCCCTAAATGGTTTGTGGAGGTGAGTTGAAACTCACGATAAAACTCAAACCAGGACTCAGATACATGAAAAATAAATTGCATTGGATTAAGAGCACCAATTTTCAGCTAGTGGGGCCCCTACACTATCATTATGTTGACCGAAAAACTATTTGTTGGAGTATCTCCGGAACTAGGGTTTTGGTTAATGAGGCATAGTGCAATTTCTGAAGATGAGGTCGATTTTCAAGAGCACTTCGTCGGGCATTTTTTGCTAGTGTAGTCACATGGGCCTTGGCCAAACAGACTTGCGAGAGCGTTTGAAACTCCATTATGCTGCTCGGTTTGGATTTTGTGCCCCCGAATGAAATTGGGCACATGTCCTTGAATGACTTGAGGAGACGAGTTGCAACTATTGATAAAACTCAAAATGAGACTTGGATGCATGAACCCTCAGTTGCATTGGATGTAGAGCACCGAGTTTAAGCTATTGGGGCTCCTTCGCTATCATTCTGTCGACCGAAAAACCATTTGTTGGAGTATCTCCAACACTAGGGTTTTGGTCAATGAGACATAGTCCAATTTCTAAAGAGGAGGTCAATTTTCAAGAACAATGTGTCGAGTCTTTTTGGCTAGTGTAGTCGTGTGGACCTTAGCCAAAAAAACTTGTGGGAGATTACGTAAGTTCGTTATGCTACTCAGTTTGGATTTTATGCCCATGGACCAAATTGACCACATGTCCCTAAATAACTTGTGGAGGTGACTTGCAACTCGCGATAAAACTCAAACTGGGACTCAGATGCATGAACCATCAGTTGCATTGGATTAAGAGCACCAGTTTTCACCTAATGGGGACCCTACGCTATCATTATGTCGACCGAAAAACCATTTGTTGGAGTATCTCCGGAACTAGGGTTTTGGTCAATAAGGCATAGTGCAATTTCTGAAGATGAGATCAATTTTCAAGAACACTCTGTCAAGTGTTTTTGGCTAGTGTAGTCGCATGGGCCTTGGCCAAACAAACTTGTGGGAGCTTGCGAAACTCCATTATGCTGCTCGGTTTGGATTTTATGCTCCCGAACGAAATTGGCCACATGTCCTTGAAAGGCTTGAAGAGACAAGTTGCAACTATCGATAAAACTCAAACCGAGACTTGGATGCACGAACCCTCAGTTGCATTGGATGAGGAGCACCAAGTTTCAGCTATAGGGGCTCCTACACTATCATTCTCTCAACTGGAAAACCATTTGTTGGAGTATATCCAACACTAGGGTTTTGGTCAATGAGGCATAGTGTAATTTCTAAAGAGGAGGTCAATTTTCAAGAAGAATGTGTCGGGTATTTTGGGCTAGTGTAGTCGTGTGGACCTTAGAAAAACAGACTTGTGGGAGATTACGTAAGTCCGTTATGCTACTCGGTTTGGATTTTATCCCATGGACCAAATTGACCACATGTCCCTAAATGGCTTGTGGAGGCGAGTTGAAACTCGCGATAAAACTCAAACTGAGACTCAAATGCATGAACCATTAGTTGCATTGGATTAAGAGCACCGGTTTTTAGCTAGTGGGGCCCCTATGCTATCATTTTGTTGACCGAAAAACCATTTGTTGGATTATCTCTAGAACTAGAGTTTTGGTCAATGAGGCATAGTGTAATTTCTGAAGATGAGGTCGATTTTCAAGAACACTCTGCCGAGGGTTTTTGGCTATGGTATTGGTATTGTTATGGTATGGTATTGGCATGGTATTGGTATTGGCATGGTATTAGTATGCATATAATTTCCAATGCATACCATTGTGGTATGCAATGGTATTGATATTGGTATGCAATGGTATGGTATTGGTATTGGTATTGGCAATGTTATTGGTATGGAATGGAATGGTATTGGAAATGGTATTGGTATGCATATGATTGTCAATGCATACCATTTCCATTGAATGGTATGCAATGGTATGGTATTTCTATGGTATTGGTATTCAATGGTATGGTATTGTATTGGTATGTTATTGGTATGTTATGGTATGGTATTGGTATTGGTATTGGTATTGGTATGGTATTGGTATGCATATCATTGCTAAGCCATACCATTTCCAATGGTATTGGTATGGTATTAGTTCAACCTCCCAGATTTTGTGTTTTTGTTGTAGATCTTTTAGGAAACTGATCCTAATTTGAAGGATTCGACCCTTGGAGGTAGGATCTGAGTTTTTCATCTATTTGTATACTCAATGTAATCAAAAGGGGGGGGGGGGATAGTATTGTTTTGAAGCTTTAGAAGCCATTGTAGCGGATTTTTGCAGAAGCTTAATACAAATTACAACAAGTTTTTACAGGGATTCTTGTGTTGGAGTTTGTGTCCATGTGTTTTATTTTTCTATGTAAATTATCTTCATCCCATGTTTTTATTATGCTAAATCTATCTCAATTGTTGAAACATAATTCATTTCATGCTATGTTTTGTAGGATTTGACAATTAATTGTTTCAGTGTTCCTATAGGTGAATTCACATTACAATGCTCACTTACCCTCTACCTTTGTTTTCCTAAATCATCACACTACAATGATATTCAATTGGACATACATTTCTACCTACCTTTCCCCTGTTTGACCTCTGCAACTGATATTTAAGAGTGATTATTCTAGTTTCCTGGTTTTCAAACCCATTGTCCAACAAAAACCCCACTTTATTATAAAAAATCCTCATTGTTCCCAATACCTAGCCTAAGATCATTGTTTTTTAGTCATCTCATTGAGGTTGACCAATTGAGAGAGCCCTCTCTGGTTGGTAGGGCTAGATACCGACCAAAAGATTGGTTTGAGGTTACCTTTACCAGTTTCCTTCACAACCTTGAGAGATCTGACAGAGAGATAACAGGTGGAAAAAAGATTTCATTTCCTGAGCCCATATTCTCCCCTCAACCAAAAGTGTTGCATGTCCTCATGCAACCTACTATTCTTTTTCAAGAGCACCGGAGTGAAGATCTTCCCAATTAAAGGCTAGATGCCCAAATTCATTTGCACCATAAAATCCAAGTGCTCTGTCTACTTGAGTCCATTGCATAACTTATTCTCATTCTTCCTACTTGATGAGTGACTTGTAAAACCTAATACGACACCAACGAAGGGGAAAGTGAAATCCAAGGCCAAGCCACCTAACATCATGTATTATTATAGAGTTTATATAAAAGGTTTCTCTGTTGAGGGATCAAATGAAATATGGATAACCCACAACTTTCCTATTCCTCAAGTAATTAGGGAGTTGTTCCCATATGTCACGGGAAATCAACAATGCTTTCAAGGAGTGTTTCTTGAAAATTTCTTGGTAATTATAGATATTGTATATTTGATGGTATCTAATGATTGTATAGTCTCCAAGGTATTGTAAAAACCTCTGGTAATAAACTATTATAACTGATGGTAGGGGTTATTGATACCAAATGATCAATCTTAAACCAACATCCCACTACTGATAGCAGCATCCCACTATTGATACCAACATCCCATTTAGGCATCTTTTGAACAACTAGTGGGCAATGCTAAAATCCCCACATGAACTTCTTACCTTGTTCCAAAGACAAATTCCATAACCAAATACAAATGTTATAGCATAACCACAGATGTAAGATTCCATCAATATTAATTTAGATCAGATATAGTGGAAATATTTTTTATTATGGTGTTAAATCTTACATTTGGTTCTTAGCATGAATCATGTCAGTGATGAGTCGAGGAACCTCACCAAGTCAATAAATTCTTATTTCCTAGCCATGGGTTTTCTTACCTTGTTTTAGAGTCAATAAATTTTCACTTGTAGACATATCACTAACCATAGAGATTGAGTTGGGTTTTATTCCTAGACAATTTGGATTTCACTAAGAATTCCAACACTTCACTAGGATGGTGAATATAGGAATAACCAACAATTATTAAATTTGTGAAAAAACGAGGGTTTTGTTGCATTTTGGGAGCGGTGTGACCCTTGGAGGTAGGATCTAAGTTTTGCATCTATTTGTATACCCTTGGAAGTAGGATCTGAGTTTTTCATCTATTTGTATACTCATTGTAATCAAAAGGTTGGGGATAGTATTGTTTTGAAGGTCTGGAAGCCATTGTAGCAGATTTTTGCAGAAGCTTAATACAGATTGCAACAAGTTTTTATAGGGATTTTGTGTTGGAGTTTGCGTCCATGTGTTTTCATTTTCTATGTAAATTATCTTCATCCCATGTTTTTCTTATGCTAATTCTATCTCAATTGTTGAAACATAATTCATTTCATGCTCTTTTTTTTAGGATTTGACAATTAATTGTTTCAGTGTTCTTGTAGGTGAATTCACATTACAACGCTCACTTACCCTCTACCTTTGTTTTCCCCAATCATCACACTACAAGAAGAATGTCATGTTTAATATTTCTTCATTATTGAGGTGCATCATGAGTTTGAAAAAGTAGTGAAACATCATGTTTTACCTCCCCTTACAAGTTATGAAATTTTGGATGATGAAATCTACCTCTTTCCAAGGTGAAATCAACAAGTCCCTTTGAATTCCTTTTCGTATGTCGGGCATAGGAGAGAGATTTTTTAGAAACTGACGCTAACTATCTACTAGTAGCTTCAAATTATTTAAACACCTTCCAACTTGCAAGGGGAGCTCTATGGATCAACTGATGCACTCTTCAATTACAATTACGGTAAGTTGTTGCACTAATGCCCTCCTACTGTTGAAGGTTTTAGCAAATTCCAATCCAATTCCTAGGTCCTAGCCTTGTAACCTCTCGAAAAATGAAAACGAAGACGCTTTTGCAAATATTTTCATTACCTATGGGTTGGCTACAATTATCATCGTATCTTGAAGATCGACCCCCTTCATCGATCCTTCGATGGTGCACTATACCCAAAGGTGAGTTTGTAGAGTTAAATGGTTCTCCGAGGTAAGTTCTTTGGGGTTGAATTGTAATTAAGTGCTATAAAATGTGGGTAATCATATGAATAAATGAGAGGATTATATAGAATTCAACAAGAGGATGGAGAGAAACAAGTGGCGTTACATTGAAATTGATTGTTATTGATTGCAATCAATAACAATCAATTTCAATCTCTTTACACATGTTCTTGTCACATCTCATGAACTTAACAATTTTCCTAAATTTTGTTGCACCAAATAATAAAGATGAAAAACTTAAAGATCCATTCATATGGCTAGCTTCAAAGAAGCATTCATATGGCTAGCTTCAAGACTTAAAGATCCATATTGATGCATGCATTGGGTTTTTTCATTTCTAGATGAGGGATATGTTATAATGTGTTTTAATGTTGTCTATTGGATTGATGTAATCTTGTAACTAGTGTCGTAATGATGATCATTATAACATCATTTGTGGGGAACTTATACATGTAACTAAGCTTCACTAGACTTTAGAAACATTGCACATGTGCACATAGAGGTAGTTTTGGGGAGTTATTTGCCTAGTGACCAACCCCTCATGTAATGGTGACCTGCACTACTAGGTCCTTTTTATCCACCACTTATCCATTATATATTAATGAACTTATTGCTTACCTTTATGGTTTGGTGTTTCTTGTTAGAAAAAAGAGGATCACATAGAAATAATATAAAACAGAAAGAAACTACCATTCCTCCAAATATCTTGTCACCAGAAAGAAACTACCATTTTTTGCGGCATGTTCGGATCCATACATTCATGTTAGAATTTATCCATGCATTCAAGTTAGATTTATCCATTGGTTAACCATAAACTACACTGACAGATCCATAATAACTAGAGGACATAATCAAAATATTGTTGGATTACTGAGAGGGGGGGTGAATCAGTAATAGAGAAATCTAATCCTTTTTAACCAAATAATCGAAGTGTTATGTCAATGTAGAATTATCATCCAATAATGAGCAATGAACAAATGAAAAATAATACACATACACAGTACACCAGTGTTTTATGTGGAAACCCAAAGCGGGAGAAAACCATGGAATGCTTTTTCTTATATGTCTTGAAGAATTAAATTCGTTGGAAGCACCGACTTCCTTTATTTTCGAGCTGCAACTAGAAGGAGTCTCCAACCCCCTAGTTTCTTAGGCTACATCCTGAATGAAGCTCCAACTCCCCAATTATCTAGCTACAACCAGAAGGAGGATATAACCCCCTATGTTCTCCGGCTACAACCACCTTTCCTTGCCCCGTCCAACCACCCTGAAGTATAAGTAGAATGATGGAACCACTGTCACACTATCACTGTGATATACACTCATCACTTCAATTTATTATTTACCTTTTGAAATCTCTTAAACCACTTTGATTACTTTGACCTTTTTGGGCTTCTAGATGACATATGAGGGTCCTCCAACTTCGTAAGGCCGTAACTCTCAAACCGTGAGGAGTTATGTGACATTCCAAATACCACCAGAAATGGAATGACATGTACTATCCATCTAGAATAGTATTACCTTCAAATAAAGAAAAAATCATACCGTTATCCATCAAACAAACTTGGGTCCAGTACCCAAACCTGGGTTCTCCAACTTCACATGGTCATAACTCTCTAACCATGAGGAGTTATGTGACATTATATATACCACCGGAAATGGCATGACAAGCACTATCCATATAGGATAGTTTCCCTGACAAATTCACTGTCCTTCATCTCATTATTCCACAATTAAGAATGGGTTCTCTTACTCCGCAAAGTGTCTTCCCATGAGGGCTTTCACCATAAGGGGACCACTTTGGAGTTCATCCATATTTACTTCTTATCAACCATGAAAAAACAATAATGAGTCATATTTACATCAAACAATCTTGGGTCCATTACCCAAACCTTTGAGCTACGAGGCTTTCTTCAAGGGTTGACATTAATGACAACCAACCTTAATCAACAAATATTATACATACCCAAATGGTGATTTTTTCAATTTAGCAATCGAACATAACAATTCACAAAACATTAAACATAACTAGAATTGATGGCTATATAAACTTATATGTTGAAAGGAGCAATCACACTTGATCTGATGAACTGGTCAACAATACAGTTGGAATGGTTGGTCCCGCGTGTTTCTCTTCAGTTGTATGGCCCTCTGTTAGTCTTGAGCTTCCCTCAATCAACGAAGAAAGATCTTAAAGTACCTGGCAAAATCATTCAACCTCCATAAATATCTAAAACATTAATAAAAGTAATATTTGTAGCGCATTATTTACTCTAAGGTGAATTTTTACGAGAGTGTCAGAACATGCATGAATGAGCTCCTCTTGGTTTTGAGAATAATTTATTGGAGCCACGCGTCTAATATTTGATCAAACTACCTCCCTTGATTTGAAGTAGCAGCAACGAAGTCAACATTGACTTTGTTGTTTGTCTGTTGGATTGAGGGAGGTTTTCTCCAAGATTAAATGGCTCCAATAAATTATTCTCTACCGAACAGGGCCAAACAAGTGAAGGCAGAAGATCTTATGGCCTGCCCCCCCCCCCTCACATCACTCTCAATTCCTCAATACCCAACATATAAATCTATTGACATATTTACAACAAAAACAAACATATATACATACCAATATTCACAATTGTTTACAATGAAATAAAATGTTTCCTTGATCCATTTGGAGTGAGCGAAATATGGTGAAAATATATTTTATATTAAATAATTATTAAAATATTCATGTACATCATCATTTAGTACTTTTATCCGGCCTCTTCTTCTTAGCTCTATAGTTCCTAATCATTTCATCAATATCTATGTCTTCATTCTCTGGGTGCTCTTCAAAATCTAATTGCGATTGCATCCTATCATGTAGAGAACGCCTATTTACGGGGCACTCACGTTGTAATGGAGGCCATTGTGATGAGGCATCACCTACAAAAGAAAAAAATACAAAATTTAAATGACCAGTTTTTAAATAGCATTGAACTAGTTCAATAATATTAAAAAAACACCTGCAATGTCATTATTTACCTAATGCACTGGTCGGGACAGTTGGAATGGTTTCCCCCATGTGGTCCTCTTCAACTGTACAAGCCTCAAGTACAACATTCTCTGCCATTGAGACCACAAAATTTATAAGGACAATCGTAAATGTATAAGTAAAAAAAAATAGAAGTATAAAATGTATAACTATGAAATTATTAAGTATATGATTAAAATATAGCCATATTACCATCATGTGCCAGCTCGGTCATAACACCATCGTGGGGCTTCAACCCTGTGGAAAATTGGGACTGAATAGGATTAGAACCATCTTCTGGTTGCAAACTGCTATCAACGCATTGCTCTCCAATACTAGTGCGTTCGTTGACAGTGTTGCTCCCCTGATTAAAACAGAGTTGTAAATATTAATAATATCCAACATGATTGTATTCTTTTAATAATAAAGGTTAATGTGGATTGAATTGTATTGACCTTATCCTACAAAGTGGTTCTTGGTATCTGCCACAAGCTTTTTCGGCGTTCAACTACCGCTTTATAGTCGTACTTGTAACCAAGCTTGAGGTCTTCCTCCGTTGTTTCAATACCAAACTTGTCACCCTACATTTCATAAGAGTATGTATTTTTTATGTTATTCGTTGCAATTGCCTAAAATTTTTAAGGTGATAGAAATAAGATATTTAGGTACTTACAATTCGTTAATGAAACTTCAAGTAACTGCCCTGGCCTAGCCTATGCTGGCCACATTTGGAAAACCTTGCTTTTGTGGCCTTTGACGTGTCAGTCAACCTATAATCAAAAGTTTCAAGTATGTTAATATATACCACAATTTTATTTGCATCTAAAAATAATTGAAGGCATTCAATTGAAATTGTAATTTACCTTCTAGTACCAGAGGGTTTTTTTCTTTCATCTATCAATTTCTTCTCTTTTGCGTCCTTAATGAGGGCCTTCCACTCCCTCTCTGGAATCATCAGAGGATGCACGTACCTATCATTTTGTTTCAAGTGCTTCCTATGTGTTTCTCACATATATTTTAAATATTGTCCAGATGTGGCGGTGGCCAAGGTATTATTAAATGTATCTACACCAAAAAGGTTTCTAGATAATCCATCAATTCTTTTTTGAGGTTGGAATTCTGGGAATTCCACCTCTCCCGTATGGTGGGCCCAAAAATCAGCAAAGCCTTATTCTCCAAGGACCTATAAAAATCGTTGTTCCCTACACGCAAAATGATTATATGATTATTAATTTAAAAATAATAATTTATATGATTTATATTTGTCTACATAGAGAACATGAAAAAAATAAAATTTTAAAAATTACCTGGGACTTTAACCTGATTTAATGGAAGCCCTTCCTCATTGACCATAAAGGTTCCCTGTGCTGGTCACACGTCTTGCTTTAGGAAAAGAAACCATATAGTTTGTCAATTCATTAGCCTCATCTCCGTCACCACCTCCAGAGCCTACCTGTGTGGCCGCTTCCTCGATGTGCATGTCATGGTTCCCGCCTAATGGTGTGGAAGGTGGAGATATGAATAGCTACGTCCTACAAGCTATACAAGGGCCTGCGTTGGGACCCTGTGGCATCTGTGCAGCGCCACTACTACCGATACCATGCATGTCGGTGTCAACAGGATCTAAAAATCTCTATATAAGAAAGAAAACATTTTTTCGTTTAGATAATGTAAAAGTTAAAAATCAAGCTTTCATAATTGATCTTATGAAATAAAAATAAACCACTTGAAATTATGGTTATTACCTTATATGTCTTAAGCCTTTTCATAACTTCTCTGATCCTTTATTCAACCTCAAGATTTTGATCTGGAATATCTAACAAGTGAGCTAGTTCCTTGTTTCCTTTATTGATCTTTTTTCTTATTAAAACAATAGGGTCGGGGGATTCATACAAATCCATTTCGCTGAGCGAATCATCATCAACATCATGTCCCACCGACTACATATTCGACAAAATAAATGATAATTCAATTATGTAAACAAATAAAATAATTGATCGCCACAGAAATAAAATGTACATTAAATGCAATTCAAAAATTGTTGTTCATTTACCTGTTCTAAGGACACTTTTGATTTACCACTATCATCCTGCCACATTATAGTAAAATTAGAACCGTGATCATTATCATGAGAAACAAATTCAAATGTATGAGAAATCCAAATGTTGATAACAAAAATATGACACATTGAGTACTAAACAGACCGAAGCTCTCCAAATGGATTAACACCGTAAAAAGCATAATGAAAATCATAAAATATGAGAGTCATTGCTTACAGGTTGGGTAAATTAGTATACGTATCGCCGCCATAATAGAAACATCTGTATCTATTTGATTCAAATTGTAATCAATCAATAACTCTTCCCCTGCAGCTATTGATTTTATTGCACATACGAATACCCAGTTTCCTTCACGCCCCTCGAATACGCAATTGGGTTGCTTATCTGTGGTCGTAGGTCGTGTATTATTTATAAACCCTACTGTTACGAGGGAAAAAATCTCTATGGCCAAGGGTAAACCACAACAGACAAGTATGACTGCAGAAATCAACTCAATTCATTTGTATGCTATATAAAATAATGTGCAAAATAAGAAAGAGGCCTACCTCGATCCAACATTTGATGATGTTCCACCGTTGAGCACTTCGAACCAAAGCTTTGTACCTGCAATAAGTTCTCAACGAACAACAAAAGGATTATATAGTGATAATGAAAAGGGGTTAGCACATCATATAGCATACTCCATTAATAAACATTACAAACATGCCCATGGATAATAATCATATATTTGCACGATACTAATAGGATAGGAAAGGAGTATTTCTATTAATAATTGATCAACAGAAGTGTCAACATTACAGACTACCGTGCCGTCATGGTTTGAAACCAAGGAACCAAGTTCCTTCCAGCTGGGTCTCCACCAATTCAATCCTCCACCAAAGGCAATCTCAAAAGAGAGAGACAATGAGGTTCTCTCAACAATAGGGAAACAACTTGGGGGCTGAACACTGTGTTCATAATTGAGGTACAAAGGGATGTAGACTCAATATGAAGTAATTTATCCAGAGTAACTTTTCTCTCAAAGTTGAATGCTTTCTCCTCTTTTCCATAGCTCGAGAAATTGTGCTCTTATAGCCTTCAAAATGAAACTGAAGGGCCGAGTCAGAACGTTTCCAGTATATGGAAGGCCAAGGATCAGAGATATCTTGTCGTGATATGGAAACCCAACTCCATTTTTGTATTTTCTGGCACAAATCCCAATGTACACGAACTGTAGTGGAGCAACCTATGTATACACTTGTTGTATAGCTGATAGGGCGCGTATATGTGGAAAAATGTTTATTTTTAGCTCTGGATTTGTCAAAAAAGGGATGATAAGTTTGCATAGGGAAATGGAAAAAGGCCCTCTGTGCCAGATAGCAATGGTGAGGCAAATCTTGCTATAACACCTGCAATATTCCCTGTTGCTTTTGGCCTTCCGTGAATGTAGATAGTTTCTCCTTTATTTTGATCATTGTCTTTTAACTGTATATAATTTGCAACCAAGCCATATCTTCGCATACTTTTTGTAACTTGGACTATTCGTATCCAATATTTGTAGATATAACAGGGTCCAACGTACTCCATCAATTCAGTTAATCCGCCGTAACAGACCTTTATGCCATCCATGAAAAATAGCCCCAAACCATGTAATGACGATGGAGAAATCCGGTATATCCTTTCATTTACACAAAAATGAATGTTTATTTCAGGAAGATCCTTGGGTACCCATTTTTTCACTATATGTTTGTACCTCAAGGGAACCTCGATGTCCTCTATGCTCTCATGACATAAGAACATGATCCCCCTTTCGCAAGAAAAAATTCCATGCGTCTATGGAATTTTCTTATTATCTTCTCACCTCTAGTTGATCTCCACCTGTTAGACCTACCATATGTCTCACTTTCCTCTATTCTACCTGAACTTCCCTCAATCAATGAAGATAGATCTGACAAATACCTATTTTCTTATACGTCCTATAAAACCATTAATGACAGAAACAATCAGTCAATCAAGATGTAACACTAGTTCATTGCTAGTATCCTATTAGTATCACAATAATCTCATAATGATTACCATAGTGTTACTCTTTCACAATTGTATTATGCTCTATTAATATTGGTATACTATTTGCGCATTATAGGGGCATGTTTGGAGTCAAATGACATCAACACCAAGAAAGACAAAGCATTTTGAGATATTTTTAGTTTCTTACAAATTCATGTTCTATGACTCTCCCTATATAGTTTTTTCCATATTTCTAAGCTTTGGACTTGAAATGGTTAGAGTGGGATAAAGGGAACTCATATCATCTATTTTTTCCAGTGAAAAATTGACCTAAACTCGATAGGAACTATGCAAAAAATTAGGATTCCCTAAACCCAAGGAGAAGAAACAGTAGAAAGGTAAAGGTGGCCTATACATGTCAAAAGGGAGTGAGCAATTGAGAGTAAAGTACATTGTTAAGTAACAAATACGAGAGTTGTTATTGATTCGTAACCCATCGATGGATACAAAATTGTAAAGGCTAAGGCATGGGTGCGAGTTATTGACAATGGGACAAGTGATGTTATTGTTGTTGTCCATTACCTTGACTCACTCCATCCAAAGAAGGACAAATTTTTTAATTACCTTGACTCACTCCAGCCAAAAAGGACAAATGGGACAAGCCATAATTCAAAGGCCATGATTACATATTGGTTGGATTAATGGTGAATGGACATTGCGGCTAAGTGGACATTGCATGGGCTTCATTATGACATTTGTAATTTTCACAACTCCCAAGGTATCTTCACAACTCCTGAGTTTGTTCACAACTCTGAATGTAATCTTACAACTCTCAAGGCATTGGTCAGAATGGCATAGGCAGTTTGGGGATATTATTCATGCACATGGACCTCTCATGCCATGCCATGTTACAAGTATTGGAGTGGTCAACTTGTTTGCGCATTTGGAGGAATGTGTCACATAGTTTGATGGATGACCTCCTAGTTTGACCGATGTTTGATATTGACGCGAAAACATGCTTCCTAGACAAGACATCGATGGCTAAGATTTTTGTGGAAATGAACTTGGGAGATGGATTTCTTGAAGGAATTGATATCCAGGTGGGGAATTGTTGTTATTGTCAGGAGACAGACAATGTTAAGATTCCTTTTTGGTGCTCCATCCTTCATATGTATGGTCACCTTAGGTAAACTTTCCCTAAGAAATATACACCCAACGATCAGGAAGAAGTTGAAGAGTGAATAGAGGACATTTCCAAGCTCACAATTGATCTATTTCAAATAGATCAATTTCACGTCTATTTCAAATTTATCAATTTCATGTCTATTTCAAATAGATCAATTTCACGTCTATTTCAAATTTATCAATTTCACATCTATCTCAAATAGATCAATTTCACATCTATTTAATAGTATTTAAAATTGAGCTTCTATGTCTATTTCACATGGATGATGTTTATTTGTTATTAGATATATATTATATGGCAAAGAATGACCCTTACCGGGTTTTAATTAGTCATGTCCTTAAAAAATAGGATAATTGGTCCTTCGAGAAAATAACTCTTCTTCTTCCCAACAAGGCTCATGATCTACCTTGGTCCAAGTTACTACGACTTGACAGTGTACTTCTCCTAAACAAGATGATGCATCTCAACTCAACACTTCTTTAAGACAAGATATCCTTCCTCAACCTACCGAAATTACTCCTCCTCTTGAACCTAGGTCAACATAAAAAAACCATCAAGTCATTCCCTCTGACACAAGCATTGGGTGAAGTACCTCTAGATTCCCCTTAGACCCACTCTTACCTCATAGGTTGCCTCAAAATTAGGGAGAAAGTGAAACTACACTGAAAATTAATTTACACTCGTGAAACCCAACTACATGCCAAGTTAATTCACATCCATGATGTCTCAGTGGGAAATTACATCCCATGATGGGTTATAGTTGGGTATTGTACCTCCACACCTCTCAAAATGACTTGAAATGCAATCACATTCCTTGGGAACTTATGTCATTCATGAGAGAAACCTTCCTCCTCTATGTTTATCCTTTGTCTTATCCCTTCCAATGTTGCCGCCATTGATGGGTTCTCTCTTGAACTAATTGTTATTGTGTTGTTGGCTTTGGTCATCGAACCTATGGGTGGAAACTCATTTCCACTCATTTGGTTCTCCTAAAGAGCAATTAGCATGGGGAACTTGTTCATTTGATGGATGAAACACAACACAATTCACTTAGTTAGCCACCCTAGTCCTTCTAACTATTCTATACCATTCTCTCTTGGAATTTGTATGCATGGGGTTGGCTTAACATTGTGTTGGTCCTCCCCCCTTGGCATAGTTTGTTGGAAATATTGGATTTTATCATATCTCCAATTGAGGATTTTTCTTCACATGTAGTAACTAACCCGCTCTCGGGAAGTATACTAGGTAGATTAGATGCAATAATTTGTGAGATACGTAGGAACTTGGGGCATGATCTGGATCTTTTCTTTCTATTATAGAACAATAATAATACTACAATAGTAGTATATTATGACTTTTCCAGGGTAAACACTCATTGTACCAATGAATGTCATAAAATATTTGCACCTTCTAAGAGATTTTAAAAGAATATGTTCATAGTATACTTAGGGGGGAGAAAAAAGTAGGGCCAAAATAAAAATCATAATTAGAATCAAAATCATGATAATCGAGTGTCAATGAATGATGTGAACTGTCCTCCACCACAATTTTATAGTTGTAGCAGAGTGCAAAATATTGTACACAATTTTTTGTAGTCACATTAATCTTGGTGCAACCACATGTTTTGAGTAATTGAGATATTTATGTTTGACATTCTTAAATAGAAATGAAAGTTGTGTCCATTATCCTCAGAGCTACTAAACCTTCCAGACATCATATTTGAGTTAATTCATACTTAGTTGTTAGTCATGCATTCTTACCATGAAATGAAGGGAGGTATTGGGAGGATAGGTGGAACCACCTAGGTGGAACTTGTCCATTAAAGGGATGGTTATATTTGTATATTTTATCAAGAGTAGGTGTAAATGATGGATTAATGTAGTAGGAACTTCACTTTAGGTTATGGGCCAAATCTTAGATGCTAATGAACGGGGGATTAATCTACCCCATTACCAAATTTTTAAATGTTCTACTATAGAATTAGGTTTTCTTGTGCTCTTGTTGGCTGGGCATAGGCAATGCAAATAGAGAATAAGAAGAATTGGGCCCTCAGTCTAGCCTAAAATTTTCATCCAAGTTTTTATTGTCATCCTTTTGTAGGTAGTTTTGCACTTAAAATTAGGGAGAATAGTGTGAAGCATGGGTAGGGTTTCTTCTTGGTAGCCATGAGACTACATGGCCATGCTATAAAAAATGAGAATGAAGAGAAGGAAATTCAACAACTTACCATTCTCTTTGTCCTACGTGTAGGGATTCGGCTCCACAAAGACATATAAAACCCAAAGAAAAATTTAATTTAAGGAATGCTAACCTAACATTTTATTTTACTTCATAATCAACATATAACCAAAGTTTATTGAACTGAACATAATAGCTTACAAACCACCTTGTAACCCTTCATATTCCTTAAATTAAATAAAAAAAATACGTAAATTAAAATAAAATACCTTGGTCTGATGCTAACCCTTCGCTTGTCTTGTTAACCTTCCTGCTGCTGCCTTGCCCAGCTTGAAGCCATGGACCAACTCTGCCCAAACCGTGTTTCCACCCTGCCAACTAGGACATCTTCCTAGCTCTAGGATACCATATGGATATCCTGGCCCCCGTGCCCAAAACCCCCAGCAAACTGGTGCCCCCTATACTAATCCTTCCCGACTACAGAACTCCAACTCTCCAGAACTCAAACTCTCCACCAGCCAATTCCCCGAGCATCCTCCAAAACAATCCAAGAGAACCCTCTCCCAAAAACAAGTAGAATGATAATCCCCCCTCTTTCGTAAACCTCCCCCGCTCATATCCCTCCTTCACCACCCTTTCTCCTCATTTATTTCCTTATCTACACATTCATTATCTTATCCGCATAGTTAATGCCTTACCCTATTATTTAATGTTTCCTTATCCTTATTTTTAATGCTTCTTATCCCCTAGTATACGTAGATCATTTAATTAACAATTAAATTTATTAACCCTCTTAAATTTATTACCCTGTTCATTCAATGCGATAGGTAATTACATATTTAATTAATTAATTAATTAATATTATTATGCCAATATTTGTTTAGTTAATAACATGTTAGAAAAATTAATTACCTAATAAATTTTACTTAATAATCCCTAAGCATATATTCAACTAGGGTTGTTACATACACCCACCCTTCACGAAACTTCGTCCCGAAGTTAAGGTATCTTATGGTCAAAGGAAAAGAAACCTGGTTCACATATTCATAACAATTAACCGACATTAACAGTAAGTAAGTCAAGAAACTCATACATACTAGTGTATATGTACAAGAACTGCATGTGTAGCTAGTACACACAAGTCTCGTGCATGTACTAGTAATCAAAACTATCATCCTTTAGTAATTTATGTATGCATCCAATCCAGTCAGCAAGACTAGTCTTTTATAAAAGACAACAAACCAATCAATTGTTTGAGAAATCCTTTAATTACTATTATCCAGTTCAACAATTTTATTTTGA
>ML777117.1:541305-556747 GCA_009831015.1 Picea engelmannii
CCGCCCTTTCTCCTCATTTATTTCCTTATCTACACATTCATTATCTTATCCACATAGTTAATGCCTTACCCTATTATTTAATGTTTCCTTATCCTTATTTTTAATGCTTCTTATCCCCTAGTATACGTAGATCATTTAATTAACAATTAAATTTATTAACCCTCTTAAATTTATTACCCTGTTCATTCATTGCGATAGGTAATTACATATTTAATTAATTAATTAATCAAAATTATAACAATTAATTAATTAATAATTATTTAATTATTATTATTATGCCAATCTTTGTTTAGTTAATAACATGTTAGAAAAATTAATTACCTAATAAATTTTACTTAATAATCCCTAAGCATATATTCAACTAGGGTTGTTACACTACGTTTCCCTCAAGCTCTCTCTGTCGGTGCCCTCCACGAGCTGTGTTTCCTTCCTAACCCTTCCCTCGAGCTCTCTCTCCCGGCTGATGCCCTCTGCGAGCTCTCTCTCCTTCTTAACCCTGCTTGTGATCTCTCTCACCCAGTTCCCTTCCTAATTCTTTGTATCCTTCCTTATCTGGCGTTCCCTCCAGCTCATGAGTCACAACGTGCCCTAATCTCCTCTACTCTAGCTTCTCGGCGCTGGCTTCTACTCTGCTACGTCTAATGAATGGGCGCGAGTTCAATATTGAAATTTGGTTTTAGTTCTTTTGTTTTAGTTTTTATGTTTTGTTTTATTGTATTTGTTTTATTGTTTATTACATATATATAATATGTTAATTATATCAAATACATATTAATTATATTAAAGAACCTTCCTAAGTACTCGACGTCCCTATTAATTAATATATATATTATATTAATTATATTAAAGACCCTTCCTAAGTACTCGACGTCCCTAAGAGGTCATACATATAGGCTAAGGTAAGGGGACTCAAAGAAGGTGGCCCAGAGCAAAAGGACAATAGAGATATATTGTGCCATCACTAAGCTAGTCACACATGGACACAACACATAAGAGGGTCACATTTTGACCTCCTTAGTGAGTAGGAAAATGTGAGTTATAAAGTGAAAAATCTATATGCTATAGGGGGTGGAAATTTTCTCTCATATTACAATATCCAAGGAATTTTTTAGTAGTGCCACATCCTCCCCTTCTCAACATTTTAGGTTGTGGGTTGTTGAAAGTTTGAGTAACATTATATAACTTATCGATTTATTGGGTCGAGAATTTTAGGCTATAATGGACCTAATGGCATTCTTGTGAAGAAATTGAATCCATCCTCCATCTAATTCATCATTTTCTTGAGTAGTGATTTGAGCTTGAGTATGTTGAACTCCCAACTTCATGTTTAGGGACAAGAATTCAATTGATTAAATCTTGAACCACCCTATGAGATATTTGGTACCTCAAATTATCAACTAGCATTACATAAAGAAAGAATAAACAAGTGACGTTGAAAAATAGATTAAAATGTCCCCACTTCATTGTATTTGCATATGTTGATGGATATGCACACTACTTCAATGCCAAGGAAAAGGGGTCCAAATCCTAAAGCCTTACTCATTTCCAAAATGAAGGGCTAGTTGAACCTATCATAGGATGCCTGAAATTCTATTTTAATGAACAATGTGTCATATCTTGAGCATCTATCCCAATGTGTTACTTCAAATATCATGATGATATCATCTAGAATAAATTGCCCCCTAGTGAAGCTTGGATGTTCTAGAAAAACTCTTTTGGAGTGGACGTGTTTGACTCACATGGATAAGGATTTCGCTAGAATCATTATGGAGGGTGATTGATCTCCAACTAATTATAGTTTTAGGTTTCCTAGGATTGGGGATGAAATATATGATTCCATTTTTTTATGAGGTCCCCTCAGAATTCCTTTATAATTTGTTCTTCTAAAGGAGATCTACCTCAACAAATTCCCAAGTTGTGTTATAATATTCACACAATTTTTTTGTCTAATCTAGATGAATTATCCTTAGAAATATTTGAAAAGAAAATTCCCAACTCTTCTAAAGTCAACAACTTATCATGCATCCTTGTCTAAGATTTAGAGAGTTTGTGAAAGACCATGCCCAAGCAAGTTTGCATGACCACTTCTCATTCTTCGAGGAGCCCTTGATTAAAAAACCATTTGGTAGTGGGATACAAATTACCCATCAATACCCTCCTAATTAGTTAGCCTTTCATTAGGGTATTTGATAATATATATCTTCTATGGAGATTCCTTATAAACTAATGCTTTAAAGAAGTCTTACTCACAATTAATCTCCCTGTGCAATTTTAATTTCATCAAATTTGAAAGGGTGTCAAAGATTAGTGGCACTAAATTGAAGTTTCAAGTGTCAGATATTAGTGGCACTAACTTGAAGTTATGGATGTCAAATATTAGTGGCACTAACTTGAAGTTCCTCGCTAAAAGGTTTGAACCAAAATAGTTGGTTGGTTATTTAAGGTTTCTCAACTTATTTATGCCATTTAGACTGGAATATTGAGGTTATTGATCACCCATAACTCCTTAAAGAATGTGTGGTACAATCAATGGACCCTTTCCACCATTAATTATACATGTCCTCCCATATAGGTCTTGGAATATGGATCCAAACACTCATAATACAATTTAGGAAACTTTTCTTCAAATATGATACATTCATGATATAATGAGCTTTAAGCATACATAGTTTAGCTTCACTCTAGGAAATGGAGAAGTAAATAGGTTGATGATCAAAGAGTGTGGCCTTTAGTAGAAGTTGGATTAATTGAGCTCCTCCATAGTTAAAAAAGAATGTATTATTTTCATACAATATGGCCTAGCCAATCCCTATAAGAAATTTTTCACTGCATTTATGAAAGTTGCGACTTGTAAACCATAGCCGAAGAAACTCCTTTCCTCTAAATTTATTGGAATGATACAACCCTAATCTAGAATTAAGGGAATTCTAAGCTTTTTTCTCTTCAAGAGAGACTTCCTAGAAACATGCATTTTTTATAATCATGGGAATCCACCATGTTGAAATATCCACGATATAATCCAATGGGATTTATGGAGTTTATAAACCATAAATGTGCTCTCTTTAGCATCATTGGCCATATATATGTTAGTTGAGACCAACTCGTGGATTTCAAAATTCAACATAATCCATGCTAACCATTGAGTGATATTAGTTCCTCGGGGTTTTGAGTTCTAAAGTGAGTATTTTCATTGTCGACAGAATTTTCATTTATATTTTTTTTCACAATTGCTTATTTTTTCTCCTCTTTCATTTCTAACGCAGAGTTCGGTTTTTTAGAGAATTTTTCCTCTTTTTTTTTTTTTTTTTATTTCCTCTTAAATTTTTGTTCTATTTTCCCATTTTTCATTCATTCAATTGGAAGAAATTTTTCATTGTTGTTAGGATTTTTTTCACTTCATTTTCCCCTTATTTCCTCTTGACTTCCTATCTTTTAGTTCCATGCTAAATTTAATAAGGATTTTTCGTTGATAAGAGGATTTTTTCCTTGTCACCCCTATTTCTACATGAAATTTAGACTCATTAGATGTATTGAATTTGTAGGAAACACATGGGGGAGGAAAGAGGGTTGTTGAAAAACTAAAAATAATGTTACAATTTTGGTCTTCGAAACAACAATAAGTTCACTTCCATTCTATTTTTCTTCAATTTTATATTATTTTGTGGAGGTTTTTTTATGTATTTAATATTTTCTACTAATTCATAAATAGAATTGATGTGTACATAGATACAAGTCTACATCATGACATGCTCTTCATAGTTGTTAGTGCAACCAGAGGAGTACGCACAATAGCATTTTCTACAACAATGTTTTTCTAAGTTAGAACCACCTCAATGACAACCCACACCTAATCCTTAACATGACACAAATCATTGTTCAACAAATCATCTGCATTGCATTACTAAAAGATTAGCATGCATAATTTTGTGCTAACTCATAACCAAATTCCTTAGATCATCAACAAAATATCTTAGTTGACTCAGTTAGCATGCTTATGACCTATGATGAACCAAGTTTATGAGGTCCACTCTAGTGCCACTTACATAGAAAAATGATTTCCAATAAAACCAAGAGTTCGATATGCTTCTTGCCAACTTTGTGATGATCAAGTTGATGGTAGATTCTATCAAATCACTTGTATAAATATATCAAGATTTCATAAATTAATCACCAAACACACCATGCACTATACTTAGATAAATTTGCATCGATCTAGTTGTAGAATTGAACTCTATTACAACTACATTCACCATCAAGGTTTATAGTGATTCCTTGCATTGATTTGATCCTTGCAATTCTTGTATCTTATTATTTTGTACCAAAAATAGATGTATATTTAATCAAAAATCACTATGTTGATCTATATTATCTCTTTTTTCTTTGTTGTCTCTATGTTTGTTTCTTTGTTTGAGTTTCTACAATGCACTACGCTCAATGCATTTAAGTGGCATGACTTTTTAATCCCTTCAATATGCTTCCACTAGTCTCATCATGTTAGATTACTTGAGATCCTATTTACTAAAGCTCACCATCCATTGCAACTCTTCATCGTCACTAAAATGGTTGTATGCACAATGCAACATAAGTTTTAGTTCTATCCATTTTTCTCATAGTTGAATGGACTACACACCTAGCGTCACTAATGCCATACCAAATTACAATTCATTGGTATAGCAACGAAAAAAATTCAAGTTAGCTTTGAGGCAGTGTTTTAGTTCTTGCCATTTTTCTCATAGTTGAAGGGACTACACACCTAGGGTGACTAATGTCATCCCAAGTCACAATTTATTGCTATAAGAGCTAGAAATAGTTCAAGTTAACTTTGAGGTAGTCTTCAACTCTATTGATTGTTATTAAATCATTATATCTTTGGTTGACCTAGGGATTTAATTCTATAATAGTTGATATAATCAATGTCACATCCAAGCTTTGATATCTTGATATCTTTGATATGTCATGGTACTACTCTTCTAGTGGGTGCACAATATCACAAGGATATGTATTCTTTCCCTCCTCCATTGGATGAGCAAGTCAACGCCAATTTTCTCCTGTGGATGAGTAGTTTGGTGGAAACATTCTTTCAAGTTGCTAGGTACAATTTTGTATTGAGTTGGATCATAACAAAACCACTCTAATTTCTTCCAACTATCAATGACTAGATACTTGGTTAAAGTCTTTCTAATTTTTTTAAAGGCACGGGGTTAAGGTATGGGAGGGTTTCGATACTTAAGGATGTTTGATGTCACTGCATAATACTTAACCAGGGTTTGATTATTGAATTACCAAGTCAAGTTGATGTCACAGAAGTTTCAATTCACCCACCACAAATGTCATCTTGCACCAACCCCACATAGTGAGAAGTGAATGGGGCCAACGTTGAAATTTCTTCAAACTGTGCATGTATGCGTCGAAATTCGACATGATTAGACTAGACGCATACCTTGATGGTATGGGAGGGTTTCAAGACTCAAGGATGTATGATGTCCCAACCACATAGTCTTTGAGATCATCCATGTTTGCAACAACGTTCATAATGGGTGTCTCATTGCCAAATGTCATTGTTTCCATCTGTAAAATCTTTGTTGGAACTCTCTTGAAATGTCATGGAACTTCCAATTCAACCACCAAAAATGTCATGCACCGACCCCTCATAGTGAGCAGTGAATGGGGCCAACATTGAAATTTCTTCAATATGTGCATGTATGCATCGAAATTTGACATGGTTAGACTAGACACATGCCTTTACGGTATGGGAGGTTTTCAAGACTCAAGGATGTTTGATGTCATACAAAAAAAATTTGAAAAAATTTCAACGTTGGCCCCATTCACAGGTCACTGTTTCCCATCATGTACTCTAGTCCTAGTACAAAATTGACAATCATTTTGTTGATGATAATTGAAAAAATCAAAGTTAACCTCGTCAAATACTAGGTGAATGTTGGAGAGGGAAAACCTAGTTTCCACAACGTCACAACTGCAACGAATATTTTACAAACGTTGCAAGAGAGACGACTATGTTACAAACGTGGCAAGAGAGTAAACTATGTTACAAACGTGGAAAGAGAGATGAAAATGTGGTGATAGAGACATCTGTGTGTATGATGTCGCAAATGTGACGTTATCAAGCAATATGGAAAAAAAAAAAAAAATTTACTCTATTTTTCAACAGCATGGCCAATTTTGTCCACAACCTCACAAATAGAATGTTGAAATTTTTACAATATGTACTAGTGTCTACAATATAAAATGAAGAGAACTTGATGGAGGGTGTATGAACTTATACTCCTCCTAGGATTTTAACCAACAATATCATGAAAAAAAGCAAGAAGAATAAATATTTTCCTTACCAAAACCAAGAGAATTGCAAGATCAAACCCTAGTTTCACCAAGACAAACCATCCATAAGCAAGAACAAGAGTCTCCAAGTGGTGTGCACCACCTTATCTCATCCATTCATAAAGAGATACACCAAAAAATATTTTCAAGAGAGAGATATACCAAAAATGCTCAAGTATAGCGAAATTTTTAGGTAATATAGTATTGTCACAATGGGAGAGCTATGATGAAAATGAAATATAGATGATATCTATTTATACAAATCCTCTAAAACATAGTTTTTCCAAATTCAAAGGGTAAACCAAAAGATAAGGGGAAAACAACCCTTACTCTTGCCCCTTTGCCAAAATAACATTTTTTAATTCATAATTTGCACATAAGATAAACCCTAGAAACATGATGTCACCCTCTTGGGGCAACGTTTTGGCACTTCTAGGTCAAATTGTTGGGTTGGAGATGAGTGTGATATTCCTCCAAAGGCCAAATGTTTTCAAGGTAAGCCTCTCCTCCATGATCCTGTTGGATTACTGAGAGGGGGGGTGAATCAGTAATAAAGCAATTTAATCCTTTTTCATCATAAAATGCAAGTGTTATATCAATGTAGCATTATCATCCAATAGTTGCAGAGTAAATAAACAATGAACAAATGAACAATCACACACATACAGAGTACACATGTGTTTTACTTGGAAACCCAAAACGTGAGAAAGTCACAATTTTTTTTTTCTTATATGTCTTTAAGAATTACATTCATTGGAAGCACCAAATTCCTTTGTTTTCCATCTGCAACTGGAAGGAGGCTCCAATATCCTAATTTATTAGACTACAACCTAAGGGAAGCTCCAACTCCCCAATTCTCTGGCTACAACCAGAAGGAGGGTACAACCCCCTATGTTCTCCGGCTACAACCAGAAGGTGGCTACAACCACCTGTCCTTGCCCCGTCCAACCGCCCTGATGTAGAAGTAGAATGATGGAACCACTTTCACACTATCACTGTGAGATATACTGTTGTAAACCTGTACCAATCAACCTGCACCAAACAACCTATACCAATAACCTAAACCATGCATCAACCTGTACCTCAACATGTAATCAACATGTACCATAACCAAGTGCATCAACCATGCACCAAACTATACCAAACAACCTGTAATCAACCTGTACCATAAACAAGTGCATCAACCATGCACCAACCTATACCTCAACCTGTACCATGAACAAGTGCATCAACCATGCACCAAACCTGTACAAATAACATGTCACAACAACCTATCACAACAACCTGTCTCATCAATATTATCAACCAAATCAGATCTACTCACCAAGATCAATCACCAAGACAACTCTAAAAAGTGTGCATCAACCAAGCATAACAAAACAACTTTTAATCATCACCAAGATCAATATGTGCTTCTAATAATATACTAATACAAGTATGTTACATCATCCATAAACCATGTGTCAACAATACTACTAACAATTTCCTCCAACCATGTATCAAGTATGTACCAATAATGTATCAACTACTCATCAACTATGACTCATCAAGATGTACCAACATCATCAACTATACACCTCATGTATGTGCCAACTCATCAATTACGTGTCTCAACCATGTACCCAACATGTACCTCAACCAAAATCTCTCATCAATTTCATCATCCAAATCTGATTTGTAACTCTATAATAGACCTGGTGTATATGATCACATACCTGCAAACCTTCCTTAACTGTAACAACAAGAGACTAGCATTTTCATCAAACTTTACTTTAGTCTCACATGACTAGTTTTGGATTAGTCAACAACCCTAACTTAAAATAATCATAACTATGTACCTGTAATGAATAAAGATCTGAAAATAGTACACAATGTTCTTCATTGTGTTTTACGCAATTCCTCTAGGTGTCACTACTTGGAACCTCTCAGAAAATGAGTTATAGAAAAAATGGCATACCTTGTTGAATTCTAAATTATTCTAGAGAGCGAACTTGTAGAGCGTACCCCGCAAGAAATATTTGTTGTATGGATATGGAATTTTTACATAGAATACTACAGACTGTACTCTAACCAACACATTTGGTCTTACGGAATTTATATATGTTATGAAGAACTTATGACGTTTTTACCAGAAACACATGTTTTAGACTAGTTTCAGGACTAGCCACAAACCCTATTTTCCACGAAGTGTAACTCCAAAAATACAACAATCCATCAGATGAAATTCATACCACAACTACTTGGATAATTTTCCTCAATGGCCTCCCAATTTCACGGTCTAAATCATTCTAGAAAAAAAAATTATTACGAAAATGGTGGGATGACCTATAAATAACATACCTTAGAAAGCATCATCAAAAGAATTTATCCTCCCTTGAATTTTGGCCTTCTTTACTTCACCTTCCCTCTGAAATTCAGCATAGATATCCTTTGGTTACCTCAGTCACATGTAGATATTCAATATGCTCAAGTATGATTAAAATGAGAGAGCCTTGCATCTTATTTGTACTTTCATGTAGCTTCCTAAAGGGGTTACCTTTTAACCATCTTAACCCAATTTCCTTATTTTAGGGCTAACCCGCTTATAACCACTTGTCAACTTAGTAATTTCTCCATTCACTTTATTATTTAAATAATCCTCCTTGACTCTTTCACTTCACTTTATTATTTAAATAATCCTCTTTGACTTTGTCACTTCACTTTATTATTTAAATAATACTTTAGTATTTAAATAATCCTCCTTGACTTTGTCACTTCACTTTATTATTTAAATAATCCTCCTTTACTTTGTCACTTCACTTTATTATTTAAATAATCCTATTTGCAAGCACTTTGACTTCTTTGACCCTTTGGGGCTTCTAGATGACTCATGAGGGTTCTCCAACTTCACATGGACATAACTCTCTAACTGTGAGGAGTTATGTGACGTTCCACATACCACTGGAAATGGAATGACATGAAATATCCATCTAGAGTATTCTTTCCTGAAAATATATCAAAACTCATACCATTATCTATTAAACAAACTTGGGTCCATTACCCAAACCTTTGTTCTCCAACTTCTCATGGCCATAACTCTCTGACTGTGAGAAGTTATGTGACGTTCCACATACCATCATAAATGGAATGACATGTACTATCCATCTAGAATAGTCTTACCTTAAAATATATTAAAAATCATACCATTATACATGAAACAACCTTGGGTCCATTAGCCAAAACTTTGTGCTACCAGAATTCGCTACCAAACTTTCTCCAAGGGTTGACATCAATCACTAAGGGTTGACATCAATATACAATATCACTCTCCAATCGTTGAAATCAATGACAACGAACAATCCATAGGAATTTTCCATCAAACTAAGCCAACTTTCTGATAGATCCAAGGGCTCCCTCATGCCAAGTGTCTCCAATCACCACCAAACCCTAGCTCTAAGGTGACGTTTTAGCCTCCAAAGGCAAGTCATTTGGCTTGTAGAGGCTAGGTGAGATCCTCCAAGTTCTCATATAGGCCTCCAAAGGCATATAATCATCATCTGGTGTGTGGGCCCTGGTATCCAACCTGTGGGCTTCAAGCCCCAAGGAAGCCTAAGCTAGGCTTGTCCTTCCAAAACTGTCCATCAACTAGGTCATGTAAAGACAATGAATACGCCCTCCAAGGCTCTCAAGTCAAATGCATCATGATGAGTAAATAAAATCAATAGAAGATCCATCTAAGGATGTACATCCAAACTACATCACCAAAATAAACAAGTGCACAAAGACCCTATGTAGTTTTCCAAGTTTAGGTATGGGGGGGTTGACAAAGCAACCTATTGGGTGAATCGTACCTCAAGTTTAGGAGTGTTTCCCAAGTGGACATCTTTCTAAGTCATGTGGATGAGGCGACATGTATGGGGGGCAAGAATTTTGGTCATGGGGTTCATGACATACAAGGGGTTGTAGTGTCTCATTTATGGGTTCCTTTGTAGAGGGTGTGTTGCACCTTCATTTTTAATGGAACCTTTTTCCAAGCCCATTTATTGCCTTTTATTCTTTTAAAATGTTTCCAAGTTGAAGCCAAGGTGGGGCTTCTACCTAAGCATTAAAAATAGTTCCCACATTGACTCTAACTTGGTCACATCATGCTTTCCCAAGTTGAAAACATGTGTGGGGCTTCTATATAAGCATTAAAAACAGTGCCCACACATGTTACTTCCTAATTGGCATTTTGTATTAATTATTTTTCACGGGTCCCATCGATTTCTTATGAGAGATATTTCATTGTCCTCAGGATCCATGGGTGGGGATATATAAGGTTCATATTTGGATTTTATCTCTTTCTAGCTACAAGCCTCTAGGCCTTCATCCCATTCTTCCCATGAAAAGAGGGACAACCCCTTTCTTGGGTCAATACACTCGAAAATCCCAAATTGTAAGGAGATGAGGGGATGAAGTGTGGAAAGTGAAAAGTATGGTCGAGAATGGCACAATGACTCATCAAGAGGACCTCATAGTAGAAAACCTATCCCCAAGGGTGACCCACTTATTAAGGCGCAATGTCAACCACCAAAGTGAAACATGGTAAAGAGCATAATGTCCAAGTAAACATTACATAATCAAAAGAAGTTATAGATGCAACAAATTCAAATGCCTCAAATATTGAAATGACACTCACAATGATACTTGACTTGTACCTCATGGAGCAAGACCCAATGTCTTCTAGAAGCCATTTGATGTGGTGGATACCATTATGATGAACCTAGAGCTGTGGTTTCAAGATGGGTCTTTGTCTGTACAAGTTGAAATTTCTGGTCAAGTTTTCTCTCAATACTCCATGTTTTCAACTTGAGGGCCTCGAGAAATCATCTCCTTAGTTATCCCTAGGAGTTGGGGATAAAAATTTCCATTGCCAGTAGGGGGACAAAGTTGAGCTAATGTTTTGATTGGTGCTTGAGGGTTGGCCAAGGCCAATGCTTACCATAAGCCAATTAAATTGGATTACGAAGCTAGGTCATTTGAATATGATACTTATGTTATATCGCCCACCACCCCAAAAACCATAGGATTAACACTCCTTCCTGGTAGACATTCCAGCACACTAGCGATTTTAGGCTCCATTGCTAGTGGGGGAAGGGAGTTGGACTAAAGCTTAACTCGTTACCCCACCTTTGGGCTCCTTGATTTGATTTATATCCATCTCAAAGCCGTTGTTGATAATATCTCCATGATAACATGAATCTCTTTTCTCACAAAGAACTACATGAATAAGGGTGGGAAAAGGAGCTCTTGTCCACAAGGCCTATCATGCCCTGGAAGAAATCTAATGATAGAGTCAAACTAGAGACAGGAAAGAGGCATCTTGAAACTTGTGACATTTTTTTTACAATTCCTCATTGCCCTCAGCCCTATAGAAAATGTGTTGTGTTCAATAGATTACCTCGAAGAAAACGTGTTGTTTTCAAGGGATTACCTTCATGACTTTCACGTGTCCAGCTACAAATAACATGTGTTGAGGTTTGTCTTTTTTCATAAAACATGTGCCAGGATACCTCTCTCAACATTTTTTCCCTTCTATTTTTTACCACCTACTTCCACTTCCATGTCTTTCTCATCTTTCAATTAAATATATAATCATTCCACCTGTAAAAACGTTGTGAACTCATTTCCATAAAACCAACAAACTTTCTTACCATTTAATGTTTCCTCTAGGTTTAATTATTTGTAGGGCATGTTGACTTTACTTATTTTGCCTCATCTAATGAATAGAAGCAAAAACAACAACCAATGTGGAAAGGTAATAGTACTTGCTTCTCCTTTCCTATTTAGTTCACTACAAAGGAGTTAACTATGGAAACTTGTGCCATCCTTTAGACAAAAACTAGATCTTTAGTAGCCCACATCAACCAAAACTTGATCGATATAGAGAGCTCCTACATCTACCAAAACTTGATCGATATAGAGATATCCCTTCAGTCGCAAAAAATGTTCTTCCCCGACCTCTGTATCTTCAATGCTTTGGACCCTTTGGTTGAAAAAACTGTCCTTCCCCAACCTTTGTAGCTTCAATGCTTTGGAAGAAAGAATTATGAGGGGAAGGGGGGAAAGTGAGATCTTCTTAGACTTTAAGAACTAGCCTATACTCATCAATCAAATACAAACTCCTTCCACTTAACACAGGGACTTGTTTCTTTGCAACTTCCCTTGTTGATTTAGTAGTAAATATGTGAGTTTTGTTTTATTCGTTTAGGTTTGATTTTCAGTACATGGAATTTTTTTGAAGTGACATGTTTAAGAGTGCAGTTTTGTTAATTTCAATTTGATGAGTTTTGTTAACTTCAATTTGATTTAATAAATATTAATAGATTTTTTTGATGGGATAGGGGAATTAAGTTTACACTAATGGATTTTTGTGAAAAATAAATATTGGAAAAAGTATACTTTTAGATATATCTATCTTGTGGTGTTTTGGAATATTGTTTATGATTATAAAAAGTCATTTCCTTTCATGTGTTACCCTACATTGGTTATAAGGTATGATTTGTGACATCATAAAAATTCTAACAACCATGATCCTTATGCCAATAAAGATAGTCACAAAATATTGATATCTGTTACTAATATGATGATTAATTGATTATGAGGTAAGTTTGTTTGATGGATAACGGTATGTGTTATGATATATTTTCAGATAAAGCTATTCTATATGGATATTACATGTCATTCCATTTCTGGTGGTATGTGGAACGTCACAAACTCCTCACGGTTTGAGAGTTATGGCCTTACGAAGTTGGAGGACCCTCATATGTCATCTAAAAGCCCCAAAAGGTCAAAGTAGTCAAAGTGGTTTAAGAGATTTTAAAAGGTAAATAATAAAGTGAATTAATGAGTGTATTATAATTCAAAGTGAAAAAAATAAATTATTTCAATAATAAATTTAATGAATAAATTAGAAGTGGGTTACCCCTAAAATAAGGAAAGTGGGGCCAAGTGACCTAGAAGATGTTTTTAAGGAAGCTACTTGGAGAGTATAAATAAGAGGCAAGGCTCTCTCATTTTAATTACAATTGAGAATATTGAATATCTATAGGTGTATGAGGTAACCAAGGATATCTAAGCCGAAATTCTGATGGAAAGTGAAGAAAAGAAGACCAAAATGCAAGGAAGGATAAATTGTTTTGATGGTGCTTTCTAAGGTATGTTATTTACAGGTCATCTCACCATTTTCGTTATAAAATTTTTTCTATAATGATATAGACCGTGAAATTTCTATTCCATTGAGAAAACATATCCAAATATCCGTGATAAAAAATTCATCTTGTGGGTCATTGTATTTTTGGAGTTACACTACGTGGAAAATAAGGTTTGTGGCTAGTCCTGAAACTAGTCAAAAACAAGTGTTCCGGGTAAAAACATCATAACGTATTCATAACAAATCCAAATTCAGTGAAACCAAATGTGTTGGTTAGGTTACAGTCTATATTATTCTACGTAATAGTTTCAGATCAATTCAACAAATATTTCATGCAGGGCACGCTCTACAAGGTCACTCTCTAGAAAAATCCAGAATTCAGAAGGTATGCCATTTTTGCTATAAATCCTTTTTTGAGAGGTTCCAAGTAGTGAAACCTAGAGGAATTGCATAAAACACACTGAAGAACATCGTGTATCAGTTTCAGAACTTTATACATTACTGGTACAAATTTATGATTACTTCAAGTTAGGGTTGTTGACTAATCCAAAACTAGGCATGTGAGACTAAAGAAAAGTTTGATGAAAATGCTAGTCTCTTATTGTTGAAGTTAAGGAAGGTTTGTAGGAATGTGATCATATACACCAAGTCTATTACAGAGATAAAAATTAGATTTGGATAATGAAATTGATGAGGGCTTTTGGTTGAGGTACATGTTGAGTACATGGTTAAGACAAGTAGTTGATGAGTTGGCACATACATGAGGTGTATAGTTAATGATGTTGGTACATATTGATGAGTCATAGTCGATGAGTAGTTGACACATGATTGGTACATACTTGGTACATGGTTGGATGCACTTGTTTATGGTACAAGTTGATTACAGGTTATTTGGTACAGGTTGGTGTATGGTTGATGCACTTGTTTATGGTACAGGTTGATTACAGGTTGAGGTACAGGTTGATGCATGGTTGATGCATTGTTCAGATTTATTGATACATGTTTACATCAGTATATCTCATAGTGACAGGTTGACAGTGGTTCCATCATCCTACTTCTACTTCAGGGTGGCAGGATGGGGCAAGGATAGGTGGTTGTAGCCACCTTCCGGTTGTAGCCAGAGAACATAGGGGGTTTTAGCCTCCTTCTGGTTGTAGCCAGAGAATTGGGGAGTTGGATATTCCCTCAAGTTGTAGACTGAGAAACTAGGGGGTTGGAGCCTCCTTCCAGTTGCAGTTGGAAAACAAAGAAAGTTGGTGCTTCCAATGAATGTAATTATTCAAGACATATAAGAAAAAGCATTCTGTGGTTTTCTCCCGATTTGGGTTTCCACGTAAAACAATGGTGTATTGCGTATGTGTATGTTTGTTCATTTTTTCATTGCTTATTTACTCTGCAGTTATTGGATGATAATGCTTCATTGATATAACACTTGGATTATATGGTTAAAAAGGATTAAATTGCTCTATTACTAATTCACCCCCCCTCTCAGAAATCCAACAATTGGTATCAGAGCAGGTTCCTTTAGAAATCAGTTTAACCACTGAAAGGTAGATCATGGAGAGTACCAACTCATATAAAAATGGAATACCACAGTTTGATGGACATAAGTATGCTTTTTGGAGCATAAGGATGAGGACATATATACAGGCACAAGGATTTCAAGTTTGGCAATCAATTGAAGATGGATACACAGCACCAACAGTTCCACCAACAAATGACAAAGCAGTAAAACTTGGTGAGAATAATTCCAAAGCCACAAATTCACTTTTGAATGGTCTCAGTGATACATTATTCACCAAAGTTGCACACTGTAAATCCGCTAAAGAGATTTGGGACAAGCTTCAAAATATTTATGAAGGAGATACAAAAGTCAAAGCAACAAAGCTTTAGACTTACAGAGGTTAGATCGAACAACTAAAAATGAAGGAAGAT
>ML777117.1:567303-589983 GCA_009831015.1 Picea engelmannii
TGTGTATGTTTGTTCATTTGTTCATTGCTTATTTACTCTGCAGTTATTGGATGATAATGCTTCATTGATATAACACTTGGATTATATGGTTAAAAATGATTAAATTTCTCTATTACTGATTCACCCCCCCTCTCAGTAATCCATCACAAAGAAATCATCATAGTTTGGGCTCATCAAAGTGGTCACATCTCATGAAAAAATGTAGATTACACTACAAAGAATGTGAGGTGTAACAATCATAATCCAATTCATAAATCTATCAATAATCACAATACACTATAATACATTATGATGATATATTTGGATAGAACTTCACTAAAATCAAACTCTATATAAATAAAATCTAATATCACAAATAATGATTTTCTTACGACTCTTCTTTAAAAAATTACCTAGACAAATTCCAATAATACTTTTTAAAGTTCCCAAAGTCCAAAACTTCATTGGTAAATTTGACATTCTCAACCAAATTGAGAATACTAACAAGGGAAATAACTACAAAACAACTAGTTCATGCCTAGTTTGTATTATTATATTGAACGTTCAATGAACATTGAACTTGGTCATGAAGTAATCATAAAGTGAATTATAATGAGAGAACATAGGAACAATTTGTTTAGAAGAAAAGAGAAAATTATGTAAAATTAATGATCTTCTTGTAATAAGTTTATAAGATCTTTGTCTCTGTGGCTACGGGGTTAACTCCGAAGTCCCAATGCATCATCATGCATTGATTTTATTATCATTTCTTATCAAAGGTTTGTGGTTTTGATTCAATGGCCATTGTTTATTCGATATACTTGTTGGGTTTGTGTAAAATCAGAAGACTAAAGTTGAAATAAAATTGATAACTCAGTGCATTATGAGATATTAGCAATAGTTGTGTAAAGAGTAGGATTCAGAACAGTTCAAGCAACTAGAAGTAATTGAAGATGTAGATCTGTTGTCTCCAACATAATAAATAGCAGAGTAATTCGGTGCAAATTGCTTTCATCACAATGCATGGGAATTGTTCATTTAATGTAGTTGTAGACCTATATTTATAATTTTTATTTTTGTTGAAGAAATTCAAAACCATCGACAATATGAATTTAGTCTACATATATCTATAGACAAGAAAATATCTAGCCAAAAACAAATGTTGTTTAATGTTGTATGCTACTATTTGCATGTAGATGTCTACTATGAATTAGTTGAAACAATAGATCCAATCTGGCCATGGATGGAATATTTTTATTGAATCTAAGTCAAATGAATGCTACCAAAAATGCCAATATGGCCATGCTTGAGAAGATACCATTCATTTTAAATTTACAATGTGTTTATTCCACATATTATATATTTTGTGTTTTAGGATACATTTTCCATTAAAATGAATTTCAACCTCTCAAATGATAATTATTGTAAGAGTTATAGTGAAATCAATAATATATTTCATTTGGGTCTTAATGATATTATCTATAAAAACTCCATATCATATCATCACACTTTTGACTTCAAAAGTTGGTTTTAAATACGAATAACTTGTAATTATATTTGCTTTGATATCTCAATAAAGGGTTAAATCCTCCATATTATATTGAATCAATAATAGAAAGGATGGCCACTAACCTGATATGTTTAGAGCATGTTTCAATAGAACTAAAATATATCTCTTTTTTTACTGGGTGTGGTTCGAGATGCACAAAACTTATTTGTTATATAGGATTTTTTCACTAAGACCGGTGTCTTCAAGTAATTGCATAGTACCAACTTCAACCTCCGAGTCCATGCGAAAATATATATTTGAAGCTAAGAGACAACCATGGTGATTAGGAGAATATTTCATGGTGATTAGGGGGTTCTGCATTTCCCTTCCAAAGAATAATATATAGTCCCCCTTTGATTCACAAGTTTGGTTTATAAATCCATCTACGTTTCTCAGATATTTCTTTGAGGATAATATAACATATGTGCTCTTTTACATTATGTTGTTGAGTGGGTATAGGATTTTATATAGAGGAATTGTTGTTGTGTCATAATGTAACTTTTTGCTTTTATAGTGTATATGTTTATGGATTGGGTGTATATGTTTATTTAGAGGAATTGGTTTTATGTTCTTGAAGACTAGTTACTTGATGAATTAGATCATAATTTTTTTGAAATTTAATTTTCATTAGTATAAACAATTTTATTTTTTTCTATTTTTAATTCCTTTTTATGGTTTTTGAAATATTAGTATTTAGGTTTTGTGTATTTCATTTATTTGCAATAAAAAAATTAGATTTTTATGCATTTTATATTTAAGGTATAGTTGATTTTTTTGTTAAACCATCAGGTTTGGAAGAGAATCCACGAATTGCAAAATAAGACTTTTTTAAAACCCAGTTTTAGATATGAAAAATAACATTTAAGTAGACAAATACTTGTGTACAATTCCTTCTTCTTGAACATGTGTGAACTTGTAAAATTAGTTTTGATATGAAAAATAACTTAAGCCAACACAATTCTTCATTCTTTTTATGTAAACCTAGTCTTAGATATGAAAAAGATATTGACTCTATTTTGTATAATTCTTTGATCTTGAACATGTGTGAATATGTAAAACTAGTTTTTGATATGAAAAATAACATAAGCAAACAAAGACTCAGTTTGTACAATTCTTCATTCGTGAACCTGTTTTCACATATTTGATGCTCTACTTAAAAAAATTAGTATCAGAACTATAACACAATTATGTTCACCAGTTTCAGAGTCTTGTGTTGTTTTCTATTCAAGTTCCTGCATGGCTTTAGCATATGCTTTGTCTTTGACCCTTCACCGAAGCACAAAAGGGTGGACCTTCTAAAACTCTGAAAGAATGGTAGCCCCCAAGTTTATCATGAGGACAAGTTCATCCAAGCACCAACTACATTACACATACTGATAGAAATAAATTTCAAAATGAACTAATTAGCAAGTTGTTATGCTGGTAGTTACAAAATCAAGATCCTTGCTATAATGGATGTACCTGTTTTCCATCCTATATGTATGCAGTTTTCGTGATCAATAATGAAAGGTGGTAATGAGACATATTAGTCTCTTTCTTTGTTCTGGTACCAAAGCATAGGTAAGGGGGTGTGAGAGAAGCACTTCCCAGGAAATGTTGAAGAGGATGCTTCATCCTTATTCCCTCCTTCACATGCACTCACAAATCTTCTTCTTTGTACGTATGAATCTTTCTTGAGTCTTGTAATTTCCTATGAAATTTCTTGTGTGTGAATTGAATAAAGTGTGGAAGCAAGCCACCATTCAAAGCATAAATTGTGGAAGGAAGCCACCATTCAAATCTTGATTCCTCCACATTAATTGTGGAAGGAAGCCACCATTCAAAGCATACATTATGAAAGGAATACACCATTCAAATCTTGATTCCTCCACATAAATTGTGGAAGGAAACCACCATTCAAAGCATAAATTTTGGAAGGAAGCCACCATTCAAATCTTGATTCCTCTGCATAAATTGTGGAAGGAAACCACCATTCAAAGCATAAATTGTGGAAGAAAGTCATCATTCAAATACTGATTCCTCCGCATAAATTGTAGAATGAATCTGCCATTCAAAACTTGATTCCTCTGCATAAATTGTGGAACGAATCCGCCATTCAAATCTTGATTCCTCCACATAAATTGTGGAAGGAAGCCACCATTCAAAGCATAAATTGTGGAAGGAAGCACTCATTCAAATCTTGATTCCTCCACATAAATTGTGGAAGGAAGTTGTTGAAGGTAATTTAATTATTTTTAAGAGAATTGTTGATTGATTGATCTTGAAGGTTGTTGGTATTGTGCTTCTCAAAGATGTCAAATTCTTTGACGGATTCCTATTTAAATGAATCAATTGAATTAGATGGGGAAGATTATGAAAATTGGAAATTTAATTTTCAGACCCTAATGGAAGGGTACAATGTTTGGTCAACTGCATGTGGAGATGAAACCAAGACAACAACCCCGACCTCAGTTCAAGATTGGGAGAGAAGAGAAACCAAGGCAAAGGTTCTCTTAAGAATGCCTGTAAAAGATAACATTATTCCCCATATAAGGGAGTGCAAAACATCCCAAGAAACATGGGAGGTACTTAAAGGTTTGTATGAGATGGCCAATACAAATCAATTATTGTTTTTAAAAAGAAAGCTTCTCTCAATAAAAATGGAAGAAAATGAAAATATTAGTAATTTTCTATCTATAATTAAAGAACCGAAGGATTGACTAGGTGATATTGGTGAGAAGATATCAACCACTGATTTGGTTATGGTTATATTGAATGGTATTTTAGATGAATATCGTACATTTATCACCAGTCTTGTAGCAAGGAAGAAATCACCTTTTTTTGATGATTTGACAGGTATCTTATTGCAAGAAGAGGAATGGAGGAAGAATCTTAACAACATATTTGAGAGTTCAAATTTGGTGTTGATGGAAAAATCCAAAAATCCATACAACGGAAAGTCATGGGAAAGGAATGTTGGAGGCAAGTCCAATGTAAAACTACATCAAGATGATGCATCACCAAGGACAGATACAAGTATGAAGAAGAATAACTTATGTTTTTTTTTTAAGAAACTGAAGGGGATTTTTATATATAATGAAGGTTGTGCTGAAGCAAAATAGCAAAGTAAATAGTTACAAAAGTTGGCTCTAAATAGATTGAGTCTAATTCTATGGAGTTGATAACAATAAAACTAATTATCTCCTCATACATTCAAGCAATCTTGTTGCTGTAAATTTTGATAAATTTTCTTAACAACAAAATAAAGTGAAAGTAAATATCATTTAAGGGATGGAAAGGGGTTTTAAGTCCCAATTGATTTTTATTTCTCCTTTTCTTAGGCTAGATCCTTCCTTGGCTTGTTGATCTGCAATCATGTTGAGGTATCGCTTGATGTGGAACAAAGAGAAGCCTTTAAATATGCAAAAAAGAGCCAGGATCCGTGAAAGAAAACCCATATAAATGTTCCCACTTGCGATGTTTTGATTGATGAGATCCATTATTAGGATCATTGAGTCTCCAGATATGTTAATTATTTGAATTCCATTCGAAAGAGCTGACCTAGTTCCTTCAAAAAGAGTGAAAGCCTCTAACTCGTTATTGGTCATGATACCAAGACCCCATGTGTATTTAATATTGATATGACCTTCGAGGTGTCTGATTAACCCCCCTTCTGCCTACCTTCCCTAGGTTGCTTTGCGAAGCTCCATCAAATAAAATAATTTGATCCAACTGTTGTGACTTCCATTCTTTGAAATCTTCCTTTGATAGACATAAGGCCCATTTTGGCACACTGGTTGATGGATTGACAATGGGATGGAATTAATTTTTCATATGGAACGTGGACATCCAATTGGCCTCCCGAGTGTCAATATTTTTCCATTTCCATTGGATTCAAAACCTCATGTATTATGAAAAGAGACCACAATATTTCATCATTGTTTGTTTTAGACTAGTGGTTTCTGCTCTGAATATTCTTTTGTTTCAGTCTAACCATGTGATCCAACATATGTATTTGGGGAGAGAAACCAAAAATCGCTTAAGGACAGGTTTGTTAGTCAAGTTCTCGAGGTAATGACCCCCCAACAGGGAAAAATATCAGAAACAGAGGTGGGCCAATACAACCTCTGTGATAGTGTCCCCAAGGAGAATCTCCAGACTTCCTTGATGTATTGGCATTCAAGAAACATGTGGTAGATGCTTTCCTCAACATTTTGGCATAAAAAACACCATGATGGAACATTTATCCCTCTTTTCTGCAAATTTTCAGAGGTGAGTATTTTTTAATAGAACAAGAGCCAACAAAAAAATATTATCTTTGGCATGTCATTAGTGTTCTAGATCAGTTTCCACAATATTGAATAAGGGTGTTGGATATTTGCATAGGCAAGATACTGATATCATTTTTTACAATATACATGAAGTTTCCCCATCCCCTCAAGTCAATGAAAAACAAATTTCTAGGGGCACAAACCTGGAGAGTAAAAATGAATGGGTTGAAGAGAGATGATAAGTTTTCTAGGGGTGAAACCTTCTTCTAGTTGTACCATAAACCATCACTTGTCCAAATAGAGAGATTAGAGAGGGTGAGGAGGCCCTGATAAATCTTCCATTAGCGAAGAAAAAGAAGCAACTTGAGCAGGGGGTGTCTCTCTGTTTCCATGATTTGGTTATCCCAAAGGTTTATTCTGCACCCATTCCGTGGAATCCAATTCAGCTTGGCATTGATTAGAGTCATGGCAACAAGGATAAGCTTGAAGATAGGGGAGAGTGTTTCAACTTTAGCTTGCAATTTGAAACTTTTGAGCTTGTTTCCTCATAAATATTTTTTCCAAATAGCTTGCTTCAACTAGGTGAGTTTCCCAGTGATCAATCTCCAAAGAAATTTATCTCCCATAATTGAGTTCATGAGAGTTGGTTCCCTGAAGCCGAAACCTCCATGATTTGTTTCACTGGTTACCTGGTTCTAGTTTACCAAGTGGAACTTTTTGTGGGTCATTTTCCCTCCTTGCCAGAGGAAAGTTATGATTCTTTTGGCCATTTGGTTGGAGATTCATTTTGGGGAAATAAGCATAGAGATTTGATATATGGGAAGAGATAATAAGACAACTTTAATTAAAATGAATCGGGTTGTTAGATTTAGCCACTGGGTTCCCTAGTGGTTTAGTTTCTTGTTCTTTTTTCCTAGGATTTGTTTCCATACCTACAAATAGTATGATATTAGGGAGATTGGAATCCCTAAATATTTGAAGGAGGACCAATTTTCTGCTATGGAGAACTGGAAACATTATATATTGCTCTCAGAGTTCGAGGTGAAGTTTTCTAGCCAAAAACTTGACATTTTTTGTTGTTAACATCTCCACCTGAGGCGTCGAGGAAAGAGTCCAGGATGATTTTAAAACAAGAAGAAATCGTAATTGCAGTGCTCCCCAAAAGAAGAGTATCATTCAAAAATTGTTAGTGGTTCATTTTGAGCCCAGGGAGGTTCCCAAACTCATGCTCTTGCTCTAACTTTATACTAAGATTTTCAACCACAGTGATGAACAAAATAGGTGAGAGAGGACAACCTTGGAGGAGACCTATTCTTACTTTAAAGGGGGGGAATCCATGGGTTGTAGATATAAGCTAAGATCCATCTTGTAAAATTTAGGTTGAATCCAAAGCATTCCATCACCTGAAAAAGAAAAGAGTGTCTGACACGATAAAATGCATTTTCCATCTCTAACTTGACTACCATACCTTTGCTTTTGGCCTGATAACTTGTGTGAATTACCTCTTGAACAAGAACTATATTATCCACAATTTGTCGATCCTATATAAAGCCACCTTGATTTGGGGAGATAATTTTGGGGATTTTTTTTTCAGACGAGTGGCTATAATTTTGGTGAGGATTTTATAGGAGGAGTTGCAGAGGGAGATTGACTAGAAATGGGAGAAGGAGGTGGGGTTTGTTTCTTTGGGGATTAAGGATAGGAAAGAGGAATTCATGTTCCCCCCTAACCTTAAGGATCAATGAACATACCAGAGCATTCTTTTAAGGTCAGATTTAATGGTGTCTCAAAAAAATCAATAAAAGGAGATGGAGAAGCCATCGGGTCTAGGTGATTTATCGGGTTCGAGGCTCCAAATGGCTAGTATTATTTCGGTTTCATAGATCGGTTGCATGGGATCTAGATTTTCTTCTCTTGAAACTAGATTTGGAATGTGCTCAAGCATGGATTGAGTGCTTGAAGGATCTTCTTCTTCTCTCTGAGTGTAGAGGGCGTCATAGTGAGTCAGTGCAACCAATTTTATATCCTCAAAATCATTGATAGTCAATCCATCCTCCTTTGTGATTTTCAACACATTGTTTTGGATTGTCAAAGTTTGTCTTGATTGTGAAATAATTTGGTCTTTTATCACCTTCCTTTAGCCAAAGAATTCATGATTCCAACGTCTAATACTCTGCTTCCCTCTTTAATTCCTGTTGGTATTTGCATTGAAGTTCCAATTCTTCTTTTTTTTTGTATTTGTGAAATTACTTTTGAAACTTTTAAGTTTTTTTGCAGCTCTTTTAGATTAATTTTGATGATATTTTCCACTTCAGTCGAGGAGGAAAGGGAATACTTAGCCCATCTCCTTAAAACGTTTTTTACCAGAATAATCTTATGTTCCCATATGTTCACAGTGTTGAGGGGTCGAAATTCCATTTAACTCAACAGTAGGAATCACGCCCAAAGATGAGGCCCAATTAGAGTCCTCTTCGTTTGGGGTACCGTGATTCTCCGGATTGATAATCCAATGAGTTTCGATGGGCTTTAATTGTTCCTGAAAGTTTCATTTCTAGCTATAAATCTCTTTTTAAGGTTTAATTTTCTTTTACTGTTAAACATTCAAACTAAACACTAACTTACTTCGGAATAAATCTGGGCCTAAGGATAACCTTCAACCAATGGTATGAAAACAACACTCGAACTTAACTAATATCAACAATAATACTTCTATTAATCATATATCAGATATTCTTTAAGAGCAAGAAAGGAATAACATATATGAAACCACATATAAGACAAAATTGACCAGAAATAATTTTGTACATTGCTCACATGTAATAAACTAAAACATCATCGATTTTTTGCCACTATTTGTTTAGAATCCATAAATCATTCATGATAAATAAAAATGATAACGATCTTACTAAAAGGATTGCAACTGATAATGAAACGCAGAACAATCCACAGATCGAGTAACATCCACAAGATTGGAAAAAAATGTCTTTGTCTTCATCCGAGATTCTTAATTAATCCGAACTTCAAAATAGTTCTCAGTATTAACTATCAAGTTCTTACACAAAACCATAAACCTTTGAAAACGTGGTCGATTCCTTTATTTATACAAAATAACAATACTAAAAATAGCTTAAAATTCACTTAAAGTGAAATAAAATGAATACCAGAGTGGACTAATCCACATGTATTCTTCTAGTCATATTTTTTGTTATCACAACGGATTTGATTTGTGATATTCAGACCACTGGACATAAATATATTCACAAGTATGGTGATAGGGGAATCAATGTTGCTCCATTGGCATGTTGAGCTCATCCTTCATCTCCATCACCTGGTGTTTGAATCTGTCCATGTTGGCACTCAAGTACTGCAAGACCACCGATGCTCCAGTCGGTCCGTCTGCAAACTTTCTCACCTGCCCTCTCTTTAAGGTTGTTATTTGAAGAACATCTTACTCAAACTTTGGATCATGCTCAAAAAGGTATTTGATTATATAATTGAGGTCTACAAAGTTCTCGAAAATATCGAATTCAGGGGGTTGAATGTCTCTCATTTTCTCGTTTATCTTTTCCCAATTCCTAAGACACTCCTCCAACCTTTCTTGCATCTTTTGTTGTGGTTCCACCACTATTTGTGTCTAGTACTCAGTTTTTTTCTATAATATTTCTAAGTTGTCATATGTAAGTGTTTTGATGTCGTGCTCTTCCTCACCTCGACCCTTTTGGATTTCCTTGATGTACTTGATTTGGGCCAAAGATTTGTGTGCCTTATTGGACCATCTCACCATATCCTTTTGCACTATCAACCCCAACAGAGTATCCTCATGGTAGCCTATAGCCTGGGCCATAAATATATCCCTTTCTACCTTAAAGAAATTGTATCCTTCCCAAATTCAACCCTCATAAAGATGATTTCCTGAGTGGTGTCTCGGTAGTACTCGACCTGGTGCTTGAGGTGCTCAAGCACTCTCCTCATAAAATCTTTCTCCATTTCATCATCCTTTTCTCTATCCATGGTGGCATAATATATAGCCATCCTAGCTCCTAGTATTTCACTTAATTTGGCATGCTTGGTGTCAAACAAAGTCTCTTCCATGGTAATTACTACCGCACTATCCAAAGTGAGTTTTCTTTTCTTGCTAGTTATTTTCACCACCACCTATCTCTTCCTGTCATGCGCCATGACCTGAACATAGGCTACCTCATCGAATATTTTTGGAATTCTCTAGTCACCCCATGATAGAATATTTCCTAACTTTCCTAGAGTGTGAAACTATTCTAAGGTTGGTTCATTACCTTTGTCAGTTGTTGGTATTTTTCCACTAGTGTTTCCTTCTCCTCCTGCTGATGTCTACTCTTGGCTTGGGGATGTAGAAGGTTTCTCTTTATTATTGATTGTTTCTACTACTGCATCTGTATATACCTCTTGGATATATTTTATGTTGCTACCACCGATGATGGTGTCACTTCCTTAGGTGAGGAAGAGGTCAAAGGCTCAATCATAATTCCTTCCTTCACTGGGACAGTGTCTTGCTCTCTATATTCCTCATTTCCACCAGTACCTTCCCTAAGTTGCTTCTCAACACCTACATCCTCTGCATTATGCTCTCTCTCGAGATTCTTTTCCTCTGAGATGGACCTCTCACTTTCATTTTCATTTATCTCATCTTGATCTTTTTCTTCCTCTGGAGGTTGTGATCCCAATTTCGATTGAGTTGTGATGTTTTTAATTGTACCTGGAACTATTGCTACCTCCATTGGATGTGGTTCTTTGGGTGGTTTTGCATCTTGTATATTTGCATTATCCTCATTGATAATTGGGACCATTGAGGATTCTATGTCATCACTATAATCATCATAAATTGTTATTAGATACACAATTACAGGTGCAAGAATTCTTGTGCCTAGTGTCTCTTTTAAGTCTCATTTGTCACTTTAGGATCTGGTTTCCCTACCTTTACCTGATCCATGCCTAACTCTCATTGATTGTGGTCAACTTCAGAGGATATTTCCCTTAGAGGGGTTTGTTCCTACTCCTCTATAAGCACTTATATTGGGGTTACTCTCGGTGGCTCTAATGCTTGAATTGTTGGATTTTTCCCATGTTCATGAAACACTCTCTCAGCTTCTGCTAGGAGCCTCTCTGTTTCAACCCTTCTTGTTGCTTGTTTCATACTTTCACTTTATGACCACATAGCTTCTTCTATCATTTTCTCAATCAATCCAACTTGATCATTCACTATCACAACCTTAAATTGGGTTAATTTTAGGTTGTTTCTCCTTTGCAAGAATTCCTCCCAATCATGTGCATTATTGGTGAATATTTTGTCCTAAAAAATATCATGCACATATGGCTAATGAGACACCAATTGACCAACATGTTTAGACACTAAGTTCTTAGGATCATATTTCCCATATCTACCTATGAAGAACCTGTAATCTTGATGGATCAGACCTTCTTGCCTTGCATGAGTAGTGTCTTTTACAAAATAATAACCTATGTAGAAACCATATGGAATAAAGGATTTTTTCTTATCTTTCACCAAAGAGGCATTGAAGCCTTGCAAAATAATCTGGTAGAAAACTTCTCCCAGCACTAGCTGGTCTGGTACGTAGGCTATAAGTAGTTTTGGTACTCCAATGGCCCTGAAAATCCTAAGGTAAGTGCTCTTCTCCTCAATATACTAGTGTCCAATCCTGGAGATGACCCTTTTTGCTGAGTCTGAAAGTCTTGGGAAAATTTGCTTGAAAATAATGGAGTATAACCTGGCTAGGAACTAGTCACAAATCACAACGTAGGATTTCTTATACCTATTTCTCGCACATAACCCTGAAATAAATGTGGATCGACAATTATGAAACATGCTAGCTCATGCCCATTCTTGGAAAAATGTTCCTCACACATACCCCATCTAGTAAATAAGAAGCCATGAAAAAAAATGGAACTTCTCCTGGTTTTGTTTTTTGTGCCTACTTATTGTGGTACTTAATTGTTTCAAAATGATGGTGCCCCAGTTGAAAATACTCCCTAATGTATCCACCGTTTATGCTAGGGCATCCATGCTTATGAAAATTTAGAGAAATCCCTTTCTCCATATAATCAACATATCAAGGCCATTAGAAACATGTAAGGTTCTCTAAGATTTATGGTATTATACCATCCTGAAGATTTGTTCATGAACTTCTTGTCTTGTTTCCACCAGGGTGTCAACAATTGATTGTTGTTGTGATTTTCATAAAAATTGACCATGAAATCGGTGTTTATCGTGACCTCGAATTCTCTAAGTTTTTAGTATTTGTTGATTTCCATCAATAGAAAACACCCACACACTACCCATCCACATCATTTATTAAACATCAATGTGGTTGATTATCCATTCAAGAGCTTCAATGCAAGGCGGAATAGGGGTCCTGGAGGCTACCATTTATATCAATGACAATTTGATATTTTGAAAAACTTGGTTATATAAGACCCTTACTCCTGGATCGCTATGAGGCGTAAAATATGGAAAATCATCATCATTATTATATAAGTCATGCCAGGTGGGTAGAGGTACCTTTAATGCAGTGCTAGATTCGATGTCCCTGTAGAGTGGTGGTGGAGCTGGAGGTTTCATCTGTGGCATTCGAATTAATGGTTCTACCTTGAGCACGTGTTCTAAATTTCCCACAACAACCAGACTCAAAGCTTCCCCAACCAACACATTCTTTCCCTTTATTGTTTTCAGCAATTGACAGGTCATTGGTCATGAGAAAGACATTTTCCCTGCAGCAAACAATCTCATTAGATTCATATATTATCAATCAAATGTGAGAAATACAACAACCTATAAACCAAAAATTAATGATACCAGATCACTGGTACAATATTTTAGGTTTAATACTTACCAGTCTTAGCAAGGCAACTCAAAATTGACAACAATTAATACATATGTGCAAGGTGCTTGGTTCTTGGTAAATATTCAATAGAATGAAATCTCCAAACAACTCAATGAGTGATAGTGCCACTAAAAGAGCCAGGTTAGAATACTTATACCTTATTCTCATGAGTCCCATCCGACATTAAACACAAGCAAGTAGAGTAAAATATCTTTGGATCTTTGAGCTTAAATATGTCGTCTATGCCATGTTGTGAAATCAGTGTGTTACATCGATCAATGACGCAAAGGGGTAGTTGTTTTAGTTCATTGGCGACTTCAAATTTTTGAAAAGTTGGCGGGTATTGGAAAGTTAGGATCAAGGTTTGAGGGTGTGCATTAGCTGATGGTCCAAATGTTCTATGTTAAAGTTTATCCGTCGATCTCGGCGACGATGTGTGTTGAAAATATTTTTTTTGTTATTTTATTGTGGCACATTTTCTTAGATGATGATGTGGTGTATGATTTGCGCAGCGTGAAGTTTAGGATATTTGTAGCTGACGTGGCCTATCTGGATAGGTCATGTACATAGGGATATAACTCGGCACATGGACAATTTTGGCTTAAAACACCAGGTGATTCAATATTCCTAGTTTGGATTTTGAACGGTCTAGATCAATTGTTGAAAGTAATACGAGTGGTCCAGATTGCAGCTTACTTCATCGAAATCGATCATTGGCAGATTTGCTCAGGCATTGAAAAGGGTAACCTAGGGGTTCTAGTCCATCGATGTCGATGCATCATTGAGCATCAACAAGAAGAAGATCGTGTTCGAGATCTTGCAATTGGAGCACGTCCCTTGCCAACAATCGATGAGGCATAGGCATCGACCGAGGGATTATCCATTAATATTTTCGAATTGTCACATGACTTTGCCAACGACCAATAGGACCCATCGACGTCAGCGATTCTTTTCCATTATTCCCTCCCTTCGACTTGAAGAAAATAATTTCCTACGTACCGATGAACTTGTGAATCATATGTGATGATGTGGAGGGTGTTGGAATACTGAGAGGGGGGGGGGTGAATCAATATTACCCTTTTTCAACAATTAGCAGTTACTTTTATATTTTGTTAATTACCATAATAGATCAACAATGGAATTTTTTGTAAAATCAATTATATAAGTATAATTAATATAATTACAAGGATTTTATGAATAGTAGTGAAGGAAACCAATCCTTTTTAGAGCACCAACAATAGGAGACACAAATCCCCTTCTTCAGGGCACCAACCCTAGGAAGCACCAACTCCCTTGTCTTTAGGGAACCAACCCTAGGAAGTACCAACTACCTTGTATTTAGGGAACCAACTCCCTTTTCTTTAGGGCACCAACCCCAGGAAGCACCAACTCCCTTTTAGGGCACCAACCCAAGGAAGCACCCACTCACTTAAATTACACTTACTTAGTAAAGGATATGAATCATTTCGTGCTCCTCCCTTCCACCCTCACTTCATAAGAATGATCAGTTCTTCTTCTTAGACTATGCTTATGTTTTGATCTTCTGATCTAGACTACATAGACACTTATTCTTCATCGTTCTTTCTTGCTTATATAGTCACCCAACTGGTGTGAGCTATGAATCATTATGTCCCTTTGTTTAGACTATCACACCTCTTTATTTAGATTAACAAAAATAATGTTTTTTTTTCTTCATTATTATTCAAACATTATCGTGAAGGATTTTCAAATTAGTTAGAGTGATTTTCATAAATCGATCACTGATATGGATCGATTTCGTTTTTAACTCGATTCCATGTCTATGCAAATATTGCAGAAATCGAATTATGCAGAGGCACTTCCTTCAAACCATTTACATGTGACCATATGCGTAAAACCATGGGCTTATTAATTTAAGAGATGTTCCCAGCGCTTCAAGTCTTATGTGTTCATAACCCGTGACTAGGGGATGGAACCTAGTCCTCTGGACTTCAGCCTTCGGGTATTTTCACTTTCATCCAGTATTTTGAAGTTTTGACCTCTCACAAGGATTGATCTAATGGTTAGCATGATTCTCGGAACCAAATCAATGGTTTATATTTGATCCTTATATTATCCTTCCACTACTTAATCCAACGACTATGACTTAATCAAACATTGAGATGGACAACCACTATTTACTGCGGGACTTCGGGGGTACGAAGGTACAAGTAATTGTTGTTCCAATTTCCACTAGAGTTGGTCAGCGTCGAAGTGGTCAACATGGGATTTCTTATGTCATCTTTCCACGATGTGTGGATCTAACGGTCATGTGAGAATCCGAAGGATCTTAGATCAACGGTTAGCATTGACTTTGGCCTTCAGTTCTTTGGGTAGTTTTTGGTTTCCCCCGAAGGAAAAACTCCCAGAGTGACATAAATTGTTGTTGTCACTATTGACTTGGAACTGGCCGAGTGGATGCCACATGTCACTTATATTTGTGATTTATGTGTACCTAAAATGCCAAGTGGACCTTGACACTTGTCACCATTTGATTGCACCACGTGTCCTTGATGATGTGGTATTTAGTGACGTAGATTTCCTGATGTGTCACTTGTCCTCCTCCTAGATATAACGGTTGTATGTTTATCTAAATCCTTGATCCAATGACTGTGGCTGGTTCTATATCAATGATTTAGATTCATTTCAGCCTTCGAGACTTCGGGTTATTCTCTTTTCCCACTTCCCAATTCTCCCTAAGTGATATTTCCTGAATAAACCTCGAGTAACTTGACTTCATCTAATGATCCTTCTTTGAGGCGAAAAGATCAACACGATCCAATGATTATTGAGAATTTGGCTATTCAGGATCTCATGAATCCTTGATCCAACGACTGTGATCAGTTCTAGATCAATGGTCTAGATTCATTTCAGCCTTCGGAACTTTGGGTTATTCGATTTTCCCACTTCCCAATTATCTTGAAGTGAGATTCCCTGAATAAACCTCGAGTAACTTGACTTCATCTAACAATCCTTCTTTGATGCGAAAATCTTAACACGATCCAACGGCTGTTAGGAATTCGACTATTCGGGATCTTGTGAATACTTGATCCAATGACTGTGATCAGTTCTGGATCAATGGTATAGATTCATTTCGGCCTTCGGTACTTTGGGTTATTCATTTTTCCCACTTCCCAATTCTCCCAGAGTGAGATTCCCCGAATAAACCTCAAGTAACTTGATTTCATCTTACAATCGTTCTTTGACGCAAAAATTTTAACACGATCCAATGGTTGTTGGGATTTCGACTATTCAAGATCTTGGGCCTTTGGCCTTGTTTATCCTATCCTTCCAATTTATTTTTATTGGATGATCAATAACTCCCAAAATGTTTCTTAGATCGGACGATTCATGTCCTTCCTTGATCTTAATGGCTGGGAAACCATCCGAAGCTCCTGCTTAAGATATGACGATTGAGATTTAATCCTTCCTAGCCTTTGACTTCCCCTCAATATGACAGTCCTGGACTCTCCCAAAATGTTAATGGATGGCTCTTGTGCGTCATCTCTTTTGAGCCTCCTGTGCGCTATCTCTTCTGAGATTTTGGGTTTATACTTGGATTTGAACTGAACCAATATCGTTGATCTATTGGGTATTTGATCCCTATCGCGTTAATGCACTTTCCCTTCTAAGATTCAATTAATGTTTCTTGATTATGATCTTTTCATCGCTATTTCTCCTTAGATTTTAATAATTGTTCTTTTGTGCCATGTTTTTCATCATAAAAACTCATCATCACATAATAATGACTTAGACTGTTGACATCAATGGCAACACATCAATGACGATATGTCCAACAATATCCCCCTTTGTGATTAATGGCAACACGCCAACTTCATACAAAAACTCCCCTTGTGATGATGCTTCTCTCCTCTGAAGTTAATCTCCCCCTTTGACATCAATGGAAAAGGGTTTCTCCTCCAATGATTAATCTATGTCTGTTAATATGTTGCTGACCAAAATATGAACTTGAGTAACTCCCCCTGCAATCGTGCTCTGCCTGCCTCAACTGGATGAATCCCCCTGTCAATCTTCTCTATCTTCCTCTGACTACTCTCCCCCTTTGTTTCTAAAAGGGTATCTCTTCCTGACAAGGTCTCTCCCCCTGTCATCTCTACAATATTCCATGTATACCACTTATAACCACTTTGGGACCAATCCATGATCATATCACATGACTTTAATAAGATAATGCATAACCTGCATTGTTCCTGGGCAGATGAAGACCTGCAACAAACCATGTGAGAACCTGCATAGAGTTATACCATCAAACCATGATTCTTTCGATGATCCTAGTTATCTATTCATTTTTTTGTTCTTCAATACTCATAGGAGTATCGACATGAACAATCTTCCCTAATTTCTCCTTCCCTTCTTTGTTTCTATTATTTTTTTTAGGAGTTTCAGTGGATCATTAAAATAGCATTGAAAAACTTCTGAGATCATCATCACTCAATTATTTTGGTTGTTCTACTATTGAAGATTCATCATCATCGTCACTATTTTGTGCACCAGAATCTTCTTTATCCTTGTTTTGAGACTTTTCCTTTTTTATTTTCCATTTGTTGGGTAATGGATAATCTACTTGTATGACATTATCAAGTTCTGGAATTGTGTCAAATTTTTATTTAGGAGTTTTCTTGTCCTGAGCTTGATCTACTTTATATGCATAGATTTGGTTATTGTATTCCTTATTAGAATTTCTACCCACCAATATCCTATTATTAACTTCATCAATTTCATATATTGTATATTCATCATCTTTCTTGCTCGGTACTTCAGATTTTATTTTCCATATATTCTTATTTTATTTGTTAGGGTTTCCTATCTTTAAGGATTGCATTGATAATCTACATTCTCTGGTTTTATGACCATAGTTGTTGCATTTTTGACATTCAATATTGAAGTTTTGCAAAGGAGCAAATGAGTTCTAGTTTATCTTCTCTGTATTGTACCTATTGTTCTTATATCTTTGGACATTTTTGTTATTTTATTGTCCATAAGCTTTGCAGTGTATTGCCTTATGACCAAAATTATTGCAAGAGTAACAATATCCAATAAATATATATTTATTGGGGGGATTCCTTCTGGTGATTGTATTCTTCCTGTCATTTTTTTACTTTAGTAGGGAATGATGATTTTTGTTTATGTCGAACAATTTTCAATGGTATCATCTTTTCTTTATTATCTTCTCTTCTTAAGGATCCCTTTAGAGCATCTGCGTAACTGATTGTTCTTTTGACAGATCTTTGTGATGTAGAAGTTGAGTCTTGGGTGTATCCAAAACCAGTCTTGTTTTTTGGTGACCTATGACTACTAAGAATTTCATCCAAGATATTTGAACTATTTCCAAATTTTGATCCCTTCTTTTCTTTCTCAAGTTCACTTTTTAGCAGCTTAATATTAGCTTCTAGTTTCTCACATACTTGGTTTTTATCACTAAGTTGTTTTAAAATGACTTCTTCAATTTTATTAGCTTCCAGGAGTTGGGATTTTAAATCACTGATGATTTTCTCTGATTCTTTGATAGTTCTTAATGCATCTATTTCTTTTGATTGATGTAATTCTTCAAATTCTTGAAGTTGTGCCCTAAGTAGCTTGTTCTTGTTTTTATACTTTCTTAGTTCCTCTAGAGCACTAATTAGTTATGCTTATAGGTGCACTTCTCCTTCAAATTCAGAATTGTATTCATCATCTACATCATTATTTTGAGTATTCATTCCCATAAATAGAAGCTTTGAATTCTCATCTTCACTCATGTCTAAAGAGTTGATGTCTTCTTTAGAGTAGAAGTTTTTCTTTTTCTTATAATTTTTTTTCTTATATTGGTTTTTCTAGTTGTGAAATTCTTCATCATTTTCCTCCAGCTTGGGATAGGGACATTTGTTAGCAAAGTGTCCAATTCTTCCACAATTGAAACATTTGAAGGGTGACTTTCCTTTATATTTTCCAGATCCTTTCTGGAGTTTCTTTATAAAGTTGGCCTCTTCTACATCATATATGTTTGAATGATCTTCATGAGACATATGTATCTTGTTTCTTCTTTTCTTTAGATGCTTTAAAGGTTGTTTCATCTTTTGTTGGTTTATCATTCCCTGTTCTCATTTCATATGCTGTAAAAATTCCATGAAGTTGATCAACTGTGAGAGTGTCAAGATCAAACCTATCTTCAATTGTAGAAATCTTGGCATCATATCTCATAGGTAATGACCTTAGTATCTTTTTCACAATAGGTTTATCTGTAAGTTCTTCTCATGTTTCTCTAATTGAATTAACCACTTCATCCACACTATGAAAGCATTCAACAATGTTCTCTTCTTCTTTCATTTTCATATTTTCAAACTAAGTTCTATAGGTCTATAGTTTGGCTTCTCTGGCGTTGTTATCTCCTTCATATACAACCTCCAATTTGTCCCATATTTATTTGGTTGACTTACAATGCATAACCTTCACACATATAGAATTTGTCAACCCTCCTAGAATTGCATTAATTATTCTTGAGTTGTCATTGCAGATTTTCTTTCCTGCAACATCTTTGGGTGGAGTAGTTGGTGCAATGTAACAATCTACAACAAATTGCCAGATATCAAAACCAAGAGCCAACAAGAAATTTTTCATTCTTATTTTCCATAGAGCATAGCCACCTCCATTGAACAATGGTGCTTTGTTGTTAGACATTCCCTCTTGCTGATCCATCTTCAAGATCTAACTTCTAGTTGTTAGACTGTGTTGAAGGAACTTTCTCTAATACCAATTGTTGAAATACTGATAGGTGGGGGGGGGGGGTGAATCAGAATTACCCTTTTTCAACAATTAGTAGTTACTTTTATATTTTGTTAATTACCACAATATATCAACAATGGACTTGTTTGTAAAATCAATTATATAAGTATAATTAATATGAATTACAAGGATATGAATCCTTCCATGCTCCTCCCTTCCACCCTCACTTCATAAGAATCATCAGTTCTTCTTCTTGAACTCTACTTCTGTTTTGAGATTCTGATATGGACTACATAGACACTTCTTCTTTACCATTCTTTCTTTCTTATATAGTCACCCAAATGGTGTGAGCTATGAATCACTGTGTCCCTTTGTTTGGACCATCACACCTCTTTATTTAGATTAAAAAAAAATAATGTTTGTTTTTCTTCATTATTATTCAAACATTATCGTGAAGTATTTTCAAATTAGTTAGAGTGATTTTCATAAATCGATCACTGATATGGATCGATTTCGTTTTTAAATCGATTCCATGTCTCTGCAAATATTGTAGAAATCGAATTCTACAGAGGCGCTTCCTTCAAACCATTTACATGTGACCATATGCGCAAAACCACGGGCTTATTAATTTAAGCGATGTTGCCAACGCTTCACGACTTATGTGTTTGTAACCCATGACCGAGGGTTGGAACCTAGTCCTATAGACTTCAGCCTTCGGGCATTTTCTCTTTCATCCACTCTTCCAAAGTTTTGACCTCTCACAAGGATTGATCTAATAGTTAGCATGATTCCTGAAACCAAATCAACGTTCTAGCTTTGATCCTTACACTATCTTTCCACTTATTAATCCAAAAACTATGACTTAAACAAAGATTGAGATGGACGACCACTATTTACTTTGTGACTTCGAGACTTAGGGGGTTCAGAGGTCCAGGTAATAACTGTTCCAATTTCCACCGGAGTTGGTCAGCGTCGAAGTGGTCAACATGGGAGTGCTTACGTCATATTTCCACTATGCTTTGATCTAAAGATCATGTGAGAATCCAGAGGATCTTAGATCAACGATTGGCATTGACTTCGGCCTTCTATGCTTCATGTATTTGTTGGTTTCCCCCGAAGGACAAACTCCCAGAGTGACAACTTGTTGACGTCACTGCTGACTTGGCACTAGCTGAGTGGATTCCACGTGTCACTTATATTTGTGACTTACGTGTACCTAAAATTCCAAGTGGACCTTGACACTTGTCACCATTTGATTGCGCCATGTGTCCTAGCTGACGTGGTCTTTACTGACGTGGATTTCCTGATGTGTCACATGTCCTCCTCCTGGATCTAACGGTTGCAGGTTCATCTGAATCCTTGATCCAATGACTGTGATCAGTTCTAGATCAATGGTCTAGATTCATTTCAACCTTCTGGACTTCGGGTAATTCAATTTTCGTACTTCCCAATTCTCCCTTAGTGAGATTCCCTGAATAAATCTCAAGTAAATTGACTTCATATAACGATCTTTCTTTGACGCAAAAATCTCAACACGATCCAACGGTTGTCAGGAATTTGGCTATTCGAGATCTTGTGAATCCTAGATCCAACGACTATGATCAGTTCTAGATCAATGGTCTAGATTCATTTCGACCTTTGAGACTTTGGGTTATTCACTTTTCCCACTTCCCAATTCTCCTGGATTGAGATTCCATGAATAAACCTCAAGTAACTTGACTTCATCTTACGATCCTTCTTTGACACGAAAAGCTTAACATGTTACAACGATTGTCGGGAATTCGGCTATTCGGGATCTTGTGAATCCTTGATCCAACGACTGTGATCAGTTCTGGATCAGTGGTCTAGATTCATTTTGACCTTCGGGACTTTGGGTTATTTACTTTTCCCACTTCCCAATTCTCCCGGAGTGAGATTCCCCGAATAAGCCTCGAGTAACTTGACTTCATATAACGATCCTTCTTTGACGCAAAAATCTTAACATGATCCAATGGTTGTCGGGATTTCAGCTATTCAGGATCTTGGGCCTTTGGCCTTGCTTATCCTATCCTTCCATTTTATTTTGATCAGACAGTTAATAACTCCCAAAAATTTTCTCAGATTGGATGACTCATGTCCTTCCTTGATCTTAATGGTCGGGAAACCATCTAAATATCCTACTTCAGATCTGACGGTTGAGATTTAATCCTTCCCAACCTATGACTTCCCCTCAATCTAACGGTCATGGATTGTCCCGAAATGCTAATGGACAACTCATGTGTGTCATCTCTTCTAAGCCTCCTGTGTGTCATCTCTTCTTAGATTTTGGGTTTATACTTGGATTCCAATTGAACCAATATTGTTGATCTATTGAGAATTCGATCCCTATTGCATTAATGTGCTTTTCCTTCTGAGCTTCGATTAACGTTTCTTGCTTCTGATCTGTTCATCGCTATTTCTCCTGAGATTTTAATATCTGTTCTTATGTGCCCTGTTTGTCATCAATGACAATTCATCATAAAAACTCATCATTACATAATAATGACTTCGATTGTTGACATCAATGGAAACACATCAATGAAAATATGTCGAACAGAGGGTGACATGTCAATGTTGATGTGCCAGTATACGACTTCCTTAGTGATTTGGAACATGAGGTGGCAGTATGATTATCTATGTGGTATTCGGTGTGTCAGGTGACGTGGCCACTTATCAAGCCAGAGTTGGGTAAATTTTTGTTTAAGAGAGCAATGGCCAGGATCAGTTCTTCGCTAATAATGGGTGGTCATGATTGATTTACCAAGTTTTTCCATCGACGTCGGGGGTCCTAGCTAGTGCTAGACTAGTTTGCATTGTTCCATGTTGGGAGCTGATGACCGATGCACATCGACGATCAACGAAATTGTCTTTTTGTTTGTAGTTCTCATAAATAAATGACCAACACTTGATTAGCACATTGACACTTTTCATAAGTGTCTGTTGGGCATTGGGGAAGTTAATAAGTGTAGAGGATTTTCCAATGATCTCAAAAAATACTAATTCTTGAACCCCTTTTGCGCAAGATCAGAACTATTTAAATATTTTTCCATTCTAGTGATGATTTGCCTTCAACCCAGGATTTAACCAAAAATGAGAAGAAACTAAAAGGAATTATTAAAACAAGTCATGGCCATGCAAAATCAAATTCTAAGGATGAAAGTGAAGTAAAGTGGTACCCCAAAATTCCAGAAATTTTGAGGGTGTGTTGAGTGCTCAAAAAATGGTGATTCATTGGGTGAAACCATAATCTTTGTACCTTATCTTTCTT
>ML777117.1:590361-606893 GCA_009831015.1 Picea engelmannii
AATAGAAAAAAAAATCTCAATCAAAAGAAAACAACCAAGCTAAAAAATATCACTCTATCCAAAGAAAACTAAACAAAGGGAAACCAAAACAAGGAAACTATGGTACAATACATTGCCTAAGGTAGGTAGCTAAGAAAAGAATCATTTTAGGGCCTATTATATTTACACTTTTTCAACAATTAGCAGTTACTTTTATATTTTGTTAATTACCACAATATATGAACAATGAACTTGTTTGTAAAATCAATTATATAAGTATAACTAATATGAATTACAAGGATTTTATGAAGAATAGTGAAGGAAACCAATCCTTTTTAGAGAACCAACTCTAGGAGACACAAATCCCCTTGTTCAGGGCACCAACCCTAGGCAACACCAATTCCCTTGTCTTTAGGGAACCAACCCTAGGAAGCACCAACTCCCTTGTATTTAGGGAACAAACCCCAGGAAGCACCAACTCCCTTGTATTTAAGGAACCAACCCAAGGAAGCGCCAATTCCCTTTTAGGGAACCAACCCCAGGAAGGACCCACTCCCTTAAATTACACTTTCTTAGTAAAGGATATGAATCCTTCCATGCTCCTCCCTTCCACCCTCACTTCATAAGAATCATCAGTTCTTCTTCTTGAACTCTACTTCTATTTTGAGATTCTGATATGGACTACATAGACACTTCTTCTTTACCATTCTTTCTTTCTTATATAGTCACCCAACTGGTGTGAGATATGAATCATTGTGTCCCTTTGTTTGGACCATCACACCTCTTTATTTAGATTAAAAAAAAATAATGTTTGTTTTTCTTCATTATTATTCAAACATTATCGTGAAGTATTCTCAAATTAGTTAGAGTGCTTTTCATAAATCGAGCACTGATATGTATCGATTTCATTTTTAACTCGATTCCATGTCTCTGCAAATATTGCAGAAATCGAATTCTGCAGAGGCGCTTCCTTCAAACCATTTACATGTGACCATATGCACAAAGCCACGGGCTTATTAATTTAAGCGATGTTGCCAACGTTTCATGACTTATGTGTTTGTAACCCATGACCGAGGGTTGGAACCTAGTCCTCTAAAATTTGGCCTTCGGGCATTTTCTCTTTCATCCACTCTTCCGAAGTTTTGACCTCTCATAAGGATTGATCTAATAGTTAGCATGATTCCCGAAACCAAATCAACGTTCTAGCTTTGATCCTTACACTATCTTTCCACTTATTAATCCAAAAACTATGACTTAATCAAAGATTGAGATGGACGACCACTATTTAATTTGTGACTTCGAGACTTCGGGGGTTCAGAGGTCCAGGTAATAACTGTTCCAATTTCCACCGGAGTTGGTCAGCACCGAAGTGGTCAACATGGGAGTGCTTACGTCATCTTTCCACTATGTTTTGATCTAAAGATCATGTGAGAATCCAGAGGATCTTAGATCAACGATTAACATTGACTTCGGCCTTCTGCACTTCATGTATTTGTTGGTTTCCCCTGAAGGAAAAACTCCCAGAGTGACAACTTGTTGACGTCACTGCTGACTTGGCACTAGCTGAGTGGCTTCCATGTGTCACTTATATTTGTGACTTACGTGTACCTAAAATTCCAAGTGGACCTTGACACTTGTCACCATTTGATTGCGCCATGTGTCCTAGCTGACGTGGTCTTTACTGACGTGGATTTTCTGATGTGTCACATGTCCTCCTCCTGGATCTAACAATCGCAGGTTCATCTGAATCCTTGATCCAATGACTGCGATCAGTTCTAGATCAATGGTCTAGATTCATTTCGACCTTCTGGACTTCGGGTTATTCGATTTCCGTACTTCCCAATTCTCCCTTAGTGAGATTCCCTGAATAAATCTTGAGTAAATTGATTTCATATAATGATCTTTCTTTGATGCGAAAATCTCAACACGATCCAACGGTTGTCAAGAATTTGGCTATTCGAGATCTTGTGAATCCTTGATCCAACGACTATGATCAGTTCTAGATCAATGGTCTAGATTCATTTCGACCTTTGAGACTTTGGGTTATTCACTTTTCCCACTTCCCAATTCTCCTGTATTGAGATTCCATGAATAAACCTCAAGTAACTTGACTTCATCTTACGATCCTTCTTTGACACGAAAAGATTAACATGTTACAACGGTTGTCGGGAATTCGGCTATTCAGGATCTTGTGAATCCTTGATCCAACGACTGTGATCAGTTCTGGATCAGTGGTCTAGATTCATTTCGACCTTCAGGACTTTGGGTTATTTACTTTTCCCACTTCCCAATTATCCCGAAGTGAGATTCCCCGAATAAACCTCGAGTAACTTGACTTCATATAACGATCCTTCTTTGACGCACAAATCTTAACATGATCCAATGGTTGTCGGGATTTCAGCTATTCAGGATCTTGGGCCTTTGGCCTTGCTTATCCTATCCTTCCATTTTATTTTGATCAGACATTCAATAACTCCCAAATTTTTTCTCAGATTGGACGACTCATGTCCTTCCTTGATCTTAATGGTTGGGAAACCATCTAAATATCCTACTTCAGATCTGATGGTTGAGATTTAATCCTTCCCAACCTCTGACTTCCCCTCAATCCAACGGTCCTGGATTGTCCCGAAATGCTAATGGACAACTCATGTGTGTCATCTCTTCTAAGCCTCTCGTGTTTCATCTCTTCTTAGATTTTGGGTTTATACTTGGATTCCAACTGAACCAATATTGTTGATCTATTGAGAATTCGATCCCTATCACATTAATGTTCTTTCCCTTCTGAGCTTCGATTAACGTTTCTTGCTTCTGATCTGTTCATCGCTATTTCTCCTGAGATTTTAATAACTGTTCTTATGTGCCATGTTTGTCATCAATGACAATTCATCATAAAAACTCATCATTACATAATAATGACTTCGATTGTTGACATCAATGGAAACACATCAATGAAAATATGTCCAATAGAGGGTGACATGTCAATGTTGACGTGCCAGTATACGACTTCCTTAGTGATTTGGAAAATGAGGTGGCGGTATGATTATCTATGTGGTATTCGGTGTGTCAGGTGACGTGGCCACTTATCAAGCCAGATTTGGGTAAATTTTTGTTTAAGAGAGCAATGGCCAGGATCAGTTCTTCATTAATAATGGGTGGTCATAATTGATTTACCAAGTTTTTCCATCGACGTTGGGGGTCCTGGCTAGTGCTAGACTAGTTTTCATTGTTCCATGTTGGGAACTGATGACCGATGCACATCGACGATCAACGAAATTGTCTTTTTGTTTGTACTTCTCATAAATAAATGACCGACACTTGATTAGCACATTGACACTTTTCATAAGTGTCTGTTGGGAATTGGGGAAGTTAATAAATGTAGAGGATTTTCCAATGAGCTCAAAAAATACTAATTCTTGAACCCCTTTTGCGCAAGATCAGAACTATCTGAATCTTTTTCCATTCTAGTGATGATTTTCCTTCAACCCAGGATTTAACCAAAAATGAGAAGCAACTAAACGGAATTCTTAAAACAAGTCATGGCCATGCAAAATCAAATTCTAAGGATGAAAGCGAAGTAAAGTGGTACCCCAAAATTCCATAAATTTTGAGGGTGTGTTGAGTGCTCAAAAAATGGTGATTCATTGGGTGAAACCATAATCTTTGTACCTTATCTTTCTTGTATTAATGGGACATCTTGGCAGTTGGTATTTAATTTAAGATAACAACCCATAGATGATTCATAAGTATATATATATATATATATGATCCACAGGATATTCATTCTTTCCTACCTATGGGAATTCGTCTGATTTCATTCCTCTTTTCCATTTAACCAATATTCTATGTCCCATTATACGAGAGGTGAGTTTGGAAAGCACGACTAATAGGAATATATTGTATTTTTAATTCTGTAAAGTTATAAACCTCCTCATGGTATTTCTTCGCTGCCAGCGAATATCCATATCCTTGAAGAAGTCACCCCGATATCACAGACCTTTCTTCGCTACCCGTGAGCATCCATGGCCTCAACAAAGATATTTTCATACCCTCCCCGATTTTACATTATGACTTATTATGAAATTTTCTTTCGTCCCTTATTTGCATATGGCATTTATTGCACAGGTGCCAAGAATGAGCTAGGGAGGAGGATATCTATTTCTTAGAGGGTAGGAGTCAAATTCATGTTTTCCTTTATCATATTCACTAAAACAAGTGGGATCCTTCTCAACTTTGTCTATGGGCATGGGCTATATTCTCCTTCAATCCATTCTTCCCTCAATGTTTCTATATGACAAGGTGGAAAATTTGTTTATTCCCTAGGTGATATGTATATAGATATGTGAATTATTTATGTGTTAGAATCTCCTGTTGAGTGAGAACTCATTATTTTTTCTGTGATGGTGAAAGATTAAGATAAGAGAAACAGGTTTTCCAGGTCTCACAAAGAGACTAGAGCAGAACACCCTCATAATTAGACCAAAATAAAAATGAAATCAAAACCAAAACCAAATTCAAAATAGAAAAAAAAATCTCAATCAAAAGAAAACAACCAAGCTAAAAAATATCACTCTATCCAAAGAAAACTAAACAAAGGGAAACCAAAACAAGGAAACTATGGTACAATACATTGCCTAAGGTAGGTAGCTAAGAAAAGAATCGTTTTAGGGCCTGGCCATTAACAGGGAGATCATCCAACTCACCCCTAAGATTATGCAATTGGTATGTGCCTACCCCAATCATCTCAGCAACTTGGAAAGGACCAATCCATAGGTTTTGAAATTTAGAGTGTTTTCCCTTTGGCTTGTTGATTTTATCCCATTTCAAAACTAGATCTCCTAATTCAAAGTTTTTGTCTCCAGCTTTGTGTTTGTCAAACCACATTTTGACCAGTTGCTGGTGGGCTGCAAACTTCTTCCTATCTCTTTCCCTTTCTTCCTCAACCATTAAAAGTGTATCTATTCTTTGTTGCATGCTTGACAATGTTTGGCCCCTTGAGGCCTAAGAAAGATGCAAGGATGGGAGATATAAATTAGTCAACATGATAGCTTATTTCCCGTAAACTAGGAAATAAAGAGAATTCCCTAGGGTTTCTTTGGGAGTTACTCTATTATCCTAGAGAGCATTGTGAAGTGTGTTGTGCCAATTCCTATGATTTTCCACTGTAGTCTTCTTAAGGATTATTACCGGGATTTTATTTGTTGACTTTGTAACACCATTTCCCTGCAGGTAATAATTAGCAGACCATCTCAAGATGATCCCTTTATCTAGGGAGAATTCAGTTAAAAGACTAGAAGAAAAGTATGCAACATTATAAAAAACAAGAACAGAAGGTACCCCAAACCTCGTTATTATGTGTTGTTCTAAAAATTGTATTACTACCTTCTCGTTAACATGGGTGAGGGGAATGGCCTCAGACCACATCATGAAATAATCTGTTGTAGTTAATATGTATTTGCGTTGCTTGGACGATTTTGGGTTTATCTCTCCTATGAAATATATCCCCCACTACTCAAAAGGTCTAGAAATGGTTATCGACTATAATGGAATGGATTCCTTCTCTTTTCCAACATTTAGTTGACAAATTTTGCATCTCCTTACATGTGCATGTGCATCCTTAAACAAAGTCGACCAACAATATCCTTCCCTCAATATTTTATGAGAAATAGTCTCTCCTGTGAAGTGTCCTCCTGCAGGACCATCATGGAGTTTTCTTAATACCTTTTCAACATCTTCCTTCTCCATGAACCTAAGTAACACACCATCATAATTCATGTGGAATAACAAAAAATTTATGAGATGGTACTAGGAAAATTTTAAAATAAGCGCTCTCCTATCCCTAGGATTCATATGCCTAGGACAAGTGCCATGATGGAGGAAATAATCTATATTTTCTTACCAAAATTATTTCTTAGGTGGGATGTACAACATGTCGCTACACCATAGAGTAATTTCTTTGTCCCAACCCAATTTTTTTATCTCTATTAGATCTTGAGATTCCATGGCCAGTTTACATAAGCCTTGTCCCCTGACTGTTTTTGCTGGATTAATGTCCAGATCGAATTCTTGGATAACAACCATCCAATTTCCTCTTCTTTCTCCCATTTCTCATTGTGTGAATAGTGACCTCACTTTAGGGTGAGGTACTATAACCTTTGTATGGTTCTTCAAAATATATGACCTAAAATATTTCACTGTCTTATAGACAACATATGTGTGTTTATCAATAGTCAGGTAATTAATTTCAGGTCCCTGGAGGTTCGTGCTCATGAATGAGATAGGGGCATCATTGTTTTCATCATCCTTTTGAGTAAGGAAAACAACTAAGGACTAGTCAGAAGCAAAAGATATAAAGGAAAAAATATTTGTTGAAATCAGGGTTGTGTAGCACAAGAGCTTGAGAGATAACGACTTTGATTTTATCAAAGGACTCTCTTCCTTCACCACTCCATTTGAAATCTATATCTTTAAGTATCATATTTTTTAATGGTTTAATTATTTATACAAAATCAAGTGTAAATTTCCTCTTGAAATTAATCTTCCCAAAGAAATATTGCATGGATTTTTTATTGTGGGGAAGTGGAAGTTGTGAGATTTCCTTTACTCATTCATGGTCCATATTCATGTCCTCTTTAGAAAAAATATGACCCATGATTTTTCCTTCATCCATACCAAATACGGTCTTCTTTGGGTTTAAATATATCCCATACTTCCTACACCTTTAAAAAATCCGGGTCAAATGAGCAGTGTGATCTACCCTATTCTTGGATTAAACAATGGAAACATCTAAGTAAACCACTACACATTTGTTAATTAACCCTCTAAAGGCCACATCCATATCCCTTTGGAAAGTATCTCTTGCATTAAATAATCTGAATGGCATGCGCTTATAGGCGAGTGTTCCCCATTTAATTCAGAAAGTTATCTTCAATCTATCTTCTTCCAACACTAAAACTTGGTTATATCCTGAGAACCCATCCAGAAGTGAGAACATATCATATATGTACACGGTCTATAGAAGTTGTTCCATGGGAAGAACATGGTAATTGTATTTTTCTAATGACCTATTCAAATTTTTGAAGCCAGCACATAAATGAATTTCCCCTAACTTATTTTTCACAGGCACTAAATTCACTACCCATGCAAAGTGCCTCACTTGAAATATTATTTTTCCATCTAGTATTTTTTTGATCTCGTTCAACATTAGAGGCTCAAGATATGGATGAAATTTCCTTAGTTTATGTTGGAATGGTTTAACCTCTGGTCTAAGCGAGACAGTATGATGAATAATCCTAGTGTCGTACATTTTCAAGTCTTGGTAGGACCATGCAAACAAATCTTGATATTCTTTAAATAACTTCAGGTAAGCCTTCTTCTCCTCAAGATATAGGTATTTTATGAGGTTAATATTTTTAGGGTTATCAACACTCCCTAAATTTATGACTTCGAAGGCAAGGAAAGAACTGTTAGTTTTGACATTTTTGGGGGTTTTTAAACCTTTCTCGCAAATCAAAGAGGTTTTCAATATTGACTACTCATTTGGGTATTGTATGGAGTTTGGGTTGGGTCACACTACTGTCCTTATTTGTATTATGTTCCCCATCTTCTTATTCAACAAACAATTTTTGGAAAACTTCATCATCAATAGCCAAATCCTTGAATTTTTATTCATTAGTTAAAAAGGATATAATTTTCTCATCTCCTTCAAATACCCTCTAGTTGGTAATGTTATCAGGGATAGAAGACTTGTATAACAATTCTATAGTAAACTTGGAGGCTTCATAGTCTTTGAGGGGAGCTATTCTCGAGGTTGTTGTGGCTAGAGATTCAACAAGTATATTCTTAGATCAAGGAACAACAATGATGTTGAATGCTTGAAATCTTTCTTTTAATCTATGTAATTCTTGTTGGTAGTTTCTCAGATGAGGCGAATTGCAATGTATGGTGTTCTTTACCTGTCTTACTATAATTTATGAATCACCGAAGACAACTATTTCCTTAATGTTCAGGTCAATATCTTTCGTGAGTCCTTGAACCAAGGATTCATATTTAGTCGTGTTATTTGTGCTTCAAAATCCAGTCTACATGATAAGAAACTACGTTTACCTACTGGATCAATGAAAATGCAACATGCACCAGCTCCTTCCTAATATTTGGATTCATCGAATAATAGAGTATGAATATCATAAGTGGAATTCGGTACTTTCTTGTCAGGATCTATGCTCACAGATTCAATTTTGTTTTCTAAAATATGAACTTGGAAGCCCTGTTCAGACTTGTTGCATTCTTTAATTTCTTTTTAGTTTTCTTGCAACAATAGCTCTAAATTTTGTGAGAATAATACTTTAGATAAGCAAGGTGGGAATTTTCCAAAGTCTAAGTCACACGAATAATTTCCTAATACATGAAGTTTGGTTGAAGAGGGTTCATTTGGGGCTTCCAAATCAGTTACAATATGTTTCAAATACTTCTCATTATCAATTTTGATCATGTTGGAATGCCCCTTTAATGGGAGCCATAAGTGGGACCAATCAATATTGAAGCAACTATGTAATTTTTCAGACCAGTCCTGACTTAACAACATTCCATAAGCTTTTGGAATATCTACGGCAATGATATCAATAACCTAGTGAAACTTTGGGTTAGAGGCAATGCGAATAATAGCATTCTTTAGCTCACCAATTATTTTGACTTTAGTCCTATCTAATTGTATTATGTGTGTTACTTTTGGTAGGGTTTGTGTTCAAATTCTTACACACGAAATAGGGTGTGATGTTTAAAGATGTATCAGAATCAACCAAAAAATTATGCAAATTTATGTTATAAATTTTGAAAGTCCGGAAAAAGGGTGGGACATATAATCCATATTTCGTATCAGTGGATGTTGAGTTTACATTAACTTTCTAGTTTCTCCAGAGGTGGTTTTTTTGGTGCTTGGATTGGGATTTATCATGGGTTTATCCCCTTCTTTTAAAGCTTGCAACAAAAGGTCCTTTTGTTGGGTAATTATGCATAAATCCATGACATAAATGTTTTCCTTCATCTTTTTCAAATCCTCTACCAAATTATATTCTAATTTTGAAACCTCCTAGATTTTGAATTTAGGGAAGAGCCAAGTAGAGGAGCCAACTGGTTCAAAAAGGTTGGGTTTTCTAATTTTTTGGGAGCTTGGGATATGATAGGATAATTTTATGTGATAGGACCCTTACTCCTTGTTTGGACTACCGATATTTCATTAGATGGTTCTTCCTCTTCGGTGGGGTCACCAGGAGAAGACGTGTGATCAATATCCGAACAACACCATATTTATTTGTTTAGGTGGCTCACTAACCTTATTTTCTGTAACGTTTGATGTTTGATCACCATGTTGCTCGGTCTGGGAACAACCATTGAAGAAACGATTGGACAATAAATTCATGGCATTAACCCATTGGGGGTAATACTTTTATGAATGATGTTCTTGATGATAATTGCAAAACGAATCAGAGGCTACTTCACCCAAGTCAATATTTAGGTTGTCTTGGGGAGGTTCTATGGCCTTGTAAGGTGATGGTTTTCTAAAGAAAGGCGTGTAAGGCCTTGGGTTGGAGTTGCCTTCACCTGAATTCCTTTTCATGTCCAAAATTCCATTAGATAACTTCTTTACCATCCTTTGTATACTTTCCATATTGACATTGTCCTTTTTGAATTTTTGTTCAACTGGTTTGGTTAGAAAAAGTCCTCTTTCAAGTGGTTGTTGGGTTTCCTTATTTGCTAAGGAGATATGAATTTCTTTACATCCCTTCATATGGAATTCAATGATTTTGTCCTCTTCAAAATTCTCAGCCAAAGTAGGTTTATCATCTCTTTTAACGAACATAGAGATAAACGTTGGTAGAGAGTTTTTGTATACCTCGATCTGTAGCTCTTGATCATTCCTTACATTTGGCTAGAATTTATTAAGGATTGTTGTAAACCTATAATTAAAATATTTGACATTTTCCTTGGGTCCCATGGTAGCAGCAAAGAGTTCATTCATTAAGGCTCTTGTAGTTGTTTCTTCAACAAATTTGTCTAGGAAATCCTTTTGGAATTTTGTCCAACTAGTTATGGAACCAACTAGAAGGTTAAAATACCAGGTTGAGTCTGATTTCTCAAAAGTATATGGGAAAATAATGCACACCACATCTTCATGTTGCACATTCCTGGGCCTTATTTCCATTATGAATTTCTTGATGTGGTCTTCAGGCAATCCATAGTTTTTAGGGTCAAACTTCGAAAGAATCTTCTCTAAGTGCCTCGGTAAGTTATGTAACCATCCCATTGTTTCCAAGGCGTACTTGGCGAACCATGCTTGGCTGTTTTCATGTGGGTTGTCTCCCTCTGGGATGTTTTCATTGTTGCCCCCCATTCTGTCTAATTCGTCGTCTAAGGCTTCCAAATTGGATCCTACTTCTTTGGATTCAGGATTATCAGGTTCAGAATGGGTACTTGATGGTGGGGTAACAACGAACATTTTAGGAATAAAACTAAGAGGTTGTTCAATTTTTTTCAAGGAGAAATATACCATATCCTCAACTATGTGGACGAAAGTGTGGTTTGGGGCATCAACAACCATTCTTGCAGTTTTCTTTCTGCAAGAGAGAAACATAGTTAATCGTAATGCTCTGATTTGTCGAGCGTAAGCTTTAGTAATCCTTCTCAATCCGTTAACCTCTTCGTGAGATATTGCAGAGGGTATTCCTGGATGAAGGTATGTATCTTCCTCAGTGTGAGGTGAGTTACTGGTAGCAGGAGTACCTTGTTTTTTAGGGCTATCCTGAGAAGCACTAGCCATGCATGTGGGTTGTTTTGAATCTATAGGATATTTGGGATATGCACTAGCCAGGCATTCATTCGACCCTCCTTCTAGCGCCAATTCTGTTGAGGGGTCAAATTCCCTTTAACTCAACAATAGGAATCACTTCCGAAGATGAGGCCCAATTAGACTCTCCATTTGGGGCAGTGTGATTCTCCAGATTGATAACATGACAAGTTTCAATGGGCTTTAACTGATTCCTGAAATTTTCCTTTCTAGTTGTAAATCTCTTTTTAAGGTTCAATTTTCTATTACTGTTTAAACATGAAAACTCAAAACTAACTTAAGAACTAACTTTCTTCAGAAGAAATCCAGGACTAAGGATAACCTTCAACCAACGGTATGTAAACAACACCTAAGCTTAACTAAATCAACAATAATACTTCTATTAATCATATATCAAATATTTTTTAAGAATAAGAAAGGAATAACATGCATGAAACCACATATAAGACAAAATTGACCAGAAATAATTTTGTACATTGCTCACATGTAATAAACTGAAACATCATTGATTTCTTACCACTATTTGTTTAGTATCCATAAATCATTCAAGATAACTAAAAATGATAATGATCTTACTAAAAGGCTTCCATCGGATAATGAAACGCAAAATAATCCATTGATCAAGTAACATCCACAAGTATGGAAAAATATGTCTTTGGCTCCGTTCAAGCTTCTTAATTAATCCAAACTTCAAAATAGTTCTCAATATTAACTATGAATTTATTACAAAAATCCATTGACCTTTGAAAATGTGGTCGATTCCTTTATTTATACAAAATAACAATACTAAAAATAGCTTAAAGTTCACTTAAAGTGAAAGAAAACAAATAGCATAGTGGACTAATCCATGTGTATACTTCTAGTCATATTTTTGTTATCACAACGGATTTGCTTTTTCATATTGAAACCACTGGATGAAAATATCTTCACAAGTATGGAGGTATGGGAATCAATGTTGCTCCATTAGAATGTTGAGCTCATCCTTCATCTCCACTACCCGGTGTTTGAATCTGTTCATCTTAGTGATCAAGTACCGCAAGACCACCAATTCTCTTATCGATCCGTCCAAAAACTTCCTCACCTGCCCTCTCTCCAAGGTCGTTATTTGGAGAACACCTGCCTCAAAATTTTGGTCATTCTCAAGAAGATGTTTGATTATATCATTGAGGTTTGCAAAGTTCTCGAGCATACTGAACTCAGGGAGATGAATGTCTCTCATTTTCTCATTTATATTTTCCCATTTTGTAAGACAGTCCTCACACCTGTCTTGCATATGTTTTTGCAGTTCCACCACTATTTATGTCCAGTACTCAACTTCTTTCTGTAATCTCACTAAGTTTTCATATGTGAGTTTTCTAATGCCACGATTTTCCTCATCTCGACCCTTTTGGATTTCCCTGATGTAATCGATATGGGCCAAAGATTTATGTTCCTTCTCGGACCATCTCAACATATCCTTGTGCACTATCAACCCAAATAGAGTCTCCTCTTGGTAGACTACATCCTGGGTCATAAAGATATACCTTTATACCTTAAATCGACTATATCCTTCCCAAAATTCATCCCTCATAAAGATGATTGCTTGAGTGGTGTCTTGCTAGTACTCATGATGGTGCCTGAGGTGCTTAATATCTCTCCTCATAGACTTTGCCTCCATTTCATCCTTGTTTTCTTTGTCCATGGTGGAATTAGATATAGCCATCCTAGCTCCCAAAAGTTCACTTAATTTGGCCTGCTTGGTGTCAAACAAAGTCTCTTTCATGGTAATTACTACTACACTATCCAAAGTGAGTCTTATTTTCTTGCTAGTTCGTTTCACCACCACATGTCTCTTCATGTCATACACTATGGCATGAACATTAACTACCTCATCGACCGGTTTTGGAATTTGCTGGCCACCCCATGATAGAATATTTCCTAAATTTCTTGGAGTGTGAAACTGTTCTAAGGTTGGTTCCTTACCTTTGTTGGTTGTTGGTATTTGGCCATTATTGTTTCCTTCTCCTCCCCCTGTTGTCTTCTCTTGGCTTGGGGTTGTAGAAGGCTTCTTTGTATTATTGATTATTTCTACTCCTGCATCTGTATAATACCTCATTTGTCTACTCAGTGTTAGTATCATTTTTTGATATAGTTTTTTGTTGTTTCCACCGATGATGGTGTCACTTGCTTAGGTGAGGAAGAATTAAGAGGCTCGATAATAATTCCTTCCTTTTATAAAGTTATTTACCACCTGATTACTTGATGGATATTCTCTAGAGGTTAGCAGGCTGAAACACTTAGTTATGCCACTTTTCCCTTGAGTATACACCATCCTTTTTCCTGGTCGCGAGCTATACTTTTATAGATTGTAACCCAAATTGATTGTCATGCCTTTCTCTCTTGCAAATAGCGGTTGGTTGCATCTTGCAGGAATGCAGGGCATGACTGGGTGCGTTACTCTCAAATTAGGAATGGTTACAACAAGATGGGATCAAGCTCATATTTCTCGCAATTCGAACTCGAGAAGCTTGTTATTTTGACTCTCTAAGAGCTATCCTCCATCTCATCCTTTTCATCCTATATATTGAGGGCCTCTCATAGGAAAAGGGGAGGAAAAGATAGAGTAAACTTATAATTTCAGATTTATTACAGAGCTTGGGAAAGGGAATTGGGAGAATGTTCATCAAGGTATTTGTATGTAATATGTAAGTTTTTTTCCTTATTAATAGAATATGCACATGAATTTCCTCTCTAATTGATTGTATATGGTGATTATAATCTTCATAGAGAGTTAATATTTTCATGTATTTGCGATATATTATTGTATCTATGTTTTATACATGTTACGTTTGATCTCGTGAGAGGCACTTGTTTGTTTTCCTATGTGTGAAGACCCGTTTTCGTGAAAGTGAAGGATATATTGAAAAGGAGAAAACGACCAAGGAGCATGCAGGGAAAACCATCGAAGTATCGGGTATGATTATCATCATTTTATCTCGTAGAACTTTTCATGTATGATTTAGATCTAGGAAATTATTTAGCTTGAATCTCTATTATGTCTTAGGTCTAGGAAGAGCCTAAGGGAGGTAACTCCTGCAGAGTACATTTATCCTACAAAAAACTGGCGACTCCATTGGGGAAGTCATTACTGTTTATTTAGTTTTCTTCCTCAAATTTTGAATTCATATTCTTAACATCCTTTCTTGTCTTCAGCCCCAATTTTTGTTTTCATTATTCCCATAAGTCTTTTCCAAGTCTGTTTGAAAGTGTTCAGTCCCAACTTTTATAGATCTTCCTTATATATTTTAGTTTCCGCACTTATACGATCACAGTAGTGGGTTATCCGTGCACACATGGAGACCACACCCCTTTTGATTGTGTGTTTCTCCAATACAGTGTGTGACCACCTAAAATTCACACTAAGCATTGCAACTGATACTTGGGGTCACGAGTCTCTCCACACACACAATGCGATTAGTCTCTCTGTCTTAACTGCAAGGCACAACCAACCAATAAAAAGTTGTCTTTTGTAGGGACATCCTTCAAATCCATCCCAGATCTGCTTTCTATTTTTTCTTACAATCTCACAAATCTTTCTCAGATCTGTTCCAACAATCATTGTTGCAACCTTTTTCAAGTCATTTGAATTTTTTTTTTAACATTGAAAGCTTGAGTTTTTTGTGTTGAAGGCATCCTTGTGATTGTATATTTTATTTCTTGGGTGCTTGTTTTCTTCATATCCTTTAGCTTTTGAGTTCTTTGCAAGTGTCATTGAATCCTTTCATTTTGATTGAAAGTGAGAGCAAAAGAAGAATCTCTTTTGAGTTTTCATGCAATTTGGAAAGAAGAAAACAAAAGTTTTGCATCTTACTTTCATAGGTGGAGTGTTTTTGGTACATATTTTAGAGCTTGCCTTTGTTTTTGGATTTCAGGTACATTGATTTGATAGTTCGACATTTCAAATTTTCTCCATTTGATAAAGGAAAAGTGAAAGTTGCATGATTTTGGGTCTTTATTTACATTAAGAAGAAAACGACCTCTTCTCCTTCCCTCGGATAGAATTCATTGAAAGAGAAATATTTCCATCTCATTCTTTCTGCATGGTTTTGGAGACAAGTAATCACATCATTAGTTTCATCTCCATACACCCTTTTGAGTAAAGAAAATCCATTAAAATTAACCAACGTTCTTAATAAAATTAATTAGAAATTTTTCATTTTATAGCACACCAATAATAGTGTAAGGATAATACCTTTGGATTAGGATGAAGTGATACAACTCCAAGGATATTAAATGAGACTATAGAATACTAGATAAAGTAAAAATCCAGTAGTAGCAATTAGCGTTAGTCGGGAAAGCTCCTCTCACACAGGAGTCAAACACGAGGTCAAGCGAAGAGATTGGTTGAGATGTCCCCTCTTCCTTTAGCCTAGTGGGACTATTGCAAGTTTGGAGCTTTGAAGAGTGGAAAGTCCTCGAGGTGACACCACTTCTTCTTAGTTTTTAGGTCACGGATTTGTGTCCACCATTCCCATACCCATTTTCTAGTCTTGAACGTCAACTGTACCCCCCCCCCGACCATTCATTGTGAATTGGTAGACATAGTAACCTCTCCTAGTATCTCACACAAGTGACTACAAGGGGTATAACTTGTGGTACTTGCAACAAACATTCAATCTTAGCTTCAACAAACCAGGAGGGTATTTTCATGTGGGCTCTTACTTGCACCTCGGGGAACTATTGTGTGAATATTATCGTAAGTGTTTCTCATATCTTTGTTAACGACTTGACATCCTTTCTTCAGAAGATCCCTTTACCTATTGTTTTCTTGGTTTATTACCTTTAGATTTCTTAGGGGTGTGTTCTTTCGACATTCGTAGTTGGCCTTAGGGATAATTATTTCTATTACACTTTCACCGTGGCCGGCCAAGATCTTCGAAGATCTTGGAGAATGCAAGGGTTGGAACCTGAAGAACACGATCTTCCACACAACCCTTCTAACGAAGGAACTATTAATGAAGAGGTTGCTTCTGAAATTGGGAGTGTATCTCCCCCGAGTGATTATCCTGAAGGGGAGGTTGAAATCATTGAGGAAGGATCTATCCCTCTTGCAAATCCTCCTTTTACTGGTCCTTATAACCCACTACTTGTTGATCTTCCTTCAAAAAGTTTTATTGACTCTTTTTATTCTTATCGCTTACCACTCGATATATACAATAGGTGATCTTATGGCATGGATGCAACAACACCTAACTATACAGATGGAATATTGATACCCCCACTTGACACACATCACTACTCCTGGCACTTCTCCTTTGTGGGGAACATTGTTAACCTGCATTGCCCCATCAAAACTACTTGTGAACACAACTCCTTTCACACATGGATCAAGTTTTTTTCTCGCCACCTTGGCTGCATATATGTTCACCCCAAGAGATTTTCTTGGGCATTCTACACCTTTTCCCTCTAGTCAAGTGGAAATCAATGTTTCTACCTCGGGCCCTGTGACAATTAGCTTGTTTTCCCCCCTCCTAATCAAATAGATAACCCAATAATAGTCATACCAAATGTTCATCCTACACAAACTGTTAAGGTGGGAATTTCTTCCATACCTTCCACTGGGGGGAGGGGATTCTAATTAGGGGCTGCAGAGCCCTCTTCAACATGGGGGAAATAACTAGCTGGGGGAGAACCCTCAATTACAAAGCCATCAACTGTATGGGGGGGGGGGGGG
>ML777117.1:607013-624066 GCA_009831015.1 Picea engelmannii
GGGGGGGGGGGGGGGGGACCTTTTAGGAAAACCCCTCCACCGCTTCCACGTTAGGCCCTACATGGATTTATACTAGTCTACCATATTTGGGAGTTGGCACCACTCCATGGGGTCAACCTAATCATCAGGTATCCTCTGCAAGGAGATTTTCCCACTCAAAAAGAGAACCCCATGTTTCCTACTCCCCAACCCTCTCAACCTTAGTATATGGGAGGACCACCAGGTTTTACAATGCCATCACAACCTTTATATGGTCCTACTGGTACCTTGATGCCATATTCGTACTACCAGTATTCACAACCAAACCGACAAATTCCTTCTTTGGCTACATTAGATTTGTCGAACTTGTCACGTTTGACTAACGATCCCATACAACATGCCTCGTTATGGCCACCCATCCCTGCCAAACTACCTTCCTATATCCCAAATTTTGATGGGAAACCTAGAGAAGATCATAAAAACCACGTAATGACCTTCCATCTTTGGTGTTCTTATAATTCCTTGATGGATGATTCCATTTGATTAAGACTTTTCCAGAGAACGCTCACAAGTTTGGAAGAAAAATGGTATATTGGGTTGTTGTGAAACTCCTTTGTCGAATTAAATTCTCTTTTTATGGCATTTTTTACCCATTTCAAACTGCCAATTCGATATGAGACCAATCCGAGATTTTAACCTCGCTTTAGGAAATCCACCTCCACTCATATTTCGGATCATATTCATGAATGGAGGTGATGAAGATGATTAATTAAAGCTCCAATTCCAGACCAAATCCTAACAAATTAGTTCACAAAGTATCTCCTACCGCCCATTACTAGAGATGTCCCCATGGGAGGTGTTGTCATCAAGTAGCAAGCGATCAATCATGCTCAATATTTAGATCTGGTATATTCCCAAACTGACACACTTTATGATCTGACCCCTCATGCTCATCGACCATCGAAACATCCATCAAAACCAACCCCGAGATCCCATGTTGATGGCATGGTAGGCTCCGTAAAACTACAGTTTGTGACCCAATCGACCGGGAAACAATCCCATACAATCTCCACCCCAGCCTCATCCCAGATTCGTACCAATACCAAATCTACTCCCTCTCCTGCACAAACCTCCAAGATGAATCCGGTTCAGTCCACTTCATCTCAGCAATCTGGAGGTAAGAATAAAAATAAGTGTAAATCCAAAAAATATTCTAACCAGTAAGAGAGTACAAACACCCAAAACCCCAATGTTGGGGGTAAAAACAAAAGAAACGAAAAATATGCTCACATGGAATGTAAGGAGGACCACTTCACCAAACACTTTCCTCGCCTTCTCGAAGTTCATCAATACCTTGAGCGAGGAGGATCTCCTTCCCAACCAACGATATTAACCAATCCTTCCCCCCCCTAACAACAACAAATGGTCTCACAAGTTCATGCACCTCCACCCAGGGTAACCAACCATTATCCCTTTGTCGCACTTGGTAACCAACCATGACAAAGGTACACCATGTAGTCTCCTTTAATATTTTTTCATACTCCCTAAACATGAAAATATTGTTGAGTGAGTTTGTTTCCTTTCACACCTGTCACATGGATTTGAAAGGATGTCTATTTGGTGTAATTTTAACCCTTTTTCAGACCAGATGGACTAATTACGAAAAAGGAATACTCTAGTCAACCTTAGCTAGAAGAGTTCTTCCTTGTATTGTTTTATACCTTTTCGGGCTTGGGGGACTAAATTTATGAAAAATAATACCCTTGGAGTCTTCTTTAAGTTCTTTTCAGACTCTTTAAACGTGAAAATACCGCTAATTTTACCTTCTCTGGACTCGTAAAATTATACATTGAAGGACCCATATGGGATCGAACCCCTCATTCTTCAGGTTTGTTAAACATATGATGAGGGACTCATCAAAGATGAGCTATATCGAGTGTTTTTTATCCTCCTCAAGTTTGTAAAAAAACATAAGGTACTCGTTGTTCATAGTGGGGGGGAATTTGAGGGGTTTTCAGTTTAGTCATCTTCACAAATGCAAATCGTTCGTCAAGTCGCCCTTGAACAACGCGCCCGTTTTACGTATATGTACCACAATTAGGTTATCCATTGCCTCTGAATCACTACCATCTCTCTAAATTTTTAGAATCTTCCAGTCTCTCATGGTGAGTGTTTTGGTCATTATTGAGTCAATGCTACCAAGTCAAGTTATTTTTCATGTTGTTTTTTTCAAGGGAAGTTAGCTTGTGTCGTCCATTTTCAGTCTTTCAGCCTATTTATCTCGACCATATATGAGTCATCTATGTTATACTTTTTACACCATCTACCTTTTTTTGTTTCATGTCGATTGATGGGGGATACATCAAGGGCCTCCTTCATTGGATTTTTTCCTTTTGACACCAAATCATTATCCAGGATCAAAATATAGAAACCAGATAGTACCTTGGGTCTTGCAAACATTAGTGGAAAGTTCCCTCTCATTTCTAGCAGTGGATTTACATCATTGGCTCTTGCTGAATGAATCTATGAGTGTTCAAGTACAACTCATCTCTTCACACTCGCTAGATTGTACTAGGTATCTTGGGGTCCATCATCATCATCGATGGATTCCCTCATGTCTGTTAATTGTATCCATTAATGGTTGGTAATCAAACGATTTCTACCGTGCTCGACATCATCTCATATATTCGCATGTTGTAGATTCATACCATTCAGAGTTTGAGATGAAGACCTTGGGTTGGGACCACATCATTCCTTTATAGCATCCCCTCCCAAGTTGTGATGGATTTATTCATGAGTTCTTCAGAGATCGCTCGGACATCAAGCCATCTCAATGATTTGTATACTATGACTGATCTGGGAGGATCTAAGGAACACTCATAGAGGTCCAAGAGGATTTGGAATGCTCACAGAGGTCCCAGGGGTCCAGAAAAGCTCAAAATTTGATCATCTCAAATCATCAAGAAAACAACATCATTGTGTAGAGCTCGGCGATAGATTTCTAATGTCGCAAAAATCACCTCAAATGAAGCTCGTATGCAAACATTATGAGCGGGCAAAATTCAGGTCAAATTGGGCAAAGTCAAAGGTCAAGTCAAAGGATGACATCTGCATGGTACAAGATGATGTCAGTAGGTGACACGTGTCACCACTTTAAGGGTGACATGTGGTACATGATCATACAATAGGTGACGTGGCATATCCAATTGACAACTGAGTTGGCAAGTCATACCTCCAAGTGGACGAATCAGTTGTCGACATGTGGAAAAGGATAGCCAATGAGAGGCTGCCACATGGCAACCTCCCATTGTCCTATATTGGTATGCTTTAATAAAATTTATGGAGTCGATAGCGGTCGAACTCCCGACCTCCATAACGTTCCAAACCTTCACGTAGCCTCTGTCGCCAACTCACCACACATTGGAACTTATATATATATATATATATATAGCAAACAATATATATGAGTTAATATAAAGTTTTGTTTGGGTGGCTAAACGGACGAGGGCCTAAGCCCTCGACCCTAGCCATAGATATTGGTTATAAACATTACCAGATGACTATATGTTAAGATCCACACGGAGGGCCAACGGTTATATACCATCGTATATGTTTTAATAAACTATATATTATATATAGTTTATATATATATCCAAGTCAACGAAATTCATGCAGAGGTTATATCATGTAGTTTAACTATATGGCATGGTCGTAAAAATAAAAAAAATTATATAGTATGGTCGGTGGGGCTCGAACCCTTGACCTATTATATATAATATTAAGTTTTAACCAATTCTCCTATAGTTCGGGATCGGTTACGAAACCAACCCACTTATATTTAATGTATGGCCAATAATTTTGGGAATTGGTTAAGAGGGGTGCCTTATTTAATGTTGCGCGACCCAAGGCTATGGCACACATTCCAATGTAGGAACACATGTCGAGGTGCACAAATTTATATGCAGAGCGCATTTATGTGTCTCAAAGTGTGTGTCGAGTTTGCTAAGTTTATGTGTTGCATGGAAAAGCATGCCATAGGGTATATTGTCAACACCTAGGAAAGTTTATACTCATTGGATTCATTTTTCCACAAGGATTATGAATTTGAAGTCTGTTTTGTGATCAAAGGTAATTTGTAAAATCCTTCTCTCAGTTTTTCATGTATGAGACCCATAGTCTCGTTATACGTGTAAAAAGTGATTTTTTGGCCCATGTTCAGAATATAGTCAACTTTATACTCATTGAAATCAGAATTTTGTAAGGATTTCAAATATAAGCTTTGTTTCTGCATTGGAACAACGAATTTTCAGAGTATCTTCAAAATTGGCTTTTTACGTCGATGTTGTAATGTAATTTTGCATTTTGAGATGATGAAGCGCAGTTTCAATGATTTAAAGGGAACTTAAAGATGAAGTAACGTATATAATAAATATCTATATTTTGAGTTCTTTTATTTTCTACTGTGTTATCTCATTATTCTTCAAGTTATTCATCAATATTAATGAGTTTTATGGACAAGTAAGCATATTCACATGTGTCTTTGCAAATAGTTAAGCGATCTTCATTTACCGAATCTGGTCGAACATTTATGTGTATTTAAGAATTAATTTTACAACTAAGGATTTTCGGATCAAGTTGGTATCAGAGCAAGGTTTTGATGTTTATTTGCAAGTGCATGCTTACAAGGTCCAAATCTAAGCGAGATGAAGGTAAGCTTGCAATATATAATCCTGAAATTGGTTCAAGGAGCTTCACTCGAAGGAAATAAATGGAGCATGAAAATATTCTTTATGAGGTTGATAAGGAATTTCAAAAAATGTTCATTGAGATTACATCCATGGTTAAGGAATTGTGGGAAGACCTAGAAAGAAGGAGAGAAACTCCTCATCAAAATGTAGGTGGTCTAGTTGAAACAATGGTAAAAACTGAAGCAGCTGAAGGAGGAGGAGAAGGTGAAGAACCTCTAAGGTCTCCTCCATCCCCATCATCATCATCATCATCATCTTCTTCTTCTTCTTCTTATTCTTCTTCTTCTTCCAATGGAAATGATCATTCTTCTCATAAAAGGAAGAAGTGTTCCAAGAAGTCTTGTCGTTCTTATGATCTGCCTTTGTTAAAGCTAGATGTAAAGTTTGATTTGCCTACTTATGATGGAGAGTTTAATGCAGATAATTTGGATAATTGGGTCAAACAGATTGAAGTTTATTGCAGGGTACAAAAAATCATACAGGATACTTCAAAGATACAGTTAACTACTCTCAACCTGAGCGACACAACTTTGATATGGTGGGAGAGTCGAACACAAGTTGATTTTAGTCAACATGGTAAAATCATTTCTTCTTGGATTGCATTTGTTGTTGCATTAAGAAAGCAATTTTATCCATTAGCTTACATGCAAACATCAATGATTTCTTGGCAACATCTGAGACAAGGAAAAGGGAAAAATATTCAATCTTATACCCATGAATTCAAGAGGAAGGCTTTATCTTTGGGAATTCCATCACATACTCCTAAAACTATTCTAAAGTATATTGGTGGTATGCACTCATATCTTCACCATACTATATTGATGTTCAATCCTATCAATATTGACAAAGTATCAGTTCAAGCTACACATCTTGAACATTGTAAAGGAAAACATGTCGAGGATGTCTTAGAGGAGCCACATGAATTCAAGGAGTTGTCGAAGGGAAAAGAGAAGAGTAAGAAGACAACTACAGTGAAAAGGGATGAAGAGAAGAAGCCTACATGTTCTCACTGTGATAAGAAAGGACATGATGAGAAGCCTTGTTGGAAGTTGCATCCATAATTGAAACCAAAGTGGGCTCATCTTAGGAAGGGTAAAAAGAAGACCGTGACTATGGTTGAGGACCTTGCATGAGATTATGAGGATGAAACTAAGGTCATAACTATGAGCATCAAAGGTAAATATTATGTTGCAAGTTTTAGTTCATGTACTTCTTCTACAAAGTCTAAAGTAATCCCCGATGGAAGGAAAATAAAATAACTGTTTCATTTATGAGTTATCTCAAAGCACACTAAGATTGATACACTTGTTGATAGTGGATCACAAGTGAATCTTATTTTAGAGAAATTTGTTTAGAGTTTTGGATTGGAAACTAAGCCTCATCCGATACCGTATCCTTTGGGTTGGATTTGTGATAATGCTCAGGTATTGGTAATTAAACAATGCAAGTTACGGTTCATGATCACATCCATTTTCATTGATGAGGTAGAGTTAGACGTGGTTCCACCCGACATTTGTGAGATGGTTTTGGAAAGTCCATACTTGTATGACAGGAAGACCATTTTCTACAAGCAACATAATAAGTATCATATTTTTAAGGATGGGATTGAGTTCATTGTGAGATCTCATCAGATGAAGATGAATTTGGCATTTGTCACTACAGGGAACATGTTATCTAATGCTAGCTAATGCTAGTATTCAGGATCTAGGTATACATCACATGGTTGAAAGTAGAACAGGTCCTTTGGTTGATGTCATTCATTTTAAGAAGGGAATATATGTTGATGGTTCATTCTCTTTCGCATATGTCTATTCAGTTTCATTGTTCAGTTTATTACTAATCAGTCGAGTATGGTTGGCTACTGCAACAATGAATGACAGAGTTTGTGAATTTAAGGGAATGGTTAACTTGGTCAGCAGTTTTGTTTTAGTCTTCATTATGGTTGTGATGATTCAGGTGCTCGTTATCCAAGCATGAAGGATGGATGATAATGGACAAGTGAGGTGAAAGAATTATCACTTGATTTATGAATAATCTATACTTTTGGAGGTCCAAAAGTCCTCCAATGGTGAGGTGTGATCCAGGAGGATATAAGGAATTCTCATAGAGGTCCGGGAGGATATGGAACACTCACAGAGGTCCCAGGGGGTCCATAAAATCTCAAAATTTTACCATCTCAAATCATCAAGAAAACAAAATCATTGTGTAGAGCTCAACGATAGATTTCCAACGACGCAAAAATCGCCTCAAACGGACCTCGTATGCAAAAGAACTATGTATGGGATTAAGGTTAGATGTTAGTAAAAAACACATGACTTCATTGGAAGTAGCCTCGACAATGACCATAAGCGATACTGGTTTTTTTGTAAATACTATCTAGGTTGAAACTACCTTTTAGTCTTGGAGTAAGACCTAAAATTGTGTTTGATTGGCTAAGAGCTCATCTTCCTTAGACATAAGGAAACATATTAACAACCCAAGATTGAAAAGCATCTAGTAGGAGTGGAAGTATGTCAATCCCCTTACATACCAAATATGTACCATCTCAAATCGTATAATTTTACTTGAATAATGGAGATGATGTCACCATTAAATTATGATAAAATTTAACACCTTAAAAATAAATAAATAGATAAATAAAATAAAATTTTATTAATGAAAATAAAATACAATTATAAATAGAAAGAATAAATTGTATATTACAAATGAGGGAAGAAATAATGAAATGTATGTGATAAAGAGAGAAAGAATAATATATATGTGACAAAGTGGTAAAGGTTAAATGGAAATTCAAGTAAAAAAATTCCTTATATATAGTGTTTTAGAAGGTGAAAGGGTATGTGACAAGTTGGCATCTCAAGCAAAAAATATTTTTTATATGCAGTTTTTGGGAAGGGTGAAAAGAGGTACACCATTCATTTAGTTTCTTATTAGTCCATGTCGAAGGCATAGAGGGACTATAGCGATCGATAATTCGTTGACTTCATATTAATATGTCCTTTGACTATAAATTTTTGCATCATCTGTATTGTTCGAACTATAGAAGTAAAAACATTATTTTTTATATAATAAAAAAAACCTTATATGTCATCATATCATTGGAGAATATATTCGAAGTCTTATTGCTAACTTCATTGTTCCCAATGTTGTAAATGTTTAGATATCCAAAGTTTTGAGCATGGACTCTCTTTTTTAATTTTTTAATTTTTATTGAAATGTTTACATACCAAAAGTTTTGAGCATCAACACTCTTTTTTAATGTTTTTATTATTTCTATTTGTATTGAAATGTTTACATACCGAAAGTTTTGAGCATTGACACTCTTTTTGAGGTACTTGAATATGCCCGATAGCTTAAATGTTTACATAGTGTGAGCCCTTAAACAGGCCTGGTAGCTTAAATGTTTGCATAGCGCGAGGCCCTTAAACAAACCTAACAACCTTAAATGTTTACTTAAATAGGCTTCTCACAATACATATTTCCTCGAATTTTTCCATACAATGTTGCAGTGAATTTGAACAATATTGTTGTCCACCGCCAGTCACATAGCCATCATATGTTTCATACTTCTTCTATGCTTGGAATGCAATTTAGTCATCATTGAATATACTTATATTGTTTACTGGTTCACTGACTACTTTTGTTTGTTGGTTTGTTGGTTCGTCGGTTGCTACTTGTTGTTGTTTGGTTCAACTTTGCAAGGTTGAGGTCCTGCACCTACAGTTGGAGTTGTTGGTGCTTGTTGGTTGATTTTGTTTGCTTCAAATTTGCAAGGTTGGGGTCATGCACCCGCAGTTGGAGCTGTTTTTTGACTTTGCGGGGTTCAAGTCCTGCACCTACAATTTGACCTGCGCTTCTGTCGTTCATCGTTGTCGAGTAAGTTTCGATACCATAATTTCATTTGTATTCGTTCTTTGATGTTTATTGTTTGCAGTTTGGAAGTAAGAATGTTTAAGTATTTCCACTCGCATGGTCGTCATATGTTTCAGATTTATTCTATGCTTGGAATGCAATTTGGTCATCATTGAAGATACATATATTGTTTACTGGTTCATTGGTTCTTACTTACTCCCTGGTTCGTTGGTTCGTCGGTTTCTGCTTGTTGTTGTTTGTTTCAACTTTGCAAGTTTGAGGTCCTGCAGATGCAGTTGGACCTATTGGTGCTTTCTCACTGGTTTGTTGTTTGCTGCTTTATTTTGTTTGCTTCGACTTTGCAAGGTTGGGGTCCTACACTGACAGTTGGATTTGTTTTCTTCACTTTGGAGTGTTCAAGTCTTTCACCTGCAAGTGGACCTGCGGTTCTGTCGTTCATCATTAACGAGTAAGTTTCAATAACATACTTTCATTCGTGTTTGTTGTTTACTATTTTTTGTTTGCATTTTACAAGTAATAATGTTTAAGTATTTATTCATTGTTCTTGTCCTACAAACTTTCCATAGAGGTTGACATATCTTTTTCTCTTGCTCTTAAATTTTCCTCCGATTTTTTCTCGAGACTCTGCACCATGTCCATGCCAATGTCGTGTGCACAACTCAGGCTGTTGTTTTTTCTAGCATTGCAAATCCCAGTCCTTTGACGTGTGTGATGAAGTGGAAATCTAGCGCCTATCATGTACCTGCCTATCCCATACAGGAATCGAACCCGTGTCTTTCGCATGAAAAATATGATGTCAAGCTTGTTGCCTTTGCAAGATGTTCTTGTAGAAGAAAAATGCAAGTAGGTGTAGAAGGGTTGGGTATGGTACAACGGTGCCTAGGATGCAACAAAATTGCACATAATTGGCATATATTTCCCTCCCGCTCTTAAATGTTTCACCAATTGTTTCTCCAAAGTCTGAACCATACCTACATGCCTTTGAAAAATGTTCTTGTAGAAGAAAAAGATGTGGAGATGGTGCTAGGAAGAGTAGTATTCCATGGATTGCAAATTGCAATATTCAATCTCTATGCCGCTTCACGTGCAACATTGTTAACACAATGAATGTGTTCTCAAAATGCATCACACCATTTACCTATGGACAAAACCATTATCATTCTAGGATACTTAAGTGTTGACATGCTACAAAATAGTGCCATAACAAATAATTGGAAAACTACATGTGCAATTACAATGTCCGTTTTCTTTTGGTTAAGATAAAACATGTACAAAACACACTTATTAACCATATATGGTGAAATGTGCCCGTATCACAATACAACCTCTTTATCTTATACACAAACTGGTATGACAACGATACAATTTGTCTTGTACTTGAATTATGAAATATACATCAAAGATATTACAAAATTATATGTCCATGTCTCAAAGAATATATGTATACTTAGTTGCACAAAACCAAATCATTCAACTACAACCATCTGATTTCTTAATATTTTCTGGCTTGTAATATATTTTGGCCAGGAAAAAATATATATAATCACAACCATGGATCAAGAAAAGTAAAGGTTCATGTTTCTAACTCTCTTTTATTCTATTCCTTTGATTCTCATTTACTATATGTACATATTACTTGTTTTCCCTTGCATACCAGCTTACATTCATGTTCATTGTATTTTGTGTGTTTCCACATTGAAACAAATAGAATAACTGGAGAAGACGAAGGACTCTTTACCACAAATGTAGAAGAGGAGATACAAAGGTGCATGTTTCTACTCTTATTTCATATTCCATTGTTTGTATTTCATTTATTGCCTGGATATTTTTTCCACTGCTTTTCCCCTAATTTATTGTATGTAGATACTATGTATCTTCCTACATAATAACTTGTCTTCATGTCAATTGTATTCTCTGTGCTACTACATTGAAATAAATAGAACTGTATTTATTTTTTTACATGTATTCCTACATACCAACTTACCTTCATGTCCATTGTATTTTATGCATTTCTACATTGAAACAAACATAATAACTGGAGAAGACGAGGGACTCTTTACCACAAATGTAGAAGATGAGATACAAAGGTGCATGCTTCTACTCTTATTTCATATTCCATTGTTTTGTATTTAATTTATTGTTTGTATATTTGTTCTACTGCTTTGCACCTAATTTATTGCATGTAGATACTACGTATCTTCCTACATAATAACTTATCTTCATGTCAATTGTATTCTTTGTGTTGCTACATTGAAATAAATAGATCTGTATTTATTTTTTTACATGTATTTCTACATACTAACTTACCTTCATGTCCACTGTATTTTTTTCACTGCTACATTGAAAGAAACAAATTAGTTCAACAAGAGGATGGAATCTTATATGCCACAACAAAGGAGGATGAATTACAATGTTCGAAAAGGTATACCAACTGTGATAGTAAATCAAACACACAAAACAAGTAGGTGGATATAATATTGGACTAGAAAACAATGATTTGGAAACAATGGGCCTTTGTTGAGACTTCTCGCTTCCGAACATTTCCCTCCCCATTTCTATTTTCCCACTCTCTATTATCCTTTTTTTTTGTCTTTTATACTTAACCGAATTCACTTTTCTTTTTCCCCTCTACTTTCGCTTTCTGGTTTCTTTTCTTAGTCGTTTTTCCGAAAATGTCTAAGTGTGCGGGTAGGTGGACTCACGGGTTCACATTTATACTCATGCTTCTATATCACGAATCTAACCAACGACTTCCTCATTCCATACTTAGCCACTTTTTCGATCGTGGGTTCCCGGGCTGGCGGGCTCAAGATTGATCCTCTAACTTCGGGGGTTCTGCAATATACAGATTGGCCACCGGTCTCCCCCATCATGCCTTGTTCCTTGTTACACTTTTTTGCAGTAAAAAATTTCAAGGCATACAATTTTATCGCCGGGTCCTCATGTTTCCTGAGTATCCCTTGACACCCTATTTCATATTCCATCTCCTTCAAGCTTGTATGTGACATTCAGGACAATTATGGACAATATACAATGCATATGCTTATTTAGTCCTTCTGATGTTCATGTACACATGCTTGCATCAGAAAAAGTTGGACTAGTGACATGGGCATGAGCAGTCAATCATCGCAAACATCAACATAATGACAAGACCAATGGTAAAGATTCATACATTGTGCTCCTGATATGTTTACCAAACAAATATCATGAGCTATTTATTCATCTATGCCATGATAAATATGTTGATGTCATCTGCAACACATACTTTGCAGTTCACAAGAAGTATCTACGAGCACAAGTGAGATGCCAAACATAATGCAAGTTCCTTAGACTAAGAGGTATGGTTACAAAACTATGGCCTCCATACTTCATCCAAGTTGTGCGTCTACTTGTACATTTATGCCATGAAAAAAAGAAAACAAAAAAATAATGCAGACTACCATTCACATTACTTTTCCTGTTCAAAAAATGTCACCAGGTCTAAACTTATAACACCCAATATACTATCGATAGAAGGCTTGAACAACCGTCGAACTGGACAAGTGTTCGTCGGGGACATAATGGTCGTGTATAACACCTACTTGGACAATGAAAAAAAAACTAGATGCATTGTGTGTGCCGACATGACAGACAACGAAGCCATGATGACAATCACACTGACTATCCCTACACAACTTGTCCAGAAACATGAAAAAAAGATCTTTCTAGGTAATGGGATATCCATTACAAATTTTAATATATTTCTCAAAACAGTATATGACCGTGGTGATTGTGATCGGATTATATCGCTCAACAAAACAAGTATTGTGGAAAAAAATCTCGCGATTTGTTCAGAATGTCGTTTCGTACTAGACACAACAATCAACCAAATTGCACAAAGAAATGACACTTACCCAATCAGAACCATTGGTGCAGTTGTCACACTCGTGAGAAAACTTGGCTCACAACACATTCTCCATATAAAAGATGGAGAGACAGACAATGACAAGGCAATGGTATCATTCTCCATATCCATTTTTTCCCTTTACTTTCACATGATCATATATCTCAGTTATGTTACACAACTATTGCATTGTTCCATGTTGCAGCTGCAATTGTTCACCACCTATTCAAATTTGTTTTCCTCAATGGAACAACAATTGAATAAAGGTCAATTTCCACTTATGCTCTTCAAAAATATAACAAAGAAAAGAGATGTTAAAGAAAGGATATTTCACACAACCCAAGCAACATTTTTAATAGAATTGTGAACGGACATAGTACATGATCTCACGAAACTAACTAGCTCAACAATTGTTGTGCGTATACATCTACAATTCCATCCACACTTTGCTCATAAAAATTTCCTTCACCAATTTTCTACAGCTTTTTTTGTTGTATTGTTGTATATTATATTGTTCAATATATTAACTATTGTGCTCATGTGCCCAGGTTAAGGGTGTTTTGGTTGCAACGAATGTGTACTCGACCCCCTTCGATCCTGTATGTGCCAAATTCAACTCTCCTTCGTATGCCTCTTCTTTCATAAATGATGGTACAACTGATTGCATACGATGCAGTAAAAAATGCCCTTACATATATAGACATTGCCTCAACGCTGCCATCCGAACCGTCAGTGACACAATCGTATATTGTACAATTAGACAACCTTTGTTACAAGATGTGCTTCATGGGCTAGCAAAATTTTCATATGAAGTATACCTACAGAAAAAGGAAAACAATGTCTACATGCTACGCGACTTTTGGATCCATAGAAAATTTACATTAAATGAGGACAATGCCATACTGCATATCGGTTGAACCAAAAAAAACAAAAACATATCAAGCATTGGCAGGAAACAAAACAATCTCATGTGTATATGTCCATGCTACCCAATGAGGATATGAATAGAATTTTACAGTGCCATGGAAAATTGAACAGGAAGCGCATAATATTTTTCAGTCCAAGAATGAGAAGCATGAGGAAAAACCCCATACAAAGTATCCAACTGTGAAAAAATCAGGTCCATCCTTTGAACCGTCAAAATGGATTGCTCCTCTGAACGGAACCATCATGAATTTCCAATAATAATGGAAATTTGGCATTGTTAGAACTGGTAATGATAGAGCATAGTACTATCATAAGCAAATGTTCATAATGATCTTGCTTCATGGTAAAATAGCAATTGGCAATTTTCTTGGTGCCCATTTGGGGATTTGGTTATAGCTGGGATATAATGCCAAATATCCACTGGTTTTGTGTTGTCTTGTGTTTGGCAGACTTTTGTTCATGTGTGTTTTTGTTGTAGTTGAGGTTTCTCATGGGCTCGGTTATTTTCTCATGGTAACATATCCCACATGTAAGAGAAAACCAATGCCACGTGTTTTTTTTTTATATCAAATTGTTTGATGCATAATTCGATGCATACTTCTCTATGGACTCTTGTGGGATCTCCCTTGGCACATTCTGTGTTCATGTGTTGCCTTGTGCCTCGACTTTCAATACATTTGGTGTTTACTTGGCTCTTGGTTGTATGCTTGGTTTTGGAAAATTAATGATACATTCAGGATCTTAGTGGTTTTTCTACGATCTTAAAGAATATATAGGACCTTTTTTTCCTTTTAATGTAAGCTCTGTGAAGCAAATGTAATATGTAGCTCGTTTTAGCACTTTTACTTGATCGATGAAATTACCAAAATTCATCTTCATAAATATTTTGAAATAAAAGGATATATGCTATGTGAAGTCCAATGGAACTATCATATCAACCACATAAAATTCAAATTAAAATTCATGGTGAAGTTGACAATACAATAATTTAACTTGAACATCCCAAAATTGATTTTCCTATAGCTTTTCGATGCTTCTCTTATGAAAACACATCCTGGAAAGTATAAGAATGAATCACTTTGTCTATTCCTTGATTGAAGAGCATGTTCACCTATTTAATGCACTTGATAGTTACTGTTAAGACCATCAATGGGGATTTATTAACACCAATTCTCGCTTCCAAAAATTCCCCTCCCTTTCTTTTTTCCCTCTGCTTTCCCTTTCTAGTAACTTAGTCATTTTTCGAAAAATGTCTAGGTGTGCGGGTTGGCGGTTTCACGTCCACTAATGCTTTTATGTCATGAGTCCGACCGAATGCTTCCTCGTTCCATATTCAACAAATTTTTGGATCTTGGGTTCCCAGATAGGCGGGCTCAACATTTCTTTTCCATTGTTCCGCCGCCTGCAAAAAGCACCCAGACTTCCCCGATCTACAAATTGACAACCAAATTCCCCTTTCTTTTTCTCCTTTACTTTCCCTTTCTAGTTAATTAGTCATTTTTCCGAATATGTCACATGATTTTATATACAACACCTGAAGTTTTGCGATATGAAAATTGACTACCGAAGTCTGTCATTATGCCCTATTCCATGTTACACATTTTGCAATCGAAAGTTCAGAGACATACAATTTGACCATCAAGCCATCACGTCTCCTGAGTATAACTTGTGACCCTGTTTTGAAGCCCTTCATTATGCCATGTTCTAAATATGTCTCATGATTTTATATCGCGAGTCCGACCAACCGCTTCCCCATTCCATACTTGGCCACTATTTCCATCGTCGGTTCCCGACCAGGCATGCTCATGCAAACACATCCTGGAAAGTATAATCATGACTCACTTGATTTATTCCTTGATTGAAGAGCATGTTAACCTGTTTACAACTACAAATTGACAACCAAATTCCCCAATCTACAAATTGACAACCAAATTCCCCTTTATTTTTCTCCTTTACTTTCCCTTTCTGGTTACTTAGTCATTTTTCTAAATATGTCTCATGCTTTTATATACAACACCCAAATTTCCGCGATATACAAATTGACCGTCGAAGTCCATCATTATGCCCTATTCCGTGTTACACATTTTGCAATCAAAAGTTCGGAGACATACAATTTGACCATCGAGCCCTCACGTCTCCTGAGTATAAATTGTGACCCTGTTTTAAAGCCCGTCATTATGCCATGTTTCGAATATGTCTCATGATTCTATATCATGAGTCCGACCAACCGCTTCCCCATTCCATACTTGGCCACTATTTCCATCGTCGATTCCCGACCAGGCTTGCTCAACATTGCGCTTCCATTGTTCTACGACCTACAAACAACACCTGAAGTTCTGTGATATAAAAATTGACCACCAAAATCTGTCATTATGCCATGTTTCATGTTACACATTTTTTAGTCAAAAGTTCGGAGACCAACAATTTGACCATCAGGCCCTCACGTCTCCTAAGTATAACTTGTGACCCTGTTTTGAAGCTCGATCGACCGCTTTCCATACTTGGCCATTTCTTGGAATATCTTTTGTGGGTTGGCGGGTCCACGAAATGTCCAATTCTTAATCTCTCTTCGCCATCCTCGCCACCTTCGCACTTCTTTATAGATATGCAATTATTAATATTTAATGCTAATATCTCATCCTGCAGGAATCGTTAAGATTGTCATTAATGTCCAAAAGGCTAGAGGAGATCTGTCATTAATACCAATTAAACCAAGATTTGTGGAGGGTTGTGTTATCCCTTCTGAGTGTTCATTTCAATCATCATGGAATCTCTTTCGTGCGTCATCCAGTTGGCGACTTCACAAAATATCCAATCCTTAATCACTCTTCACCGTCACCGCCACCTTCACACTTTTTTATAAGTATGCAATTAGTAAGCTTTAATGGTAACAACTCATTATGCACGAACCGTAGATATTGTCATTGATCAGCGAAAGGCTCGAGGATATCTCCCATTGATACGCATTAAACCAAAATTTGCGGAGGGTTATATTATCCCTTACGAATGTTCATTTTAAAAATCATGTGGATCAAACAGACATTCTCGTTAACTTATGGCAGCAGTTCGACAACAGTTATGTCCAGATACAGTAAACACCTTCGGGCATGATGACCAAAAGTTCCATTGGTCCAGGGTATATCCTTACTACTCATCTCCTTCTACCCATAATAAAAAAAGGAGATGGTCCCTTGGTGCGCCGAGAGATATATTTCAAGCCAAAGAATTCCAAGGCAACCCCCCCTGCTCAGATAGCCCTCTCGCCTGCATTGATGATCAACGCAGAGGTTGATGCAGTTGATTTCGAGCCGAAATAATATGATCAGATGAATGATGATATGACGATGGATGATGGCAATGCAGACATTGTTCCCACTCCTGGGCCCAAATTGAAATCAACCATAATGGGGGGCACTTCCCGGATCGACAATGGTGGCCCTGACAAGACCAAAGGAAGGGGTTTTAGAAAAGAAACCGATTCTAAACGCAATAGTCGCTTTGTAGCTCAAGAGTTTGAGTCTCTTGGATCGGATGGCGATCCTCGCCCTCAGAGATGTATCCTTTCTTTTCATTTTTAGGGTTTTGGATTGGGTTTGGATGTGTCCTTGGTGTAGCCTGTGTCCCTAAAGTATTTGACTGTAAG
>ML777117.1:633279-644602 GCA_009831015.1 Picea engelmannii
ATATATATATAAGAGTCTTATTTATAATAAAAAAATTGTTTATAAAAACATTATTATACCGTAAATATTGTCATTAATGAGTAAAATCCTCGAGGAGAGAGTCACACTGACTATCCCTACACAACTTGTCCAAAAACATGCAGAAAATATCATGCCAGGTAATGGGATATCTATTACAAATTTCAATATATTAGCGAAAATAAGTCCGACCAACTGTTTCCCTATTCCATACTTAGCCACTTTTTATCTTGCGGGTTCCCGGACAAGCGGGCTCAATATTGCGCTTCCATTGTTCCGCAACCTGCAAACAACACCCAAAATTCTGAGATATACATGAAGAAAATATCTTTCCAGGTAATGGGATATCTATTACAAATTTCAATATATTAGCGAAAACGAGTCTGGCCAACTGTTTCCCTATTCCATACTAAGCCACTTTTTCGATTGCGGGTTCCCGGACAGGCGGGCTCAATATTGTGCTTCCATTATTCTGCGACCTGCAAACAACACCCGGAATTCCGCTATATAAAAATGACCACTGGACTGCCCCATCATGCCCTCTTCCGTTTTACGAGTTTTGCGCTCAAATTTTGCAAGACATACAATTTGACCGTTGGGGCCTCACCTCTCATGAGTATCCCTTGTAACCCTATTTTGAAGCCCATCTAACCACTTTTCATACTTGTCCATTCCTTACTTTCTCTTCCCTGTCCCCACCACCTTCGCACTTGTTTATAATAAAAAATTGTTTATAAAAACATTATTATACACGCACACACACACACACACAGATATATATATATATATATATATATATATATATATATATATATATATATATATTATAAAGACATACAATTTGACTGTTAGGCCCTCACCTCTCCTGAGTATCCCTTGTAACCCTACTTTGAAGCTCGTTCGACCGCTTTTCATACTTATATATATATATATATATATATATATATATAGAGAGAGAGAGAGAGAGAGAGAGAGAGAGAGATAAAGGTCTTATTTCTAAATATGAAATTAGTAAGCTTTAATGCTAACAACTCATCATGCAGGAACCATAAAGATTGTCATTAATGAGTGAAAGGCTCGAGGAGATCTCCCATTAATATGAATTAAACCAAGATTTGTGGAGAGTTATATTATCAATTCCGAGTGTTAATTTCAAACATCATGGAATGTATTTCGTGCGTCGTCGGGTTGGCGGGTTCACGAAACCTCCAATCCTTAATTTCTCTTCGTCGTACCCGCCACCTTTGCACTTCTAAGTATTCAATTACTAAGCTTTAATGCTAACAGCTCATCATGCATCACCCGTAGATATTTTCATTGATGAGCGAATGGTTCGAGGAGATCTCCCATTCACACGCATTGGACCAACATTTGCGGAGGGTTATATTATCCCCTCCAAGTGTTCATTTCAAGCATCGTCTGGAGCAAATAGATGTTATCGTAAACTTATGGCACTAGCTCGACAAAAGTTCTGTGGAGATACATTGAACATCTTCGGGCGCGAGGACAAGAACTTCCAGTGGTCCAAGGCATATAATTACTTCTCATCCCTTTCCGCCCAGAACGAAGTAATTTGGACCTCTGGAATTTCTCATGCAGGTTGTGTCCATGAAGTTTTTTACTGTAAGGAGGTGGTCTCTTGGTGCTCTGACATATATATTTCAGTCCAAAGAATTATTCCATTGTGGGACCACTCTCCTGTTTCTTTGTCACCTCAAGTATTCTGCAAGATGTTAAGATTTCTAGAGCCAAGATTGACCTTCAGAGGAGAAGACTCCAAGCAGTTCCTAAAAAAACATGATAACAGGTTGGACCTCTTTCCCGAGCTCCTAGAAGACTCGACGACAGTTCCTGAAGATATCACAAGCTTGCAAGTTAGTTCATTTAGAAATATATTCAGGGAAATTTCTTGGTTGTTTACAAGAATAACATGATAGGAACCCAAAACAAGTGTTTCCCGCATGGTTCTTTATATTTTTGTATTTCACAGTCAATGAACAAGCCATTTTTTATTGGGGGAAGATAATTTCCATTGAAATATGTTCCCAATTGTCACGATTCAAAAATGAGAAGAAATTTTATATGTCATCCTACTTGGTTTTCGCGATAGTGCATTGCTATCCATTTCCAAAAATGTCTGTGTCCAAGAAGGTAAACTGTGAATTTGACCCAGTAACCTTCTGGTACCAGGCCTTGTGGAGGCACAAGGCCTCCCATTATTTTTATGGGGTTTGTAATGACTTTGTCTCTGTTTTCAAAGATTTATTCTTAGGAAAGGATTCTCCCCGCATGTCTGACCAGGAAACCAAGTTTTTGGATAGAAAGGGGGCACTTGAACAAATGGAGAATTACAGTGTGATAATGATTTTTGGCTCCAAGGAAAATCCTTCTTTCCTTCCATGTCACATTACCGACAGAATGTTTGTTACAGAAATAGCAAGACAATACAACTATTGGTTGCATTTATTCCATGAGAAGAGAAAAAAAAAGTTCATTCCTCTGCCTTGGAAAGTCGGGGACTTCGTGTTGAGGAACGTCAATAAAATTGACAAATTCGCAACCCATTTCAACAACTTGAACCTAAGATATGTTGAAAGTCTAAGAGGGTTCGACCCTAATGGGATTTTTTTAGAACATTTACTAGCAGTTGGCTTCAAAAATTCTTTTATCCAGACACGCATGAGTGAAGACAGAGACAATGATGACACCACTCCTGCTTCTGACGCCGACGACCTAGAGACATTACAAAGAAAAATTGAATTGTACAAACAACAGGGAAAAGGCCTCGGTGAGAAGAGTGTTCAATCCCCGGCTACCACTCCCAAGAGTACGACATCCCGGAGCATCGCTCCAACGACCCACCCCAGTAATAAAGCAACCTAGAATTCTTCAAACGGAGGAGGATATAAGAACCCTCCTCACGCTAAAATTTATAGTTCTCACAAGCTTCTCATGAAGAAGAAGAGAAAAAACTTTGTAGGGCAAGCAAAAGAGCCCAAAATTGAGAGTGAAGACATGGAACTTGATATTGATCTGGATAGTGTATTCTGAAACGTTGATCATCTCGGGAACGCGATCTAGCATAGTCCCCCAATGGAAATAGCTGAGACCGAAATGTTTTATGAAGATGAATCCTTTGTATTCCAGAGCGTTGCTTTTTACAACGAGTCTAAAAATTTGATTATTGAAAAGAGAGATGTAAGGAATAAGAAAGGGAAATCTTGTTCATAGATTAACCTTAGGAACATGCGGCCATCCCAAATCTCTCGACTTCACCGAGCAACCAGAGATGCTCTTGATGATTCCATTGGAGGCATTGAGGCCGAGAATGCTAGACTGAAGGACCGAGTCAAGGAATTGGAGGAAGCTTTGATTCCTATGCCATTGCTTGCCAGTCCTTTAGCAATAACCATGCCTACCACCCCTGTAGCCAAGTTAAAAGGATCCTCCAGCCTCCTCGCATCATGTAGAGGCTATTGGGAGAAGAATCAAGAAAAGAATGGAGCTGATTACTCAGGCATAGGAAACATCACAAAGTATGGCTTCCCTTGGAGCGAGGGCACATGATTTGCACGAACATTTGCAGGCAGATTTAAAAAATTAAGAATGTTTCTATATAGACACGGTCATCCCTTTTGGCGTTCATGTCACCAACATGACAGATATGAGAAGAAGACAAGAATATCTCCCCTCCCCAAACCAGATCACTCAATTAAATGCATGCTGGAAAGAGAAAGTGAAGAACCTGCATCTCATTGTCCAATCATGTGAACAAGCCATATCAAAGAAAGAAGAATTATTCAGAAAGTTGACCTAAATAGACTTAGTCGGAAGTACCAATGAGGTCCAAGACCCCAACTTAATCGTCAACTCCTTACTCTTAACTAAGAAAACCTTCGATGAAAAAGTTGATATTTTTAAGGGGTTGTCTTTAGAAAATTTTTACATCCTTGGATATGGTGAAGATGACGTGGACAACTGGCTAGTGGACTATTCAGTAAAAAATGAAGAAATCGATCAGGCTCTGGATAATATTTCTATCGATCTAAGGGAATTAGAAAATGAGCTTTTCAACATAAAAATCTGGGATGAGATCAACGTGGCCCCCTTGAGAAGCTACATTGAAGAATGCCTCCAAAGGGAAATGGAGAAGCTCGTCGACGAAGGGCAACAAGCAGTTGGCATGATTCCAATAGTCATCGATGACAGAAATAAAAAGGCATCAGCAAGCAAATAGCAAAGGGGGAGATATATACCATTAGTGTAAGTCTATACTGATCACATCCTGTTTTGTTTATCAATCCAGTTATTACACCTTTTTAAATAGAAATGTCTAACCAAATACGGATACCTTCCAATTTATTCTTTTCAGGTCTTGCTCTCTATCGTCGCCCACTTCTTCTTTCTACGTTCCAATTTCTTGTACATATTTCTTTTATGGTCCGCGGGCACCCCAATCCGAGTCTATATGACAAACGTATTTAAATTTCCAGGAATATGTAATAGACACTATTATTTTTTGATATATTTCAAAGAAAACTACTTTTATCTCCTTCTATATTTATGTGCTCCTAAATTTTTGTCTTCAACTATGCTGAATGTCAAGAGATTGTGTTTATTTAATTTGAATGTTTAATGTGTGTGATTCATGGTCCTATTTTCCATAAACCTTTATTTCAAAAAAAAAAAAAAAACATCTTCTATCGTTTTGTATTGCTTCAAGTCATTGCAATGGATATTCTCGAAGTCCCACATTTGAACTATACATGCGACAGGAAAAACTTATAGAGGAGTACCACATCTATAAGAACGCAGTGGGATTCAAAAAAATATATAGTTGTTTCTTTGCCACCGCATATACCTTTATTTTTCCTGACACATATAGAGACACACAAGCCAGATGATCTATTTAAAGAAGTGACTATGAAAATTGTACTTAACTCTAACCAGTTGGAAGTATACAAAAATCATTATGAATGAATTTCATAAATACATTGAAGAGATAAAACATTCAAGGTAGGAACGAAAATTTTGAACATGGCAAGTCAGACTACTGGTAAAAATAAAAGCAAGATGGATTATACAAAACATAGTGTAATTAGAATGAAAATACTTTCAAAAACTAAATGGTTTCAATGCCATAATTGCTCTAGGGGCCACGTGTCATTTGTTGCATGGATACCACCTATGCTTCATGCTGCTTGCCACGTATTCGTTGTAGTTTCCATTTGCCTACGCTACTTATTCCCCCATCCCTATGCATTTATTCCCATTTCAACCCGGCAGGGACTGCGCTGCCATGCAACACTTGTTATTTGAGAGTTTTTATGTTTAGAGAGGAAGTTTAATTTTCAAATTTGGTCGCATCTTGATGGATATTATTATCTAGAGGATAAACAAAAAAATACATACACAAGGGTTTATGTTAGGTAGTAGTCCCAATCTCTCTAGAGCAATAAGCATAGAAGATTTCTAGTTATGATTAGATTGGGGTCAACAAAAGTGCTTGATACTATCTGTATGGTAGGAAGGTGGATTCATTTCTTTGTGTATTAATTCGATTTATGTAATAATTTTTAATATAATTTATTTATAAAAAAATTAAGATGTTGATATTTGTTAATTTTGTTGAACAATTAAATGGATTTAAGATAGAAATGAATTTATCTTATCACATAAATAGGGTTTGGAGTTTGTCAATTGGGTTTAGTTTAGGTTGTTGGGAGGAATGATTGCATCCTTTCCACCTAGATTCAATTTTTGTAAGTGACATGTTGATCTTTTATTGAGTACATCATTGTAATGGCTTCAAGAGCCCAAGATTTGACCTTTATGCAAATTATATTATTGCTTAATTTGTTTTTTCTATTTTAATGAAATATTTTACAACTTTAAAATAAAAAGTAGGAAAAACTAAATGGTTAGTTGAATGTTTATAATTTTGTTTTTAATTACTTTGTTTTGTAAATACATATTAATTTTAATGAAACTTTAATAATTTTCCTTATTATTTTAATGAGACTTTAATAGTTAGTTTTCATTGATATATTAAAATTATAAAGAAAAACATGCTCGTATCCAAAGAAGTACACTGTATTACAACAACCAACTTTTATAACTCAAACATACCCTAAGTTTTCAATATATTCAATTCAATAACCAATATACCCCCCTAAAAAAAAACCAGATTGAGAGATTTGGGGGAGGACCGGGAGCGGAGTTGGGCTCTGCGGCTAGGGTTTAGCTAGCTGCATGCCAGAACTCAGACCCTGGGCATGTGTTTCTAAGCTCGCATGGTGTGCCCTTGTTGTAGATCTTCCTCATTGTCTTCTCTTCATGCTTACACTTCTGGGTGTGTGTTGGTGGCTATTATCTGAGTAGTGGCGGTGGCAATTGAGGGGTTTGTTGTGGTGGGAGTTACAACATCTTCTGCAGTCTGTCGTCTCAATTCTTCTCATAGTTTGGCATTTATGTCTACAGATTTTCTTCCATTCGCTGTGGGTGATGGATTTTTAACCTCATGGACGTGTTTGTGGTTTTTTCCAGCCTCTCTTGACCTCTTCCTCCTTGGCAAGGTGTTTTATGTTGCAATTCTTCACTTTCTGAAGCATGCTTGCAGATCTTTGGGATTTTTGTTGGAGGAAGGGGTTTATTTTCTTCCTCTTTTCAAAAGAGGTTTTGGGCCAGAGATTTGAGGCCCTCACTGGGGGCAGGCGGTGTTTTGGTTAACACTTTGAGGTCCCTTTGGGGCGTGCGATGTTGGGTTAACACTTTGAGGTCCTTTGGGAGTGTGCGGCTACTGGTTTTTTCTTTTCTGGTGTTTGATGAGGATTTTTCCTAGTTCGAATATCTTTTTGTACCCTGTATGTTGGATTTCTTCTCTGGTGACTTTCTGATTCTTTTGAGATAGTGGTAGCTTATGTTTTTGAGCATGGACTATGGAATAGTTTGTTATGATCAAGATATGTATATTTTGATAAGAAAACAATTATAAATCAATATAATGAGTAATTTTCTGTCTGAAAAAAAAAAAATAATAATAATAATAATAATAATCAAATATACCCTAAGTTTTCAATATGAGTAACTCAACACTTTTGGAAGAAGATTTACTTATTCAAAACATTCTCCCTTTCCCAATTTAAGTATGATTATGACTTTCCTTACCTTTCTAAAAAGAGTTCAATATCAAAACCAAATCTTCCAAAGGTCTTATCTTCGACGATTAAAAGGGTAAGTATCTTTTCGGTTTTTTTACTTTAGTTTTTTACCTTTTTTATTGATTTTTTAAACCTACGATTAAAAGGGTAAGTATCTTTTCCATTTTTTTACTTTAGTTTTTTACCTTTTTATTAATTTTTTTTAAGGTTTAAAGTAGTTTAGTCATGTAGTAAGTTTGTTTTCATTGTTGACATAGATAATACAAGAAGTTAGAGTTTTTATCGTTTAAACCTTTAATTAATTGTTCAAAGATCTAGGTTGATTAAGAGTTAAGAAACTTCTTAGAAGTATCATTCCACCATACACAAAATATGGATCATGGTAAAAGTTTGACCATGCTTAAAAATTTTGTTTGACTCATGAAAATCTTAACCAAAAAGAGAGTCATTTTGCTACAAAATTAATTTACTCCTTAAAGTTCTTCATACTTTAATTAAAAAAAATTAAATAACTAATTTTTTATTTCATACCAAATTTTTAACTTCTCTCAAAATTCTTAGCTAATTCAATTAAGAATAAGATAATCTTGTAAAAAAAGATTAGAATAACCACCTCTCTTTTAGTTCATGTCAATCTTTAACTTATATTAAAAAAACTAATTCAATTAATACTAAAAAAAACTTTACATTAACAACATTACAAAAATTAAATGATAAATTGCATGTGACATGTTGATAGGTAGCATAGCTTCACCATTGATGGTGCCACACAACCACGGAAGGAAAGTGGAAACGTTGTAGGTTTAATGGAGGTTTATTGGAGGTTTAATGAAAGTTGCAGGTTTAACGGAGGTTTCTCCTATACTTTTTTAGGATTTCTGAGAGATTGAGGGGGGTATGGGTTAGTGGGATGCTTAGTTGAACCTACTGTGTAGTTTGGTTGTGTTCTTAGACTTATCCATTTGGTGTTTTCTCGTCTCTGTGGATTAAATGGCGGATGGTTCCCTCTATCAACAGACAGTGGACTTTAGAACCTACTCTCTCACACTAACTAATCTACTCCTTCTTTTTAGAGGGTTAGATTAGCGTTGGTTACTTGTTGCCTCTAGAGTCTTCTCTGGAGCCTCCGACTATTTTTAGAAGATTTATAGCTCTGAATAACTAGAAGGTTGGCCCTAAAGTGAGCGGTGTCACCTTTAAACCTCCTTTTTTTTCTTACTATTCTTTAACTCTACCATTAAACCAGGAGATTTGTTTTTCTGACTTGATTCGACATACTCTCTGAGGTGGCAGGTGAATAGAGGATTGTGGAACTTATGAATGGACTGTGAGGTCAATACACTCATGGGTGTGGCTGATAAGGAGCTTTGGGAGAGGGCGGGCATGTTCTCCTCGGTGGACAAGCTCTGTAGGAGTAAACACAATGGGTGGCACCTTAATGAGAGCTTTATTACTCCACCTGCGACCACGATGGAGTTCCTTATACCTCGTAACTCCCATTCAAAGATATACCACCAACGTAGTCAAGTTTTAGAGCTTTCAAAGGGTCGAAATACAACTTTGTTATCTGGTGAGGTTCCTGTCGGTTTATCCTTTGAGTTTAGTGGCCAGGTTAATGGTCTACAGGAAGGTCAGATTATGGTTGAGGTGAAAACCAATCCTACTGGCACTCAGACAGAGGCTTTACAGGGGGGTCACACATAGTGTAAGTGAGGTTTTCCTAGACGCTTTGCTCGAGTGTGGAAGACAAAGAAGAAAAATCGTCAGATGGTAATGGGAGTGGATGTGGGTCTTGAAGATTCTTGCAATCTCTCACTCTATGCTCTGGTAGGGAGATTTGCTTACTGGTCGTAGTGTAAAATGCCACTCACGGAGTGGATGAAGTGCTCTTGGGAACCACTTTTGGGGTACTCTCCTGAGCTACTGACCCTGTCGAGAGGATGGTTTGGTTTTATATTTAAGAGTCCAAAAGACACATGGTTTATTTTAGGAAGCTTGTGGGACTTCGGGGGTGAGAGTTTGATGTTGAAGAGGTGGTGCATTCGCTTTGACCCGACTACTGAATATTTCATTTTCCGCCACCTTTGGGTACTTCTTCCAGGTCTACCTCTCCAATTGTGGAATTTCAAAGTGTTGGAGGTGATTGGAAATGAGTTGGGTCATTTCATCAAGGTGGATGAAACTACACTACAGTCGCATGATAAAGGATGGAAAAGGTTATGGTAGAAGTGGATATCCTTGTTGGACTATTGGAGTCACTCTAAATAGATTGGCAGGGCCACATTCTCATCCAGAGATTGGAATACCTGGGAATACCCTTTTAGTGTACTCTATGTAGGCGAACTAGACACTTGCGAAAGGACTGTCAACAAGCTTTTGGGGTTTCAGATTCAGAGGACTCCATGGAGGATTTGTCAAAGTACCTTTACACCACTGGTGTGGACTCTCAGGAGGCAGGGGATTTTACTACTGCGAGGGCAGAGGAAAGTCCAGAACTTCCAAATACCACCTTTGTCGGTAAGCTAAAACTTCACTACCCTTCACTTTATTTTGCCTTATCTGCATGGGAACAAGACCATTTTGATAGTACTTTTTTGTCGGAATTGATATCCTCACCTGTGGCCAATTTGGGGACATTTTCTAAGACTGTTCTAGTGGGTTCGGATTCTGTATAATTTAGGGTTGACCATACTTCCTTGCCTGTAACTACCCAAGAGACTGTTACAATTGAGAAAACCTCTATTTTATCAGTGGAAGATACTAGCATTGCCCCTAGGTACAGAGAACCAAATTTTGGTGACCACACACTGGATAGTTTGATTACTTCACTGGTCCCTTTATATAGGGAGGCTTCTAGTCCCATACTCATCCCAACTTATCTGGGGAAGGAAGTAATGAACAGAGCATAGCCTAATGGAGCACTTGGTACATCCACCTGTGAAGGGGTGGATTCTGGGAAAGACTTTGCATGGTCACAGGGCTTGGGGTTTGAGTTCTCTCCTATTAAAACTAGGAGTGTCGGCAGGAAGGTTGGGACTAATATTACATTTTCTGTACAAAAGTTTTCAACAAACATTGAACAGGGGGTGCTTAGAGGCATGAAATCCATTGCAAGGTCCAAGTCATGATCCTCATTTCTCTTAATATCAGAGGGGTAGTAGGACCCCTTAAAGCGGCCTCCCTTCGTAGACTTCTTAAAAAAACATCATTGGACATTATCTTTCTACAAGAGACTCTATTGGTTGAGGATAAGGCTAGACACTTCATGTTCTCCATTCGACCTGAGTGGATGATTTGTGTTGTTAATTCTGTAGGGAAGTCAGGCGGACTTTTGGTGTCTTGGGATCCAAATTTTTTTGACTTACTTCCATTTCTAAGTTGCGGTGGTATTTTTTGGTCAGGTACCTGTTTAGCTGATAAAAGGGGGATCTCTTTCTTAAATGTTTATGGCCCATGTACAGATCGTAATCAATTCTGATAAAAGGTGGATAGAAGGGGCCCATTAGCTCATGGTGATTTGATTGTAGCTGGAAATTTGAATTTCACTACAAACTCATAGGAGGTTTGGGGTGCTAAAACCTTGTTAGATCTGTTGTTAGTGTTTTTTAAAGTTTTTTTTTTTTAAATCAGCTTGTTGATATCCCCCCTGTGGAGGTGGTACCTACGTGGTGAAATGGCAGATTTGGAGTGGAAGAAATCTTAAATAGGCTAGACAGAATTTACGTTTCAGAGGACCTTATCTTGTCGTCGGTGAGATATAGGTCTTGGGTGGAATACCCTTATATTTCATATCATGCTCCAATCCTGCTACAATTGGGTCTTAGTATTTCAATTGTTTCTCTATTGGAGATATTAAAACAACTGAGAGGGGGGGTGAATCAGTTGTTTATGAGATTAAACAATTTTATACATTTTAAATATTATTAATCTTCCTTCAAGTGATCATCAACAATATACAGTATATGGACAGTAAAAGTAAAGACCATCAGTCACACATAAAAGACACACAGAGACAGATTTTCACGAGGAAACCCATAAAGGGAGAAAACCTCTTCTTCTTTGAAATGATAGGCAGTCTTTTTCAGTTATGTACATCATTTACAATTGAGCACCAACTCAATGTGAGGCTGCTACCTCTGTTTTAC
>ML777117.1:661695-678321 GCA_009831015.1 Picea engelmannii
TTTGATTGTTTTTTCTAAATATTTTACAATTTTAAGATAAAAAATATGAAAAATTAAATAATTAGTTGCAATAATATTTCTATCCAAAAATTCATTTTGTTACAATAACCAACTTTTATAATTAAAAAATATCCTAGTTGAATTCAACACATTATTTATTCAAAGCATTCTCCCTTTTTCCCAACTTAAGTATGATTATGATTTTCCTTACTTTTCTAAAAAAGAGTTAGAGATCAAAACCAAATCTTTTAAGGTTTTATCTTAGCTAATTAAAAGGGTAAGTATCAATATCAGGGACATCTAGGCTCAATAATATCCACAGACAACTCGAGGACTTGACCCCATAACCTTATGCTTATAATAAGTTTCATTTTTCACTATTGAATTTAGTAATACAAGAAGTTATAGTTTTGATCATTAGTTTTTCAAAGATCTAGGGTGATTCACAATTGGGAAATCTCTCACTAGCATCATTCCACCATACACAAAACTTGGATCGTTGTAAAACTTTGATCATGCATGAAATTTTTGTCAAAATTAGTTTACTCCTTAAAATTCTTTATACCTAAAATAAAAAGGGTTAATTTACTAACATTTTTGTTTCATACCAAATCTTTAACTTATCTCGAAGTTCTTAACTAATTCAATTAAGAGTAAGCTAATCTTATAACAAAATGGTTTAAATGAAGCTCTGACCAAGGTCCCCCTTCAGATTTTCAATGCTTCCACTAGAAGCCCTAGTAAACCGGATAGATCCATTGTTACAATCCAAAAAAATCCGCAGAAAAGGAAAAAAAAAATACGGGGGCCATCGAAGGTGGTTTGTCTTCGGCACCTATTTTCTCTTCTCCAAACGTTCCTTCACCCTCTGGGCATCTTAGAGCTATAAGCCCTGCCAGGAAGGTGCCTTAATGCTTATACTATCTCTTAACCTAAGGGGGGTTGGGGGTGCCTCCAAGATGCTAGCCCTCAAAGAGTTTTTGTTTTCAGTTAAACCAGATATAGTGTTCTTTCAAGAGATAATGGTTGACCACTTACGAGCCAAAAAATTCTTTCTCAAAGCCCGCCCTTCATGGAATTGTGCAGCGGTGGACTCTTTTGGGTTGTATGGGGGTTTATTATTGGGATGGAATCCTCGGATGGGTTGTCTTGAAGCTTTTAAATATGAGCTGGGGATTTTTCTGGAAGGTAGAGTTTCCAACATCCATGGCCCAGTCAAGTTGCTAAATTGATACATCCCTTATAAGGAAAGGGCTCCTTTCTGGAAACGATATAAAGATTCAGGTTGTCTAGATGATGATTCCCTCATTATAGGGGGGGATCTAAATTTCAAACTTTCAGCTAGGGAAGTCTGGGGAGAAAGGGCCAGACTCGACACGTTATCCGAATTCTTCTCTTTGTTATTTGCCTCTACAGATTTAGTGGATATTAGCCCCAGTCCATTGATTCCCACTTGGAGGAATGGGAGGGTTGCCCCTTTTGGAATCTCTAAAAGATTGGACAAATTCCTCTGTAATAGTAAGTTTATGGGGGAGGAATTCAAGAGTAGATCCTGGACTATCAATTCCCTTATCTCGGACCACAATCCAGTTTGTTTTCAGCTTGAAGCCTCTGGTTAAGGCTCTCACTTTCCCTTTAAGTTCAACCATGCCTGGTTAAAGGAGGCAGATTTTATTAGTTTGGTAAGATCCACATGGCCAAGATTCTGAACATGTAATGAGACGTCGGCAACCAAGTACTTAGTGTCCAAACTCAAATTCTTGAAGAAGGCAGTAGTACAGTGGAGAAAAGAGAAAGCTTCAAACTTAAGAACTGAATTAGACTCAATTGAAGCTAAGATAAAAAATATCTTCACCTCTTTCCCTTCTCAAATTTTTCAAGAAGATATCAAGAACCTCATGTTCACATCGGAGAAAAGAAAAGAAGAAATATTGCTAATAGATGATCAAACTTGGGGCTTAAAGAGAAAAGCTATATGGATTAGAGAAGGGGATAAGAATACATGCTTCTTTCATAAATCTGTAGCAAATAGAAAGCACATAAACACGGTCTGAGAGATTAAATATGACTTAGGGATTGTTCAAAGATCACATAATGATCTAAAATTTGCAGCCAACAGTTTCTTTAAATCCCTGTATCAAGACCCCCCAGAAGAATATCTCCTCAATCAATTTCAAGTTATTAAAGAACTTCCCCGCTTCTATTCAAAGTGATGAGATTTGGAAAGAAGTTACAATTGAGGAGTTCAAAGAAATGGTGATGAAGATGCCCCAGGACAAAAGTCCAGGGCCGGATGGATGGCCCCAGGAGCTCTTTGCATTCTTCTTTGATATAATGGAACAAGACTTACTCAAAGTTGTTGAAGAATCTAAACTGACAGGCAGAGTAGACAGAACCATCAATTCTACTTTTATTACCTTAATACCTAAAGACTCTAGTCCCTCCTCTTTTTCGGATTTTAGGCCAATATCACTTTGTAATTTCATACACAAAGTATCCTTCAAAGTAATTGCATGCAGATTAAAATCCAAGCTCTCAGAGTGCATCTCCTCAGAACAGTTCGGTTTCTTACAAGATAGATTGATCTCAGATGCCACAGGGTTGGTTCAAGAATGCATGCACTCAGCTAAGATTAAAAAGAAGGTTGGATTGTTTCTTAAAGTAGATTTGAAAAAGGCCTACGATAGAGTAAGCTTAAGTTTTCTAAGATTAGTATTGATTCAGATAGGTTTGAAGTGGGATGCAGTCCAGTGGATTCTTGGATGTGTGTGCAACGCCAATTTCACAGTACTCATTAATGGATCCCCATCCATTTTTTTCAAAAGTGGGAGAGGGTTAAGACAGGGATGTCCCCTCTCCCCCTTGTTATTTATTTTAGTCGTGGAGTGTCTAAGAAAAATGATTTTGAAGGCCAAGGAAGATGGATCCTTCACAGGATTTAAGATCACAACTTTCCAAGTGATTAGTCACCTCTTGTTTGTAGACGATGTCCTTATATTTGGTTCAAGCTATTTAGGTGACTGGACCTCGCTCAAGAAGATCCTTGACTCTTTCTGCAGAGCCTCGGGACTGGAAATAAACTTTCAAAAATCTGTCTTCATACCCACTAACATGGAGGACTCGACCTTTCTACAAATTCAAAATATGTTTGGCATTTCCTCTTCTTCACTGGACGAAGGTTTCAAATACCTGGGATTTGTTCTAAAACCCAACAACTACATAAATGTGGATTGGATTTGTTTAGTACAGAAAGTCAAGAAATTTTTTTTCACATTGGGCTTACCGGTGGTTATCACTAGGTGGGAGACTAGTACTTGTAAAATCGGTCCTCCAAAACATATCGATTTTCTGGAGCACTCTGGTAAAGATCACTGCTTTTATAAAGAATAGGATCAGGCAACTCTTCACCATTTTTTTGTGGAAAGGGGCAAGAAATCCCTCGGGCTACACTCTAGCCAGTTGGAGTTCAATTTCTAAACCAAAGAGTCAAGGTGGTCAGGGCTTGAGGGACTTAGATCTTTTCAATCAAGCTCTAGCAGCCAAGTCCTTGTGGAGGGATTTGTTTTATAAAAGTTTGTGGGCTGAGGTGATTAGAAATAAATATCTCAAAGGAGTGGAGGTGGTCATTTGGCTGCGAAAATATCACCTCTCCTTCCCCTCTTCCTCCATCATCTGGAGAAACTTACTGTCTGCTCTTCTAGTGATAAAAAAATGGATCGCTTAGAAGATAGGTTAAGAGGTGAGGGTTCTAGTGGGCATGGACCTCACATTGGGGGAGGACTCGATTACATTTTGTTTGCAGAACTCCTCTCTTAGCTCCATTGTCGGGGTCTTTTTTCGCTCACACAAATACACAACGTTGGCGCCCTGCATATAACAGATAACAGGTTTTGGACCACTTCTCTGGATTTAAATCTCCGTGACTTACATGTTGATGAGTGGAATGCTTATACATAGAACTTATATCAGAGCGACATCACCCTATCAACAGAACCTGAATCCGTGGTATGGACTTGGAATAAGGTGGGCGGCTCTGTGACTGTTCATGAAGCTTATAAAGCCTTAGAATCCCTGACTTCTGAAGATGACTATAGATGGTGGCACTCAGTGATATGGAAATACAAGATTCCGCTAAAAATAACTCTGTTCATGTGGCTCTGCCTATATAAAAAGGTCCTTACAGGTGAAGAATATCGTAAAAGAGGGGGCATCATACCGTCAATGTGCCTGCTATGCTTGAATAGCGAGGAAACAATACAACATCTCTTCGTTGAGTGTCCCATTGCACAAGAGTTGTGGTTTTCGATTTGCAGGTCCTTGAAAATTAGTCAGAATTGGCAGCTTCGCTCGTTGGAAGATAATTTGAAGCGATGGCTCCTAGGCAACCCCAAATCTTCTTTAGTTCCTTTCTCCGTGACATGGGGTTTATGGCTATTCTGAAACTTGATCTTATTCGAAGGAAATAGACAATCTCTTGAAGGAAATAGACAATCTCTGGAGGAGGTGGGAAAGAAGGTCCTCTCAACATTTGTCGAATACGCCTCCATCTCTGGTAAAAACAAAGTCAAAATATTAATAAACCTAGTTTTTTTGGGGAATTCCCCTGTCGGATTTTTTGACAGGGCAGCCAATGATGGACAATGTGGGGTTGGAGTGGTAGTAAAAATAACATCTTCACACTGCTATAAAGGACATCTGAAGGTCGGTTTAGGCTCGAATATTAAAGCTGAATTGTTGTCTCTATGGGGACTTCTTAACATGAGCCTGCATTTCAGGATTATCTCTCTGTTCATCTTCGGAGACTCAAAAGTAATTGTGGATTGGTTCAATGGAGATGTTAACTTGAATGTTTTGATTCTCCAGGATTGGAAGAATAAGATACTGTCACTTCGAACCACTTTCTCCTTTGTCGAAGCTTTTCATATCCATCGAGAATACAACACACAAGCCGATTCTCTATCCAAGTAGGGTCTCTCTGGCCAATTGGGTCTCTTGCAGGTTGAAGAATTTGATGAAGACTCTTTGATTTATGCTTTCTCCATTTCACTTTTCTGGAAAATCACAGCTCTGTGACCACACATTAAGAAGATTGTCATAATATTGCGATCTTTGTTTTACTACACTTGTTGTTTTGGTCAACTAGTAAGGATTTTCTATCTTCAGATTTTTTGTATGTAATAGGCGATTTATGTAATTTCTACAATTAGAAGAATGAGAGAAGCACACAGTAAATGTGCTCTAAATACTATGTTGAATGTAGTAGTTTAGACTATAGACTTAGCTATATATTGTAACCAGAAAGGTCTATTGATTCAATATGAATAACATAGACCTGCTTTTTTCTATGGAAAAAACAAAAAACAAAATGGTTTAAATAACCACCCATTTTAATTCATGCTATATCTTTAACTTATCTCAAAATTCTCTATTAATTCAATTAATACTAAAAATCTTGCATGAATTTAATAATAAATTGTATGTAAAGTATTAATAAGTGACATTTCTAGGTAAGCATCATTTTTCATAAATTGTTTTCACACATATATTCAATCATACATCTTGTCAACGTTATTACCATATGTTACACTTATACAACTTAACCACTCAAATCTGCAGATCCAACCATTCCTCACCAAATTAAAAAAAAAATCAAATACAATTTTAATTCTTACTCTCTTTACGTTGAATTTTAAATTGTATATTTGTTAAAAAAATATAACATTACCATTATGTTGAATTTTAAATTATATATTTGTTAAGAAAATATAACAGAAATATCAACCTTAGTGCTTTTAAGGTCAACATAAAACTTGTTCAGGGTACAACAATGTTCCTTTTATACTCAAAAAGAACTTTAAAGTGTGTAATAAGTAAAATAAAAATTAATTAAAGAATTAGAGAAATAAATAATCATAAAAGCGGCGTATACTTCACGTATGTGTGACAATGACATGTACTGCAACCGCGATTGTCGCGCCTTGATTTGAGGTGACAGGGTGGTACTCAACCTGGTCGGTTGACACGTCATGCTCATCATTGGTTCACAACTATAGTCCCACTAACAATATAATAGTGGCACAAATTTAGACAGAACGTGGGCCTCATTTTCTCTGTACAAATTCCTCCTCGATTAGAATAATCAATCTGTTTTTTCTCGAATGGAACAATTTTTTAAAAGAATAAAAAAACCCTTTTAAGCGATTCAATTTAAACAAGACTAGTGGGTTACCAGAACATGTATAAGCCTCAGATCAATTAACCAAGTGAAAGAAAAAGAGAAGTTTGGCAACGTACAAAAGTCGCGGCTAGCAAATTCAAAAAATATATTATATATAATAACCACGTTATAATATGATAGGGTTTATCTTTATATCGAAGGTGTTTTTTAAGGGAGAGTTTTTTTTATAGGTTCTTTCATGTGGTGTGGTTTTTTTTGAATAATAATAATGAGTCAATCCATATTTGTAGATAGTAAACACTAATAGTTGTCCTAAGCGCCACTTTTTTTTTTAACTAGAACTAGAGAATTTTGTAATAATATTATTGGTTAGAAAGGCAAAAATTATAGAGAGAGCATGCTTGCTATTTCAAAAAATATCCTCCAACAACACCTTTAGATTTTTCCTATCAACTAAGGCTTTATTTCCTAGCTTATCAGTGGCTACATACATACTAGCATGCCAACTATAACACCTATAAAATACATTCAAAATGCATATATAGCTACAAAACATTAATCTGAGTTATTTTTGCATATTTGGCTCCAAGGGATTACGAGGTTGGTCCATTGGCATTGCTTCCTTATGCTATTGTCCAAATTCCTCATCCTTATCTTTGTCCTATGCTTATTCAGGATGTGGAATCTAAAGTTGATTCTTCACTTGAGTATTCAATGTGGCACTTTATTTTGTAGCAATCCATTTCTATTTTTGAAATTTTTTCTCCATATTCTCCGAGAGTGCCCATAATCCTGTCATAATGCTCTTGTTGTTTCAATTCCATGTTATGCATAATTGTAATGAGAGACCTTAGGGAAATTTCATTGTTGGCCAGAGACTCTTCATACCTCCTCAAAACCTTGAGAACATTTATGATGAGGGTCCATTATATGCCCAATTCCAAAAGAAAACCTATGTTTTCTACTATAGAATTTGAAGTGGTATGACTTGAGAAACTCTAACAACCCTCTTAATGTAATTGTAGAGAAATGATGTGTAACCTGATGAGGAGTACAAACCATAAAAGGTGTTCCAATTCCACTCCACTTCAACAAGACGAAAATAAAAAAGCAAGAGGGAAAACATTTTTTCCCACTAAGAGAACTATCCCACTAACAAAAACGAGCTAGATGAACAAAGACTCCAACCCCCAACAGGTTGAGACACTTGGCTTATGCAACCCATAATTCCTCAGAAAAGGGCACCTCAACAAAACAAAGTGACATGACTTCCACCATACATCAAGCAAAATACCAGAAACCCAAATGAAAACAAAGCCACTAAACCAAAGTAAGACACTAAGCCCCTCCCACATAGCACAAAAAATCCTCCTAACAAACCAACACCAAATGAAGATACCTAAAAGCATTTGAATGAAGACAACCACTATTTTGTACCTTGAAATTGCACACCAGGAAGAATGAACACTTACCTAGAATATAAAGTGCTGAAAACTTTTAGGCATAGGATGACACTCCTTCCTCACTATCGACCATAGAGAGAACATCCAAATATGGTCTCAAACACTACCAAAAACTAGCACCAATGTCCCATAAATCATCCCACATTCGATTCTATCTCCCTGGACTTTGCTTGGAATAAGCCTACCACACATGATGGAAATGATAGTGGAGGGCATAACACAATATCTCTCCACACCAATTTCAGGTTGTTGCATAGGAGCTTTGTACTCGGAGCTCCATCCCTTGTGTTTGACCTGCTTGCCTTTAATGCTTACCTCCAATTCTAAAATTTCCATATCTAAGAAGATAATTAGAGGGGGTGATCTTGGTGATATAGGTAAGAGACACAATTCCATTTTCTTTAATGTTCCTTGTGGAAAACATGAAGTTTCATTGGCCATACCATCTGCCTTGCCATTATGCTTTCTCATAACATGGTAGAAAGATATTTTAACCATCTTTTGTGTGAGTTTTTCAATTCTAGAAAAGATTGAAGCTAACCAAAAATCTTTTAGAGAATCTTGGTGATTTAACGACTTTTTTACAATCCTTGAATCACCTAATACTACCAATTCTCTTATTCCCGAGCTAATGATGATGGAAAGTCCTTGTAAAAGAGCATAAGCTTCGGTTTGGTTATTCGTTGCAATTCTAAACCCCCAAGCATAGGCATATTCTTATTTTCCTTATGAGTCATAGATGACCCCTCTCGCTTTTGTCACCTCGCCCTCATGACCATTTAACAACTAAGTTATGATAGTTTTTGTCACCTTCAAAAAGAAAAAAACACAATTGATAAAACAAAATTATATGGATTTGAATAAAAGCTCTTTTCTAACCCAAAAATACCTTATAAACTATTTATTTACTTCATTTTGTCAACCTATCATAATTGCAAGAACCAATCTCCTCCATTTGCATTTCTCTCCCTTTAAAGATCAATATTTTTACAAACTAATTGTAAAATAATTCATCCCACTTTTAACATTATTATTTTTATTTTTTTTTGTAAATGAGTGTGAAAATCTATATCACTGAAGAAAATTATAATACAAAAAGATACAGGGACTCCCAAGATCTGCCAAAACGGAAACTAGATTTGGGGTCCCAGGGGAGCAATGTCTAATATAGCAGGGGAGGCCTGGGCCGCCACCATGGGAAACCGTCCCAAACCTCCGCAATCCAGTTTGAAAAACGATAGCATAATGAAAATAGAGAAAGCATAAGCATAGTGGGGTTAGCTCCTACACTGAGAACCTTGACTAGGGATGGTCCTGTGCTAGTCCAGGTTGATGGGGTGCTCTTCATCACCATCCTTCCTTTCCTTGTTCTCCTCCCTTTGCTCCACCAGGCATATCTTTCTTATGCACGTTGGGGTTCCATTTCTGTTGGTTGGAGTAATGTCTATATGGTGGACATAGCGTAGATAAAGATGGAATTTCCCTGTTAGTCGCTCCATTTTTTCCTGCTGGCTTCGCTGGTCCTCCATAAGTCTTTTGGCACTCACCTCTAGGTTGCTGAGGCGGTTCAGAATACCTATGAGCACCTTCTTCTGGTCCCTGGTCTCTGTCTTGTTGGTTTCCTTCCGGTCCGCACACATCTTACCTATCAACATTTTTGTTCTCTAGGCTTCCTCCACCGTCCTGTGGTCGAGGGTTGTTCTGGGAAGTGTGGCTCATGGGTCCCTTATCCCCCCCGCTTCCTGGGTTAGTTTTGTCCAGGATTTTCCCCTGCGAGCATTGTTGATTTCTCGCTCCCATATTTTGATGATCGTCTTTCCCTTTGTATCAACCTACGTGAGGAAGGTACTCTTTGCTTCCCTGGTCGCTTGTTCGATTCTTGTCATCCTCCGGGCACTTGGCGGAGGTTCTGTTCCCTGGGGGCCTCTCTTGCTTCTGGTTTTCTTCATGCGTACCATCTTCCCTTGCATCTGGTAGTTTTTACGTTGGGTTATTCTCCTGTTCCGCTTCACCCCTTTCTGGTATGTAAGGTGGTCCCTATAATTGTTTGGCTCCGGTCTGTTTCTCTTTCTGTTATACCTTTTTTTGTGGAGCCAACCTGGCTGCAGTCTCATCCTTGCAATCATGGCCTGCTCATCAAGGTGGCCTTTCTGGTCCGAGTCCTCTATTCTAGAGTGTGTGCACTTGATGGCCTTGTCGTAATCCCTGCTCCAATGCTTTGCCTTGTACACTGTACGCCAGTCATTTCCCCACCCTGTAACGGTACTTGGGTGAGGTGTACCCAGACTTGACCCCGATGAACCTTTTCATCCTTCATCCTTCACCACCTATTGGTTATCTATTCTGCTTTCCCATGGGTCACTCCTGTACTTCTTTCTATTGACAGGACCATGGTGTCGTGCCTTCACCTGATGTGTGATTTGTACCTACATTTGTAACCTTGTTTGATTGGTGGGATATCAGATTCTGCCTGGAACCTATGTGCCCTTCAATTCCTTCTGTGCCTCCATTCTTGAAGTGATCTTCTGTACTACTACTATTGTCATAGTATTTTGCCGCAAGTTGGGTGCAATCTGTTTGGAATCGACCTTGCGGGATGTTGCTCCAGATTGTGTTCAGTTCTGGACCTTCGTTATCCACCCCCTCATTCACTACTTTGTCTGCCAGTCCATTTGTTGACCTTCGAACCCAACAACTCCATTGTGATCCCTGTCTGCAAGTGCTCCTGGATTTTTTGCAGTAGGTGTGCCAATTTCCGGTGTCTTTGGATTTTTCCCATTCTGGTGTCGTTTTGGAGTTTTCTTACTGTGTTGATCACCAGCGTGGAATCTCCTTCCACTATGGCATTTGTCATCCCCTCCCGACTTAGGATCTCCAGGCCAGTCTCCAGGGCTCTGAATTCCGCGACGTTGTTGGTTGAGTTTCCCAGACTCCCAGCATACAATCAGATGATGTTTCCTTTACTGTCCCTGATTACTCCTCCCAAACCTGTTCGCCCTGGGTTGCCTTTCGCCGCCTCGTCGAAATTCAACTTGAGGGAGCCTGAAGGTTGTGGCTTCCATTTGCGCTCACCTTCTTGGAGTTGTGGTGACCATCTGAACTGATTGGGGTTGCGGCCACCATTCAGGTGGAAGGCCTCTAGGACTCGGGAATCCTGGTCAGTGGGTTGCGCTCTACCTACTTGGCAGTTTCGTCTCTGCACCGTATCTCGTGTCATGGACATTATTGTTTCCTTGATCTTCCCTTCGGGCCAGCTTTGGTTTCTAAAAATGTGTCGGTTCCTTTTTTTCCATATCGACCATATGATCATTCCTGGGGTGAGTATCGAACAAAGGTTCACCTCTTCTTGTTCGATGTAGTTCTCTTTCCAGAGATTGATGGTTGTAACAATGTTACCTTGGATCCTGTTAGACTGGCGGAAGATAATTGTCGCCCAGTCCCAGAGATCTATAGTGTAGGTGCATTCATCCAGGAGATGGTTCGTTGTTTCTTCCTGGGCTTGGCAGAGATGACATCTTGATGGACCTATGAATCCCCTTTTCCTTAGGTTTTCCCAAGTTAGAATGCGGTTATGAAGTATTAACCATTATAAATTTTTTATCTTTGGCCATTGGGGGTTATTCCATAGCTTATCCCAATGTTGCACTGGGTCTTCTTGGTCTAGGTCCGCTATATAGTGTCAGACTTCTTTCAGGTTGAATTCCCCATCGTATTTTTGTCCCCATCTCAGCTGGTCCTCTCTTTTCGTGACTGCTATTTTCCATCTTCCCAGTTCCTCCACCACCTCTTTTACTATTGTTGTGGGTGGATCATTGTTCTACAGAGTGATCTTTTCCTAGATTCTCCATTTGTTGTGGTCTGTTTCTTGTTTCCAGTATTGGTAGACGTTAATTTTACCTTGCTACTATTAGCTCCTGTTGGAGTGCCTCTCTGTTTGGGTTCTCCATTTTCGGTTCCTATTGCCAAGCGTCCTCCCAGAATCTAGCTGCTTTGCCATCCCTGATTTCCCAAAAATTGTGTGTCTGAATCCAGGCTTTGTTGTTCTAGGCTAGGTTCCAAATGGATGACCCTTCTCTAGTTCCTCTGAAGCAGATTTTGTCCTAGTTGCAAATGTTTGGGGCATACTTTTCCTTCCATAGGTTTACCCAAGGTGTATTAGTTTCTTTGACCCAGTGCCACCAGAGTTTCACCCCGTAGGCGTTATTGGTCACTTGTGGGTCATGTAGCCCAAGGCCTCCTTGTCTTTTTGGCTTGCAAACTTTCTCCCAAGCCACTAGGGCCCATTTTTTCTTTGTTTCCGCGCCTCACCACAGGAAGTCCCTTTGGATGGCTCTTATTTTTTGTAGAATCCTCTGTGGAGTTGGGAAGATGGACATCATAAAGGTTGGGATTGCTTGTAAAACAAATTTGGTTAGGATCAGTCTTCCAGCTAGATTGAGGGATCTATACGTCCAATTTTTGACCCGCTCCTGTAACTTGTTTATTACTCCTTCCCAAGTTTGCATTTTGTACACTTTGTCTATCAGTGGAACCCCTAAGTACTTGGTTGGGAGTGTCTTCCGTTCAAATCCTAGAATGTTGGTCAAATTCCTTTGGATAGCTGGGTTGGTATTGAAGAAGAAGATCATCGACTTGGAATGGTTGATCTCAGCGCCCGAGGCTTCCCCAAAATATTCTAGGATTTGTTTGTAGGCTTTAGCTTCCTTGACCGTGGGTATGCCATGGAGTAAGGTATCATCCACAAACTGTTGGTGTGTTGAAGTAGGGCAATTTTCGAAGGGTTTGAGACCTGTTATTTCCCCTGTTGCGGTTGCACTCTTTATGCTTCAGCTGAGGCCTTCCATCATCATAATGAATAGGAAGGGGGATAGCCAGTCTCCTTGTCTGATACCTCTCGTGGGCCAGAAGGGTTTGGCAGGGGCTCCATTGATTAGTAGCGAGTAGCTTGTTGTGGATACAAGACTGACAATCCAATTGATCCAGTGCTGGGTGAAACCAAAGGCTTCCAAGGTCTTGACCATATAGTGCCAACTAATTTTGTCATAAGCTTTTGCTAGGTCCAGTTGTATTAGCATTCCCCCTCTCTTCTGAAGCTTCAAGGTGTGGATGATCTCGTGGGCCTGGATGATGTTGTCCATGATTTTTCTTCCTTCCACAAAGCCTTCCTATTCTTGTGAGACCAATGTAGGTAGGAGGGGTTTCAGTGTATTTGCTGTGACTTTGGAGATTATCTTGTAAACCACATTGCATAGCGCTATAGGTTTGTACCGGTCGAGGCTTTTGGCTTCATTTTATTTGGGGACTAGTGTGATCATTGTCACGTTTAGTGCTTTAAGGATTGAGGCTGACCTTCTAGAGTCCTCTACTACCTTATAAACGTCATGTTTGACGATTTCCCAGTAGGATTTGAAGAATTCCACTGTGAAGCCATCTGGACCTGGGACTTTCCCATTGGGCATTTCCTGGAGCACTTGGTCAATTTCTTTCGTGGTAATAGGTTTGTTTAGGAAGATGTTTTGTTCCTCTGTGACCAGGCATGGAATATGTTGGGTTATACTTTGAATGGCCTCTATTCTATCTTAGACGGGTTCTTGGGATATCCCTTGGAAGTGTTTAACCAGAGCGGTTTCAATCTCCTGATGCGATTTGCGCTCAATTCCATCTCGGTCCTTGATCTTCAGGATTTTTTTGTGGGCTCTTCTGGCCATGGTTGTTCTATGGAAAAACTTGGTGTTCTGTTCTCCTTCCTTTAGCCATCAGATACAAGACTTTTGATGCTAGATTGTTTCTTCCTACTGGTATCGTGCCTCCCAATCTTGGGTCATCTAGATCTCTTCCTTTTTCCAGTCCTCCGTATAGCCTTCCAGCATGCAGGTTTCTTGGAGTTTTTTAAATTTTTCCTTCTAAGTTGTTTTTCTCTTGGTTTATATTCCCAAAGGTATCCATGTTCCACTCTTTGACCTTATTTTTGATGTACTTAAGTTTCTTATAAAGTTGGAACATCCTGGTCCCTTTCTTCGGTTGCTCCTCTCGCCACCACTGTTTGATTCTTTCCTTGAAAGTCGGGTGTTCAATCCAGAATTTATCAAATCTGAAGGGTTTGTTCTTTGGTGTTGTTTGGAAACCTGCTTCTAGTTGCACTGGCCAATGATCAGATCCCCCCCAGGGAAGGATGTTGCAATATAAGGTTAGCCCTTGCATAATGATTGACTCCGATATAAGGAATCTGTCGAGTCTTGTTTTTACCTAAAACTGGTTCATCCTTTTATTGTTCCAGGTTAACTGGCCATTCTTAGTTTTAAGATCTACCATCTCCGCTATGTCTATGAACTTTGAGAAATCATCCGCATCCTGATTCAATCTTCTTGTACCTCCTTTCTTCCCCATAAGTGAGGTGATGATGTTGAAGTCCCCTACCAGGATCCAATGGAGGTTACTGGATCGGGCTTTTATATATTCTAGGTTTCAGATCATTCCTCTCTTTTCCTCTGACCCTTGGGGTCCATACACATTAGTGCATAGAATATCCTCTGTGTTTCCAATGATTTGCATGCGTACCGTTAGGGTGTGCCTAGTTGCTTCGGCTTCTATTAGATTTATAATTTGTGGGTTCCACAAAGTGAGAATGCCGCCTGCCATTTGGTGGTCTTCGATGGCTACCATCTTGTACTTGCGCCAATGTTGTTTACTGATTGCCTCCACTCTGTCTGTAATGCATTTTGTCTCTTGAATGAAACAAAGATATGATTGTTCCTGATTTAGTTTAGATTATTGGGATGTTTAGGCCTCTTATATTCCAATTTATGACCTTCATTTAAACATGTGGGGGGGATTAGGGAAATAGTTTCTTGATCTTACCCGAATTTATCAGTAGTGCTCCCAGCTCCTGTAGGGCTACACTGTTTTATTTCCTACCTTTTTTCCTTCTCGTCTGCTTGGGTGATAGTTGTGTTTGTCCCTTTCCAGCTTTGACTCATAGGTGTCCTATCTCCCCGTGTGTGCGTTTTTGTCCTCTGGCTTTGGCTTCCTCCCGTAGGAGAAACAGGTACTGGATGCGATCAAGTTGCTCTATTGGTACGTTGTCAACTCCCTACCTTTTCCATTGCTCCAATATGTTTGGAAGGTCTATCCCTTCTCTTTCCACCAGGTCCCTGAGATTAGGGTCTTCCATGCCTACTTCGCTTAGGGTCATCTCCACATCTCCCTCTGCATCATTCATGACAGTGTTGTCGTCTTTTATTTCTCCGTCCATCGGGGTTGGGCAACTCCCCTGTGCCGTCTTGTTACTTGGCCGGTCGGTTGGGTCTTTTGTTGCTTGTTCTCTGACCTCTTGAGATTTTATCGAGTCCCTTTCCTCTTCTGCCCCTTTATTTGTTTGGTCCCTTCTGTCCAAGTTTTTCTGGGTCTCCTGGTTATTTCATATTGAGGTTTTATTCTGCTTTTTATTTGCTCTGTTTCTGGGGTTCGGTGTTATAAACCCTTCCTCATCCTTTTGTGTTTTGGGGTTTGCCTCTTCCTAGTTTTTATTAAGAGGGCATTCTCTGATCAGGTGGCTGTGTTCGTGGCATCTTCTGAATCTAAAGGGGATTTGTTTGTAATCTATGTTTTGGATCCATTCCTCATCCCTGAATTCCAGACTTATGGCTTCTGGGAGTTCTCCAGAAACATCCATCTCTATGCAGATTCTTGCGTACGATGTGTATCTTCCTTTTAGGGTGGCTTCTGAAGTCTTCACATATTTCCCCAGTTTGTTTCCTATTGCCTCAAATGTGGAAGAAAACAAGTAGTCTAAGGGTAATGAATAGAATCTCAGCCAGACCCGTACCTTTTTGAATGTCTCTTTTTCTAGGGAGAAGTTTTCTTTCCAGGGTTGCATGTACAGTCCAGCTGAGGCATGGAAGTATGGACCTCCCTCAAAGACTCTATCCCTGTCCTCCAGATTCATGAAGATTGTTGTGAAGAAACCTTTCGAGCCCAGGTGGAGCTCCACTTCTCCATTTGGCTTCCAGTGATATTTGATCCAGTTGCATAGAGTTCTCTCTATGGGCCATAACTCCATGAACTTGCATATGAGCGCATGCGTCTTCATCTGGTCCCTGCAGAGTTGTGTTTGTGGGTCCTCCAATATCACCTTGGGTATCATTGTTGTTTTGGGTTTGCACGGGTTGCGCCCTTCTGTCTCGTTGGCCTTTGCGGTCTCTTGCGGCTCACTCTGAGTTTCCTTAGCTTCTTCTCTCATGCTCTCATTTTTGTCCTGGTTTCTTTCTTGTCGTTTTCCCGGGTCTGATATCGAGGTTCTCGTTGTTGGTGCCTTCAAAACTACACCTCTTGTCCCTTTCCCTCTGTCCACCACTACCTATTTGTATGAGGGGGTCTCCTTACCCCCCCCTTTGGTGCTCATGCTGCTCTTTGCTATGGCTGCGACTGTCAAACCCTAGCTCGCCTTGACTATCAAACCATGTGCTTTTTTATAACTTAATTGTCATGATATTATTATTATTACTCTCTACAAGTTTTTCCATTAAAAAGATGATGGTTGTTGGTGATTCAAAGTTCACTATTGATTGGATAAATTCTAAATCCAGTTTGAACCTGATATACCTCAAATGGAAGGACAAGATAAGAAGACTAAAGGACCAATTTGAAACTATCAAATTTATGCATGTTCACAGGCAGTTCAACCAAGAAGCTGACATCCTCTCCAAGAAGGCCTTAAAAGGAAACACTGGCTGGCTCTATTATGAAGAACTTGTTGATCGATCTGTTGTCTATGCATATAAACTTTATATTTTCTAGTTTGGAGCATTACAGATGAACCAATTTTGATATTTTTGTAACCGATACTTTGTAGATTTTACTACATGTTAAAATCCGGGATAGGAAGGAAATGCCTACAGACCTATTTTGAATTCTAAAGTGATCATTACTCTCTTGATCCTTATGTAATAGAAATTTTCATTTGATTCTAATAGAATAACAATGAAA
>ML777117.1:678460-728486 GCA_009831015.1 Picea engelmannii
TCATGCTTGTTGTTGATCACGGTTCGACTCTTTTAATATAGTGTAATTTTTTACTTTTCTGGATATTTAATTTTCATAAAATACCGCTCTTTTTAACTGAAGAAAAAAAACAAAAAAAACACCCTATACACAATTCTTTAAAGTACTTTCACTCTACTTAAATTTTGGAATTATCAAAACAAAAAAAACTAACACTTTATTTAAACAAAGTTATATTTCATGATAGTTATGAATAATATTTTGATAGTTTGTTTTTCAATTAAAACAAAAACTGCATAGCAACAATGTCCTTGCAGTTTGCAGTTAGAAGTAGAGAGATTTAAAGTTGAAACGTGTTGGCCCTTGGCCAAGTCTTGAAGAATACTTGGTCATAATTGATTGTTTTTGGGACTCCGACAACATGCCAAAGATGGAGCGCAACGCGAAGCGGAAATTAAGGAAGCAAGACCTATTTTTGGGTCCCTTTTAGGGTTTTGGGTTGATGTAAAGGGAAAGGGATGTCAGCCAGTGGGTTTACCCACGTTTAGGCCCACTTTTGTAATGTATAAATAGATAGGCAATGTAAGAAATAGTAGAAGTAGTTTCTTAGTGTACTTGGTGATTGCTTAGTGCAAGTTCGCTAAAGTGCTAAGAGTTGGATCTGTGTGATCAAGTATTGTAAGGCTTTGTGCATTTCGTGTAAGACTTGCAGAGCTGAGTGCAAGTCCCTATGAGAGACTTGTGAGAGACTGTAGAAGGCTTTGTGCTGAAGTGCAAGGAAGAAGGATCTAGCGAGCTGCGCAGATCTTCTGTCCTGTGCGAAGTAAGGGTCACTGAAGCTTTGTGTTGTAACCGCTTGGCCGAGATAATATAAAGAATAAGACTTTGTGGACGTAGCCCCAGGGTGGGGGTGAACCACAATAACTGTGTGTATTATGCTTTGTGCTTTGACCTAATGTGTTTATCTCCTTCTTAGCTAGTGCTTGTTGTGATTAAATAGATCTAGTTATGCTCTGTTCTTATGATATATGAATGAATGTTAGATCTGATATATAAGTTGCTTAGTGCTTGATCTGCTGAATCTAATCTATATTCCTATGGCTAAGTACTAAATCATCTTTAGTCTAAGTATTCATTGCGATGCTCTATGCTGACTGTGAAGTACCATAAAGGTTGAATATTGATGAATGATTTATGCTGAGTGCCCTGTAAAAGATATAATCACAGATCCGTGTCCCAGCTAAGGTTACAGACATCTGAGTCCTGCAACTAGCCCTTCCTCTACCTCGGGTGAGACTTCATCTTCTTCGCAGGTGTTGCCGAAAGGGTAGGTAGTTAGGGTTTTGTTGGTGTGCTCTTGAGCGTTGAACCCTGGGTCTACCCCTATGCCAACAAAACGTAAGGAAATAGAGTTTGCAGTTAGAAGTAGAGAGATTTGAAATTGAAATGCAAGGAGATAAAAATACCCACAAGAAACATAAAGCATGATATTGAGAGACCATTGTATTCTTTATGAACAAAAAATAAATTGCAGAGTGTTGCAAAAAAAATGTAACTATTATTAAAAAAAAATTACTATTAAAAAAAACACTTTTGTCAATATCACTAGTGAAATATGTATTTGGGAAATTTGAAAACATAAAAACTAAATAACTTTTTCTCTATTTTTCAGTTCACTTGTTTTTGGTAGACAACAACACAATTGAGCTACAAGTAGGAGGGAAAAAAACATAAAGTGCTTTTTCTATTAGAAAAATAAGACTTTTGCACTACTACATAGTTCTATGTATGCATTTTTTAACCAAATATAGCAATTACAACAATTAAACAATATAGAAAAGATTTTGTTTATATATTGTAATACACAATTATTTCTAAACCAATATATGTTAAATAGAAATTCAATTTCCATAGTATCATCTAGCTAACAATGGATTGATTCTTTGTTTTCAATAATACAAAAGAATTGTAGTATCAAATGGTTACAATAGAACATAAGATACATATTTAATGCTTAGAGTGCAACAAATACAATAGTAACTTTGTAAATGGTAGAAACAAATCCAATAGGAATATATTGTTAGTAACTTTGTAAATGGTAGAAACAAATCCAATAGGAATATATTGTTTTAATATAAGCAAAAGAACAATAACTATTATTTGCAGCTACTAATTAACTAACTACATAATGCACTTTATTTTCATAATGTTATAAGTAAAAGAGAAACATGGTTTTCTAAATACTAAAGAATTGTTTCAAAAATGTTTCTTGTTTTAATAATTTCAAAGCAAATAAAATGATGTTATCATGCCTTAGAACATTTTGCAAATAGACTAGAGGTTGGAAAGTTTTTTACAATAGTAAATTTTCATGTTTAAGTTTTAATATAAAATTAGACAATGTTGTACGAGGATCTAATCTCAGAATTAACTAGATGAATTAAAAATTGTGACCACAAAGAAATGTTCATAATAAAATACATTGTATAGGTGGTGATTGAGTGGAATATGTGAATTTAAATCAATGGTTCTTGTACAAGAAATCTTAGTAATGTGGTATGAATGTTATGAGTCATTAGACTAAAAGGCACATGGAAGTATAAGAAACAATTTTTTTTTTTTTTATGAGATTCTATTAGAAGGTATGATAATAAAAGCATTGTACCATATAACTCTAGATTATGGTAGCTCGATGGGTTAGCTCAAGTGGATGCGTGTTGTTATTTGCTCGATTGAGGTTTCCGGGTTGAATCCCTGTCCATGAGTCTGTTTAGGGTCTCACTTGATATCTCCATTGGGTCAGGCCTGTAATCAGGTCGAACAGTTTATCCTGTTTACCATCCACAAAATGTGACGAAGTACTCGGGGGTTTTCTGTGTTGTATTCCCAAGAAAAAAACTCTAGATTATGGTACTTTGTTGTAGGTAGTACGAGACTTTCCTAAAAATCCAATATCAATATTAGTTGTATGGGGTGGTAGTAAAGAAGTCGGGTACATTGCAAACACTATAAGAATTGGGGTTCATAATAAATATGAAATACTTTAATGCACATGTGGGCAATGCCAAATATTCTCTTATGACAAGAATATGCCCATAAATAGTAGAAATTTAGTGTGCTCAAAAAAGAGTTTCTATATAAAGTCGTTTTTTTAAAAAAATTAAAATTCTATATGTATGTTAAATTGAGAAAATAGTTTTCCTTATTAGTCCCTACCCTTTGGGCCTTAGGGACTATTAGTAATCGATTTTCTTTCTCCTATTAGTTTGGCACGAAAACCAATGATGTTTGAATGTTTTAAGCTAATTTTTTTTATAATTCATACAGGTAACTTGAAAATTCATATAACTTAACCTAAGTTTTAAATTGGAGGTCTTATTTGGCCTCTTCCCGAGGAAGAGGCTCACAATACCTTAGCTTAAAAAGAGCTTGGAGGACAGGTTTAATGAATAGTTTTTCTAAAGTGAAGTAATGCTAGAATTTAGTCTAGCATTACTTTCTTAACATTAAATGTTGTAAGAGAATTTCCCAATATTAGCTTAGTTCAATGACATTGACACATACTCATGCACATACACTCAATGACATTGACACATACTTCTGCACACACTCAATGGCATTGCAAAGTGTCGTACTTCACCTCTACACCTCTACTTCTATCTTTGTTTCTCCTTCCTCTCCTTCTGTCATTTCTTCTGATCCATCGAGCATTCTTTTGTCATTTCCTTTGATACATGGAGACATTCTCTTGTATACGTACATGGAGGAACACGTAACATGTAAAAGGTAGATGGAGGAATAAGCAAACTGTGCAATGGAGGAACAAACAAATCTATCATTTCCTCCTGTATACCTAGATGGAGGAACAAGCAAAAGGTGCAATGGAGAAAAAAAAAATCTGTCATTTTCTTTGATCCATGGAGACATTCTCCTGTATACCTAGATGGAGGAACAAGAAAAAGGTGCAATGGAAAGAAGAATCCTAATGCAGAAGAAGAATCCTAGGAAGAAGAAGAAGGTGCAATCACACAACCTAACAGAAATCACAGCCTAATAATCTTACTTACCAAAATATTTTGTTGAACTGGATGATGTTGTGAGAACCCCAAAAAATAAAGACTTGAGACCTGCATTATGAGTATGTGACAATTTTATTAGTTCTTGTAAATTTGTGTAGAAATCTATTTTTTTTTTTTTTAATTTCATGGATTGCTTACTATTACTTTTTTAATTTCTGGATGCTCTAGTTGCACTTCAAGAAATCCTCTACTACTGGTGTTGCTTGTCGAGATTCTCTCGTTGCGTTTCAAGAAATTCATGCTCTCGTTGCATTTCAAGAAATTCTCTGGTACATGCAACTGGGGAGTTTCCTTTCTCCTTAGCAAGTAGCTGGTATAGCCAAACTCGTCCTTCTTTCAGCTTTACCACAAAAAAAATTACTTTGCAGAAGTTATTTAGATTTTGTTCCTTCTCTAAAGTTCTGGAGGAGCTTATTTAAGAAGAAAAACATAAATGTTATATACTGTGTATATTCATATAATGTTATTTGCATTTGCAAGAAACATGGTTCACATATACAAAGATATATAAAGATGGTGACAATATTCCTTCTAACTCTGGAATTGCAACATATTTACACATCCATATCAAAGATATCGTAGTTTTCAAACTTTTTTGAGATGCATGAATTTAAAAATAAAAAATTATTGAAACAGTTTGTTGTTTGTGAACTTTGTATGGAAATTTTATAGCATGCGCTGTTAGCAGAGTGGTGTATTGTTTGGTGATGCATGTGGCCTGCACCCCCTGTTATTCCTGTTTCTACCCAAAGAAACTACGTGCCAAATTCAACTTGGAAGAAGATCCTTGTGGAGACTTCCTTGTTCACTGTTTTTGTGAGCACGGTGCTCTGTGCCAGGAATACAGAGAGCTCAAAAATAAAGTCTTGGATCTGACTCTCGGTAATATATTTAGATATATGTAGCAATGAGTTGTATTTGTACATGCTATTGTGATGTTACTGATGTAGGACCTGGTTTGGTTTATGTTGTTGCAGGGTGGGTGGTAAATATGGAAAGGTGGTTCACGAGGTTTGGGTAAATCAGCACAACCAACTATTGAACCGGCTAGCTACAGGTTCTAGCTTCCATCTTGCAGCCCACGAACTAGCACAAGGTCGACCATAGTAGCTGTGGTAGAGTGCTCGATGGTTACTATCCCTGCTGTGGAAGTCTATCTATCTATGGCAGATGCCTTGCCTTCCTTGTCTACCTGTAATGTAAGTAAGAAAATGAAGAGGGAACAAATGATTAGTGCTTTCATTATATATACCTAAAACTCTAAACCTATATTTTGGGTCTTGCAACATACAATTTCTCTTGCTTTTCTTCATTGAAATGCATTATGTTGAATTCTCCGAATTCGTTGTTAACTTCATAATTTCTCCAAGTTGTTTAGTACGGTGTATAATGAGAGTAATTAAGCCGTCTGCAGTGTTGTAAGAAGAATCAAAGACCTAGTTCATTCCTTGGGTGTTTGCAAATTGCAGAAAGCTAATCACTTTCAATTATTTTTCATAGATCCATATCATCGAAAGGAAAAAAAATTAGAGACACCATAATAGTTTGGTCTGCTACAGAGAAATAAGCTACACGGATGCAAAACTGTTTAAGTGAAATGCACTGTGGAATACCAAGATAGTCTGAGACTGTGAATACCAGGATACATTTAGATTGTTCTATCCTTGTCCGTGAGGTCGTGGGTGAGGCCCAGCCTTGATGGAGCCACTTCCTTGGTTTAGAAGAACAATTTTTTACGTTTCCCACCACACTGTGTCGAATCTCCTCTGTCCCATGGTGTAGCAATATAAGTTGAAGTACACATAGAAAAAGTCGCTTCTCTCTGGATGGAAATATCTTGAAGCAACCTTTTCTAACTCAGTTTTTGGCAAGGAAAGAAGGTAGGTTATGCACGACCCTTGGTTGAGCTGCATGGCGCCCAAACTTGAGAGCCTTCCAGAGAATCAAACAGAGTTCATCGTCCTCATCGAAATCATTAACACACATGGTTGTGCAGGCAGGTCCATTTATCCTTCATTGTAAATGTCCATGTGTACACACTTCTGTCATATTTTGAAAAGAGAACCATTGCAATAACCATAGGGTGAGAGTAACGAGAAATGTGGTAACAATTTTCCACCCCAGCACAAATTACGAATTTGAGTTCATCGTTCTCATCAAAATCATTACCATATGAACTCACATCCTGTCAAAATCATTATTAATAAGAAAATATTCCAATTTTAATATATTCCCATAGTGGCATATCGTGCTTTACATTATTTTCCATTCTTTTAAATATTGTTTCATTACAATATTATATTAATCTTCATGCGAGTTTAACACGGATGTTAGAAATTTATACAAATCCCATGTAAAAGATTCATATTGAAATGGCTTAAATTTAATTTAATGAGTGAGCTCGCCATCAAAAACCAGTTTAAAGGAAATAAATTGCATCCTAGTAAGCATGCCTGATAGCATGCCCCACATCCTTTTCCTTCCTTATATATTTTGGCACTTGTTGTAGCCACTGAAATCTCTCCACTGCTCATGATATTTGTTTCAAATGACCCATCATATCCACATGTTCCAGCTACAATAATGGAGAAATAACAAATACAATGACAACCAGATGTTTATGTAATAACAACTTATATTACATCAGCAATTGCACACCCATTTTTTTCACTGTTTGAAGCTAAAAACTTCATTGTTTTGTTGTATACAACAAACTGATATTTACAGATATAAGATATAACTTGCGATTGAGAGAAAACAATTTGGGTAGATTGGGTAGTCTCATAAGTTATAAAAATATTTATATATTGAAAATACTTAATAAACATATGCTTGGAAAACCCATTATTACAAATTACAAAAAATATTAAGAGAACAAGTGAAGACAATACTTATAATACTAAGAATCTTATTCTTCTCTTATCCTGACAGTACTCTAATCAGTGCTCGATTGACAGTCTAATCTGTGCTGGTCCAATCCAACAAGTTCTCTAATCTGGGCTGGTCCAATCCAACAATAGAAACAAATCCCACAAATACAAATTATACCAGGCTAAGAATGCGTCGAGGCCTAAATTAAACCACAGTACACACATAAGTGGCAGTCCTCGATTGAAATGGTGTGCAATATGCTCTCCTCGTCAAAAGCTACAACCTACCACTTCCGTAAACCACATTCTCTCCTCATCAAAACTACAACCTACCACTTTAAATTATCACTTCCTTATGGCAGGGGCTTGCTTCTTGCAGCTCTCCTTGTTAACATAGAAGTTAAAAAAAAGGAGGTTAGAAGTTAAATAGTCATAGAGTATCAAATATTCTAATCTTGCTAAGGTACTAGCCATAATAGACAATTTTTTCTAGTCTTTCTATAATGTCTCCAGTAGCTTTGTAACTTGAATATTGTATGAACAATCCTTCTGCTCTTGTCGAATATATATTTTAGCATTTCCTTAAAAAAAAACCAAAAACGTTAGATTTCAACAGGTTATTTATGTGCCACTAAAGCAAAAATAGGCAATAAAACTAAATGCTAAGAAGCACAAATGCAAATTGAATGTTTTGGTATTTTTTCATTTTAGAACTTTTATTTTTGAATAATATAACTGCTTGGATTTTTATCTTAACAACAATAGGTGGATTTGTCTTAGACTCATGTGCATTGATGGGGGTTTTCAATTCATTAAGGAATTTATGATGAGTATGTTGAATTCCGCAAAACTACAACTTATTGGTGGATCAAATGAGAGGGCACAAATGGCCATTGAAGGGAATGATTCTGAAAAATTCAAGCTTAAACCTAATGGTGGTATCCAAAAGGAATGTAAACACAATAAAAAACTAAAGAAAGAGAGGTAGTGAAAGAATAAGAGGAAGATTCCATTATCCAAAAGATTCCATGCTTTGTAGTTTGCTCCAAATCTTTGAGGCTTAGGTATTTGTAGCCAAAGAATTTTTTCATAGAATATATCAAAGAATAGACTCTAGGGATTTCATGGAAGCATCCACAAATTGTTGGATGGTTGAAAGGATTTGGAAGATGCTCATAGCTATTGTGAATTTTATTCTAGTTATGGACCCATATGATTTCCTTTACCTTAAACATGAATTAGCCATCAACAACACTAGTACTCTTACAAGTGCATATTTCCGTCAGTATCTGCTCTTAGAGACCTTACAAATGCTTGCAAGGAACTAAGGAATTTAGTGCCACAACTCATGGGTGTTGAGGTTGGTCCAAAGGATGCACTAAGGATCCAGGAGACATTTATGCATTTTTTTCATTCACATGGACTTAAATCACATAGCACCTCATATGTTTATCATGTTGCAACAATATATCTTTTGATGGCCTTCGAGGAAATTGAAGCCACGATCAAAAGATTTTTCTTCTCACGTTAACAATTGATGATAGTGGTCATGGGTAGCATTGGAATGAACGGTCCATCATATCTAGGTGTTTGTGATGCTCTGTCTCGTATATGTTTTGAAGAACCTTATTTCCCTAGTGTGGATGGTGCAAAGATAGTTCTAAGTGACTATTGGCACTAAGATTCTACAACTATGGTCAATGTTATAGTGGAAGGTTTAAAAAAGCATACAAGGGAAACAAATGAAGGTTTAACAGGAAAAAAAAAAAAAAAAAAAATGGAGATTACAAGACAAAGAAAATCACAATGCACAATTCCTTAAGTAGTTCTTCATTATAATGATCCAGATGGATGTCAGTGGCCTCCCACCTATTCCAACTGGCTCATTTTGGCAGTTTTCTACTTTGGCAGTTTTTTCCTAGTTTTCGGGTCCTTGACTTCCAGGGCCATTTTGAGGCCCTAAACAACGTTTTTAGGGCTCGCCACAGTCAAAATAAAATTGGAGTTAGAGTCTGACAACAACATGTGTCGTCCTCGGGTAGACCTTTCCAATGGGACATCGTGCGCCTAAAACGAAGATCATATGCAAAAGTTACGACCCCGAGAAGTTGATGTACTAACTTACCCAAATGGGGCCCACATGACTTTTGGCACTTCATCTCCTAGGGTTAGGTTTTTGGATGTCTAGGGTTTTTGACATTCTTGTTTATTGTAAAAAGGAATTCAGAGCCTCATTGTAATCATCTTCTCGCAAATGAGCGCAACCATAACATCCCTTCTCAGAGATAAGCCACCATCATTCTAACAAGCTTGTTTTCTGCTGCATTTTACAGTTTCAACGTATTTCCTTATTGAATAGAAACCAATTTGATTGTATATCTGTTATTCTGTGTTAATCATCTTTTGATAATAATCTGTATTCATTTCATTCTTCTCATAAAATATGGATCAGTGGTATTAGAGTGGTCTGGTTCTTGTCATTCTTAATGCATGTCCCCAACGAGGCCAAGGTACAAAGAATTGGGTCTCAAGCTTATTTCTCTTAAGGAAAAAATCTCTCGCACACCCAAACGACCTCTCATGGTGGGAGAAAATAAATACGATAGGAAAGGAGATCCCTTCAAAATGTTTCTTGAGGAATCCCTCACGCAACAGAGGAACAAGATGATGGATAGTTTTGCGCAAATCCTTTGGCGGCTGCCAATAGGCGACACATCTTCCTCAAACGGAGGCGCCGCCCCCTTCAAGGTACAAATCAACTTTGATATTCCTATATTTGAAGTTCATATAGACGTAGATGTTGTAGACAAATGGTTGAATCTACTAGAATGGTATTTCTCTATCCATAACTTCTTGAATAGAGAAAATATCACTTTTGTGCTCCTCAAAGTCGTTCCCCATGTCAAGGATTGGTGGGAAACTTTTTGTGAGCAAAAGGAAACATAGGAACCCTCATTATTTATAGTCACGGTCACCTGGGAGTCCTTCAGGGATGCTATTAAGGAACAATACTACCTTGTTGGAAGTTATGACGACCTGTACAGAAAATGGACCACACTGCGGCAGGAAAGAGACCAAACAGTCCGAGCTCACAAATATCTTCCATACCTTGCGCACCAAGTTGGGTATCAAGGATTCTAAGCGACATCTAGTGCTCAAGTATCGTGATGGTCTATATAGATACATACATGATGAAATGGATTTTCTGGACATCTCATCCTTGAGCATGACCTATCGATATGTCGTCAAAATAGAGTAGAAGTTCAAACAAAAGATGTGGAAATTTGGGCCTGGGAACGCCTCACAATAAAAGCTAGGAAAGGGCGGCCCCAACCCGTAGAAAAAGGGACAGAGAAAATACGGACAACCTCAGGACAACCAGTCTAGGCTGTAAGCAAAGAAGGACACATGAAAGACAAAGAAAGATACTAGGAAGTGGTACGAATTCCATAAGAGCCCTTGGCATAAAATTTTTGATTGCCTCTCAAAGCAGTCACTGGTGGCTAAGGTGAAAGCCTCTGAATCAGATGCAGGTTCTGAATCTGAGTCAGAATCTGAAAAGGGGAGATATATCATTGACATAGAACCAAGTACTACCATTGCTCCATCCTGGTGAACCAGATGAGCCAGAGGAAGGCGAGTACCTTTTTCATTCACATATGTGGGTGAAAGGTACCCCATAACACTTCATCGTTGATAGAGGTAGCCATAAGAACCTCATCTCAGTAGAGGTTGTCAAGAAAATCGCCTTGTCGACAATGCCACACCTGCATCCCTACACCATCAGATGGCTCTGCCAAGGAAGCGACATCCGTGTCAGCCAACAATGACGCTTATCATACGACATCAATCCCTTCAAAGATAAGGTATTGTGTGATGTTTCCCCTCTTGAAGTTTGTAATGTTCTTTTGGGCCAACCATATTAATGGAAACAACATGTTGTATATGCATCTAGGCCTCATAGTGTTATTATTACTTTGAACAAGAAATTGTACAAGATACCTGAGGCAGTCCCACCTAGTGTTATTTCCTTGATCTCTGCCAAGCAATGCAGGAAGGTTATCTCTCAGACGGGAAAGTTTGTCTTCTTCTTGATTCACTCTTAGAATGAGTGAAAGATCACAGCCACATCCAGGGTCTCCACGACCACCTTTCCACACAGCATAATCAAGTGGATAAAGTTGTGGAAGAATACTCAGATATCTTCTCCTCACCTACCAGGGTACCTCTGCACTGTCAGGTCAAGAACCCCATCGATATGACCCCCGACGCACCACTAACCAATGGGCCAATCTACCGTCGTTCTATGTTAGAGAATGAGGAGATCAAACGATAGATCTAAGAATTGCTCCACAAGGGGCACATCCGTCCCATCTCATCTCCTTGCAGAAGACAAATCATGTTGGTACAGAAGAAATATGGAACTTGGTGACTCTGCATTGATTACTGGGCCCTGAATAAAATCACAGTAAAAAACCAATACTCGATTCCTCGAATCGACGACCTCCTTGATCAGGTCACTCGGGCCAAATACTTCAGCAAGATTGATCTGAAGTCTGGATACCACCAGGTCCCGATAGAAGAAACAGATGTATGGAAGACCACCTTCAAGTCAAAGGAAGGTCTTTTTGAATGGTTGGTCATGCCCTTTGGTTTGAAAAATGATCCAACCACTTTCATGAGGATGATGGATGATATCCTTTGACCATTCACCAATACTTTTGTAGTAGTGTATCTCGATGACATCCTCATTTACAACAAGACTTGGGCAGAACACTTGTAGCATATTCAATAGGTTCTGCAAACCCTGCGGCAACACAAGTTATACACCAACTTGGAAAAATGCTCCTTCGACATGGAAAGGGTCCATTACCTAGGATACATTGTTGATCAACATGGAGTACATGTGGATCCGGCCAAGATCGAAGTCATCCATGACTGGGTGGCCCCAACCACACTCACTGAGCTTCAAAGCTTCTTGGGCCTTACCAATCTACCACAGGTTCGTGTTGGGATTCTCCCATATTGCATGGCCCCTCAGCAAAGTAACCAAGGGTGGTGGTAAGGAAAAATTTGTGTGGGGTTGGTCCCAACAACAAGCATTCAATGATTTGAACAAGCATTCAGACTATGCTGTGGGAGCCATTCTCACTCAACACGGCCACCCCGTGGCCTATCATAGTGAGACATTATCAGGAGTTTTCCGTAAGTACCCTACTTATGAGAAATAAATGTACTCCATTGTGCAATCCTTCCGCCAGTGGAGACATTACATTATTGGGAAGGAGACAATCATCCAAACTGATCATAAGCCACTGCATTTCATGCAAGCACAAGGCAAATTGCAGAATGACCACCATCAGAAGTGGTCCACATACTTGCAACAATTCCACCTCAACATCATGTGTAAAATATGAAGCACTAACCGCGTCGCTAATTGCCTCAGCAGACCGCCAGTCACAACACTCACCATAGTGCTAGACTCTTGTGACCATGAGACCTCTGGATGGCCCCAACTCTATGAGAGAGACCCAGACTTCGTCACCACCTACCAAATGTTGGGTGCAAACACAGTTGTCACTAATTTCCATCTTCATGATGCATTGTTGTGATGTCTGGGCCAAATCCGCGTTCCATCAAGCGAGTTGGTGAAGCTGATCTGGGAAGCCCACTACAGTCGGGTGGCAGGACACTTCGGCATCGAAACGATAGTGGCAATGCTGCAGAAACATTTCTACTAGCTGAAACTTTGACAGGAGGTCAACAAGTATATTAGGTCCTGCACTGTCGACACTATTGCCAAACTGACCACTAAGAAACAAGGCGTGTACACCCCTCTACCTATTCCTGGTAGGCCATGGGAATCCATCTAAATGGACTACATGTCGGGCTTTCCATCCACCAACCTGGGAAATGACTGTGTTTTTGTGGTTGTTGATCACTTTTCTAAGATGGTGATTATGGATGCTTGCAAGAAGAGCATCACAACAGAGGCCAATGCCAAGCTCTTCTTTGAACGAGTCTAGGTACATTTTCAAATCTTGCAAGCCATTGTCTCAGATTGGGACATTTGATTTCTCAACACATTCTGGTCGAGCCTCTGGTCACTGCTGGACACCAAGCTCACCAAATCCATGACCTTCTTCCCCCAGACAGATGGTCAAATCGAGGTCGTAAATCGAATGATCATGCATATACTGCGCATGTATAATTCCAAGCACCTTTAACATGGGATGAGATCCTTCCCTATGTTAAACACATCTACAACCGAGACCTGCATAGCTCAACCGACCACAGCCCATTTCAGGTGGGGTTGGGATTCCAACCATTGGGTCCCATAGATGTTGCATTAGCCCTTGCAGTCACCTCGGATGACTCATATCCTGATCCAAATGAAGCTGAAAAATCCATCTGGTTCATTGAGAAGATCCATCACATCCGCCAATAGGTTCAGGATATCCTATAGAAGTCCAATGACAAGTATAAGCAAGTCCATGATCAACATCGGGTGCTACATAAGTTTCAGGGGGGCGACAAAGTTTGGTTAGACTTACAGAAAGAACGTCTTACAGGACCGCATCGAAAGCTTCACCCACTCCATTATGGGTCGTACACCATCACCAAGGCTATGAGTGATAATCTTTTTCAGCTCAACGTTCCTCCTTTCTTTGGCCTGCACCCAATGTTTAACACAGATCTCCTTTGACCTTATTTCCCACCATTATTGGACACCTCAGAGATAGCAGAACAACTGACACCAAAAGATCTCAATCATGTCTGCATACAACAGGAATCCAATGATCGAATTGTGGACAAACAAGTCAAGGGCACTCTCCAACAAAGGATCCAACTTTATCGAGTTGTCAAAGCAGGGCAACTCCTGCACCAAGGCAAGTGGCTCACCCAGGGCCAAATTCAATAGAAATTTCCTCATCTGATGGGGGCACTCAACGCAATGGAGACCATTGATTCCTAAAGGGAGAGGATTGATCCAGATGGATTTCGGTGGCCTCCCACCTATTCCAACTGGCTCATTTTGGCATTTTTTTCCTAGTTTTTGGATCCCTGACTTTGGGGGCTGTTTTGAGGCCCTAAACAACGTTTTTAGGGCTCTCCATAGTTAGACTATGAATGGAGTCAGATTATGACGAAAAATGTGTAGTCCTCGGATAGACCTTTCCAATAGGTTATCGTGCACCTAAAACGAAGATCGTATGCAAAAGTTACGACTCCGAGAAGTTGATGTACTAACTTACCCAAACAGGGCCAAGATGACTTTTGATGCTTCATCTCCTATGGTTAAGTTTTTGGATGTCTAGGGTTTTTGACATTCATTTTTATTGTAATAATTCCTTCATAGCCTCATCGTAATCATCTTCTTGTGAATGAGCACAGTTGTCACATCTCTTCTCAAAGATAATCCACCACCATTCTAGCAAGCTTGTTTTCCGCTGCATTTTATAGTTTTAGCTTATTTCCTTATTGAATAGAAAGCAGTCTTATTGTATATCTATTATTCTGTGTTAAACATCTTTTGATAATAATATTTATTCATTTCATTCTGTTCATAAAATCCAGATCATATAACCCCAATTCCATACATGCACTTATTACAATGTCATAGAGTTTTGAATACTATACATAGAATTATATTTGATATAGGATTAGACTCAATTTTTTTCATCCCATCAGTAGGGATAATTTACACATTTAGAAACTATTACAATTTACTTACAAATCAGATATATTTGTAGAATTTTTGAATTATTTTCACATGCACAACAAGCTAATGAACACATAGGACAAAACTTGAGTTCAAAAAAAATAAAAATAAAAAAAATCATCAAGTGTCACAATACAAACAATACATCTTGGACATTCTATATAAATGAAATTCTAAATGAAGAAGTTATAACCATAATAATTACATTTGTACTAGTATCCATATGAATCTCCATAGGCTAAGAGTAATTTTTCATGTAGGTTCAAGTCTCGCACCAAAATACAAAGACCTAAACATATAGAAATTGAGAATATATTTACAGAATAATGTCATGTCAAATATGCCTTCAAATGCAAGAGTGAGCAATGCTTTATCTAAGTTCAAGGCTTACAATTAATAAAAATTACTATAGAATATATAAAAGACAATATTTGATATATGGATTATTTCAATACAAGATTAGAAACTCAAAGTAGAAGATATGTGTTTCCTTTGTAGAAAAGGAATAAAAGCTAGAATAACAATGTATATATTATGTTGGAGAAAATAGGTTTGTACATAGACTTGATGCTTTAGCAATGGATAGAAAAACAAGTGAATAGACCTTACTTCCTCATTTAGGTAAATAGAAAAGAGTTTAAGCTATGGTTTCTAGAATATCACTTGAAATTAAATGCCATATGCAGAGAACCCCCTTCGCTTTAGGTCTAGGGGAAGCAAATTTATCAGGTAAGCCTATTCTTAAATACAATTGAATATGCAAGATAAGATATTTGCACTCTTTAAAATAGTCTAAATAGTTCCATAATCCAAAAGATTCCATACTTTTCACTTTTCACCAGATCTTTGAGGCTTGGGTATTTGTAGCCCAAGAATTGTAGCATAAAATATATCAAAGAATAGACTCTATGGATTTCATGGGACCATCCACAGATTGTTGGATGGTTGAAAGGATATGAAAGATGCTCATAGATAATGTGAATTTTCTTTTAGTGATGGACCTAGATGATTTCCTTCACCTTAAACAAAAATTAGCATCAACAACACCAGTACTCTTACATGTGCATATTGCCCTTAGTTTTATGCCCTTAGAGACCTTACAAATGCTTGCAAGGAACTAAGGCATCTAGTGCCACAAGCCATGGGTGTTTAGGCTGATCCAAAGGGTGCACCAAGGCTCCATGAGATGGTTATGAATTTTTTTCATTCACATGGACTTCAATCACATAACGCCTCATATGCTTATCATGTTGCAACAATATATATTTTGATGGCCTTCAAGGCAATTAAAGCCACGATCAAAAGTTTTTTCTTTTCATGCCAACAATTGATGATATTGGTCATGGGTAGCATTGAAATGAAGGGTCCAATATATCTAGGTGCGTGTGATTCTCTGTCTCATATATGTTTTGAAGCACCTTATTTCCCTAAAGTGGATGGTGCAAAGACAATTATAAGTGACTATTGGCACTAAAATTCTACAACTATGGTCAATGCTACAATGGAAGGTGTTAGCACTAGAAGTCACCCTCCGATTGCAGAGAGGGTAAGCCCAGTACCCATTAGATTTTATGTCACAGGTTGGTTTTAAAGAGGTCAAATGGGCTACAAGACTGTGAATTATTTTCAACCTCCTTAGGGCTACAAGGGTGATCAATTTCAAGAGGAGATGCAATACATATCTCAATTTTATGAATAGGTAGAGGTGAATACACGAGATCGATATCTACAACACAAGAAGAGGGCATGTTTTTTTCTTCCAAGGATGGATAAATAAAGGAAGGCTTATTATCATCTGAATAGACAAAGCATAGGATAATCCTCTTTATATGTGAAGGGAAAGAGAGAAATGAGTTGATAAACAAGAACAAGATTTCATGAATAAAGTTCATGACCTGATACCTGGTCTTCCCCTTCGGTATGGTCATCTTTTTTCAACATGATTATCCCCAGTGGACTCTTCAATAGTGGAGTCACCATGTGAAAGTTGCAATCTTCAATGGTTCTGATGTCTGATGCACCTTCATAATCAAAAGCTCGTTGTCACTCTTACCCAAGGAAATGTCTTCAATTCGTTCCCCATAAACAATGCCATAAATGTTAGCACTAGAATTCACCCTCCGATTGCAAAGAGGGTAAGCCCAGTACCCATCAAAGTTTTATGTCACAGGTTATTTTTAAAAAGGTCAAATGGGCGCAGACTCAAGATGATATTGTTTTAACTCAAAAAACTGGAATGGTATGCACATGCAGGTGAGGTTTTGATTAACTTCAGTCAGTAAGTTAGAGTAAGGGTGAATAGAAGGAAGACTTTGTTTAGGAGAGTGTAGAGGTTTGTCATAGACATCGGGTCTTCCAACAGCCTAAGGAGAAAAAGCTTCAAATACAAGATCCTCTTGGATTCAAAACTTCAGGAAACTGAAGAACATAAATAACAACACTACAATCAAACATACATTACAATATAGTAAAAAAAATCCATGTGAATCCTTCAATCATAGACACTTTAGTATCAGAGGCAAATATGATGAAAAATAAGTTGACTTTAATTAAACAAGAAGTCTCAGATCAAAATACATAACTAGAGAACTAAAAGCTTCATCAAAAGTTTACAATATGGGAGCACTGCTCAACCATCGACGATAACAAAATATCAAAACTACCTACTTATACTTAGAACTGTCCACAACCACCAGGGGCACTCTCTGGCCACTGCATTCAAGGCTTGCCATCTGCATCTTCTTCTTGTCAGACTATGCATGCATTCTTCTGTCAGACACAAACTTAACTCAGCATGGGCCTTTAGGAAAAAATGTCCATCAAGGGGGCCTCTGGATGACATCTTTGTCTCTACAATCATACCCTCCATGCTTTTCATTTATGGAGTGAGTTGAAGTTTCAACCACCACTCCCATTTCCATTAACTACTTTCAACGGGATTGAGACGAGGCCTGACACCCATGAATGTTCTAGGCAGTTCCCACGACTTCTTTGAGTCAATCCTGGCGCCTCGAGGCCATGACCTGACGCTTATCCCACATGACACTTCTAGATTTCGCACTTCGGGAGATTTCACATTACTTGACTACAGATTCCCCGATGCCCGAATGACGAAATCGCTCCTCTCAGATCGATGGTAGGATCTGCTATGCATCCAACGACCATGATTGCGTCCTTGAAAAGCCGAGTCACCAATCATGCACTGGGTTCTTACCTTTCTTCTTGGGCCCACCTCCTATGTGACCTCGGGCTGTGACCATGGGCCCAATTCCTCGGCTCTTCGTGACTTCACGTTTCAGGTGCTTTAATGCGAGCCACTCCCTACTCACCCGATTTCCGAACACCTGAACTAGAGCCTAGTGAGTGCTAGCTCCCTTCCTATGGACCCCTCCGATGTGACCTCCGTTATGACTTGGGGCCCAACTTCCGAGCGTTTCAGGACTTCACGTTTTGCGAAGTCAAAATTTTCCATACCTCCTTTCTTTCAATTCCCGATTCTCCAACTTCGCTAGTGTCAGATCAACAGTCCACGACCTTCCGCGATCCAATGGTCCAGATCTCTTCTTCGCGAATCAGGACTTCACATTTTCAGACTCGGGGTCATCTTTTCTTGACTTTGATTTAGGGCCTTTGCTCCGGCGCTAAACTTCAAGAAACTTTGGGATTCTGAGCTCCCACGAGCAGTTGATATGATCTTCTTAGGAATCTTCGCCATTGAAGCTGATCTTGCCTGTTAGCTTGAATTTCGGGCCCGAAATAGACTACTGTAAACACTACGCTTTGAAATTTCTTGTGCAAGGAACGAACTTGGACAACCTTCTACCTTTGACAACCATATGTGATAACATTTAGCTCCAAAGGGGATGGCATGCTCCCTGTGAGCTTCCAAGAACAAGCAGTTCCAGTCACCTTATGCATTGGGCTATGGAGTCTAGCTCAAAACTTTCGCTGAAGAAAATAGGGAAATATGTACACACTACTCTACTAAAAACAAAAACAAACACATGGGCTCCATAAGGAGCTTATTTATGTACAATCCTATACTAACTGATCTTTACAAAGTGCTAGGTGAAAGAAAACTTCCACCATAGCCATTCAAGCAACTCCCTAGATGCAAACTTGTTTACTCTGTCACTGATCAAATAAAAACAATGCAACTGTGACAACAAAATGATTACGCCTTTCAACTCTCCTCCCAGTTTTGAAGTCAGGAGAAAGTTGAGCAGCTCAAAGACATGAAGGAAATGCAACTCCATGTACTCCCTTACAGGTTCATAGAGAAAATGACAAAACCCACTGGGCTGGTGAGAAAAAACATGCTCTATCTTACAGCTGCTCACACATAGATGAATGTCTTTGGGAAGCATGAGTGAGCGAACGGATAATGTAGGCCGACTGATCCCATGTGATGGTTGCTCATTTGCAGGCTCTGGGCAGGATATGAACTGCACATTTGGTTCTCCCTCTTCTTCTTCATGACTCTCCCAAGGATCAGAATCATACTAATCATAAACAAGAAACATGGGAAAGCTCTTCCGTTTGTCTTCTGTAGGCACAGAATGACAGATTTCCACAGAATTTTTTTCCTCAATGTATAAAGGAAAAGGCTCCATGGTATGCTCTTGGAAATCCTCAAAATATGAAACATATGATTCCATGTGTATAGCCATAGGATCATGAATCTTGTGACAGAATCCTGGCTACTTTAGAAGACCAGGCTGCTCCTCTGTAAATGCCTCTCTGCTTGCAAATAAAAAACCTCCCTTCTCCTTCGAAAACAACTCTCTATCATTAGCAGCTGCAGTCTCTTTTCCTTTTTGTTGTTCCAGCTCTGATTCATAATCAATATCTTTTTGCTCAGAATCTGAAACATGATGTCAGTCTTCTTGCTTATGAACATGCAAATTTTCAAGATATGCTTGCATATGAACCCCCTTGCTAGCCGTGATGTTCTCTTTGACCTCTTTAGCATCTTCAAACAAGTGTCTTAATGATGGATATTTCCTCTCTCTCAGGAGAAGGACCAACTTTGGATGCTGAGCCATGACATAGTACACCATGGCAATAGTCTCTGTGGGTCTAATATCCATAGGCATACTATGATAAACACTGTAAAACCTCCTATTGAAGACAACCAAGGCTTCCTCTTCCTCTCTTCTCAAGGCATTAAACTCAAACCAATATTGATCAAGAGACTTGTTCTCACCCCAACACTTTAAAAATGCCTGGCATAGCTTGGTCTGGGAGCCAATAGAACCGACTTCCAGACATATAAACCACACATCAACATCTCCAGACAGGGATTGTGAGAACAACCTCATGGAAACATCATCATGAACAATCTCAAACTGATCAACAAATCTCTCAAAGGCCTCCGAATGCCTCTCAGCTGTAATATGATCCTCTCTAGAAAACTGAGGAAGATACTCAAAGGAATAACGAGGATGAGGATGAAGGTCATGTGGCAGCCTTAAAGGTTTAAACAACTTATTTATAATTTAATTTGAAAAGCGATGAGTTGATCATGAGGATTAACGAGTTGATGGTAAGGCTCAACAGGAATAACGGAGGGTAACGAGATTTGAGAAGACAATGAATTATTTTCAAACTCCTTAGGGCTACAAGGGTGATCAATTTCAAGAGGAGATGCAATACATATATCACTTTTATGAATAGGCAGAGGTGAAGACATGAGATCGGTATATACAACACAAGAAGAGGGCATGTTTTCTTCTTCCAAGGATGGATAAATAAAGGAAGGCCTATTATCATATGAATAGACAAAGAAGAGGATAATCCTCTTTATATGTGAAGGGAAAGAGAGAACTGAGCTGATAAACAAGAACAATATTTCATGAATAAATATCATAACCTGATACTTGGTCTTCCCCTTCAGTATGGTCATCTTTCTGTCAACAAGATTCTCCCCAGTGGAGTCTTCGATAGTGGAGTCGCCAGGTGCAAGTTGCAATCTTCAATGGTTATGATGTCTGATGCACCTTCATACACTAGTGAATTTGGTTCAAATTCTGATGGCACGTTCGACGTAATTGCCACTTTATATTGTCGGGATAACGACAAACATCAGACCCCCTCAAACGTCTTTTCACAGGATGTCGCTTTTCCAACGACATATTTTTCGTTTGGATTGCGACATTTTATGTGGACACATGTCATCATGAATTTGATTGTTCAACCCCCATATAGACATCGTAAGACCGACGTCTATAACGTGGCAAGACCAATGTCTTGGATGTGGCAAGAGAGACGTCCTAAAGGTGGCAAGAGAGACGTTTAAAAGGTGGCTAGAGAGATGTTTTAAAGGTGGCAAGAGAGACGTTTCAAAGGTGGCAAGAGCGACGTCTTGAAGGTGGCAAGAGAGACATCTTGGAGGTGGCAAGAGAGACGTCCTGGGGGTGGCATGAGAGATGTTTTGAAGGTGGAAAGAGCAACATTTTGGAGGTGGCAAGACCGACGGGAAGATGTATCAACTCCGACGTGGTTTCTATGGGAGCGACACTCTTGGATGTAGCAAGAGCGACGTCATGGAGGTGGCAAGAGCAACGTCCTGGAGGGGGAAAGAGTGACATTCTGGAGGTACCAGCTCCGATTTGGTTGTTATGGGAGTGAAAATATTGGAGGTGGCAAGAGAGATGTTTTAAAGGTGGCAAGAGCGACGTGAAGAGAATCCAAGACGTCGAAATAACGACTGTGTTGTAGGTATTTAAAAAAAAATTACAATACCAATATCAAGACCTATGAAGCAAACAAACAACTCCAGGAAAGGAACTAGTGACAGACTAGAGGGTCTGAAGATGTTTAATTATTGATTTCTGCTTGGAGTAATTCTTCCTATAATTATGATCATACTCATTGCTAATTTGAAGAGTGTGAGCCCCTCCGTTAATATGTTTTCATCCCTCTTCGAGCCATCACAGAAGATTAGTATGTCATCCATAAAGAGTAGATGGGTAATGGCCAACCCATTTGAGATTTTGATACCAGAGAAACGTCCTCCCACCTTTGCCTCAGTCAAAAAATGGCTTATGATTTCTGCTACAAGTAGAAATAGTAGGGGAGATAGCGGGCAACCTTGTCGAATTCCCCTCTCTGCTTGAAAAAAGTCTGTGGTTGAACCATTGAGTAAAATGGAAAAGGAGACCGAGTTTAAGCATGCCATTATCCAGTTGACAAAATATAGTCCAAAGCCCAGATGTATCAGAAGCATTCTGATGTATAACCAGTTCACCCTATCGAAGGCTTTGGATAGATCTAGTTTTATCACCGCTTCTCTCATCTTCTTTAGTTTGATGCTATGCAGACCTTCCTGTGCTACTCCGGTCGCCTCATGAATTTGTCTGCCTTCAATAAAGCTGAACTATTCCCCCGAGATGTGTTTTGAGAGGATTACTTTCAGTCTTCTACTGATAACCTTGGAGATAATCTTGTACAAACAATTGCAAAGGGAGATAGGCTGAAAATATTCAAAGGAGGTCGAGTTGTCTATCTTAGGTATTAGTGCTATGAAAGTAGCATTGATATGATTATGTATATGACCCTTTACCCTTGATTCTTCGATTACCCATAGTAGGTTAGGTCCCAGAACCTCAAAGCATCCCAAGTAGAATTTGATTGGCCACCCATCTGGGCCAAGGATCTTCCCTTTTTGGAAAGTGTAGGACTTCTATCAACTTTTTTTCAGTAACCAGGCTCGTTAAGTGTCTAGCTGCATCCTCTTCAACAAATCTGGGGAAAAGCTGGGAAACTTTTATAATTTCTTCAATAGAGGACTCCTCCTGGGCTTTGTAAAGTGTCTTAAAATGATTAATTCCCAAGTCGAATAATTCGTTGTACTTTGTTATTCCCCCCCCCCCTTTGATTCCGTAGGCTCCAAATGGTGTTGGCCATCTTGCGACCTTTGGCAAAGGCCTGAAAGTATTTTGTGTTTTCATCTCCACAGGTTAGCCATAGGGCCCGACTCTTAAGCCTCCATTGTGCTTCTCTTTCTTCCAAGATGACCCTACAACATTTTTCCAAGCCATATAGGAGGTATTTTGTTTCCTGGCTATGATAGGCCCGACCAGTCCCATCTTGTAGTTCTATTAGTTTCAATTCAATATCCCGCAGATTTTTTTCATCCTTTTGCTGTTTTATTTTGGCCCACTTCTTAGTTTCTTGTTTGAGGCCTTTTAGGTTTTCAACAAAATGCACAATTGTTGGGGTCTGGGAGTGTTTTGGTATTTTTCACCCATAATACCTTTACTAGTTCCAGAAAGGTTGGATCTATTAGCCATCCCTCTAAGAATTTGAAGGGGCTAGTCGGCCTTCTAGAGGAGGTTCCAAATTTGAACAATATCAGATGATGGTCTAATTCTCCCCCAAAAGTTACCCATTATCAAACTAGAGTGGCCAACCCCCCCAAGCATCCTTGAGCATCTACCACTATGAACATCCAACTTGGGAGTAAGGATTCCAAGATCTTAACCACTGCTAAGTTGTCCCCTAGAGTTTCCTGCAGTAGAGTGACATCTGGCAAGAACTGTTCAACCAATATTCATAAGGACGTTTTTTTATTGGGGTTCACCAACCCCCGACAATTGAAGGAGAGGATTTTCACGAGGTAACTCCATCCTGGGGTGGATTTTCTCTAAGCGCCCATTCAATCAAAGATTGTTTGCCTAAAGCGAGATCAATTCTTGCCTGATCTTGTTCCAGATATAAATGTGATTTACGATCCCTACCTTTTCCCACCGATTGTGTCTGAGGTAGTGACCCCAGTCCCCTGCCCGAGGTCATGGGAGAACCACTCTCTAAGGGATCCTCTTTGATCACCGATATTCTCCTAAGGTGGTAATGGACTCTGTTATCTTCAGAAGTGGAGTCAATAGAGGTCGAGGGAGTGTCGAGGGTAAAAGGGATATTGGTTGGAAGCAAAGTTTCCAGGGAGGTAGGGGAGGGGATGATAGTTGTAGAGGGAGGGGCGTTTATATCTGGTGTATAAGGTAGTTCAATGGAGGTCAAGATCCCAGTCAGCGAAGTAGGTTCTAACTCCCCCAAGTTTAAGGAGGGTGTGACCAACAAAGGTGTGAAGATCGACGAGGAGGAGGAGAAGGGGCAGTGTAGGGAGGCTAGACTGGCACAGGATAGAGACTCAGAAAAACAAGTGGTGCGAAAGACTCCAAAGTAGTATGAGAAGCATCTAAGATTGACATAGTCATTAATTCGTGTTCTCATCGGATGAGATGATCTAGGGAAGGTGAGGATATAGGACCAGCAACCGAAGGCACTTCCTGCCCCGAACCCTGATGGCACCCTCTGTTTGAACTCTGACCCGTCAATCGATTATCTCCAGTGTTCTACAGAAACTGTCTTTTGAAGTCCCCTACGCCTTGCTGTGGTTCCACTTCTTTCGTGGAGGAGAGATGGAGGAGCTTTCTCCTCTTGTCATTCGGTCTTTTCCCTTGAAGGATATTGGACAGTTTTCCACACCGTGCCCATAGACATGGCATCTATGACACCTAAATGGGATTCCCTTGTAGTCCAGGGTTTGTAAAAAATCCCCAGCGGTCGATTCTATGAGAAGCTTCTGATATAAACCCTTCTGCAGATTGATCAGGACCAGTATGTGAGCCACTTTCATAAGATCAATGACTTCGAAGGACATATCTACCTCAAGGTAACTGCCCATAAGATTTCCAATTTCCGCAAATCGATGTGTATTCTAGTATTGCATCGGGAGGCCTGAGAGTCTAACCCAAATGGGTTCCTCATCAACTCGCTCATGCTTCACATCAAAGGTAGGTGTCCATCATTTGAGGAGGGTGTCCAACGTTTGAGGAGGACCACAAACTGGACATGCAAATTTACCCTTTGTTTGAAGACCCGCAACAGATGGATTAATGTGAATTATTAATATATATAAGAAATAATTATTTAAACAACATGCATGATATAATCAATTAATTATATACTATTCAAGCATGCAATATGGAACGTTAGAAACCAAAAAAATGTGTTAGTCCCGAGGCATCATGAATTGTCCATAAAAGTATTCCACGACATTGAAATCTCTTTTGCCCAATTGGTTTACAAATGTCATACATAGTGATTCCCTCCCATAACTTTAGTATCTCATCGATAAGAGGCTCGATATACACATTCATATATTTAACTTGGTACTTACCTAATTGTTTGAAATTACACAAGATTACTACCATGGTATGTATATATACATAAATAAATAAATAAAAGATGTTATGAAAAAAAAGAGAAAAATGAAAAATTTAAATTCGAAAAATTAATGTAAACAAATACCTGGAATAATCATTGTCAACATTATGTGCTCCCTCTTTATTGACATCCAAGGAGGAATGTTATTGTTGATAAAAAAAATAGTCCACATTGAGTAAACAAACCGAATCTCTCCAAATGGATTAACACCGTCAGTTGCCAATGAAAGCCTAACATTACGAGGTTCATTTGTAAATTTTGGCCATTTTGCATCAATTTCCTTAAATGCATAACCATTTGCAGGCATTCGAAGAATGCCATCTTCAATTTTCTTTCATGCATGGTAATCCATAAACTGTGCTATGCTTTGACACCTGAACAGTCTCTGCAAACGTGGAATTATGGGAATATGTCGGAGAACCTTTCGAGAGACCATTTTTGTTACTTGATCGGTTCGATATCTACTCATACCACATACTGGACATTCTATTTTCGACGCATGTTGTCCATAATATATAATATTATCATCAGGACATGCATCTATACTTTGATATTCCATTCCAATGTCTTTCATAATGGCATGCAAATCTCAATATGTGCGAGGTAAAATATTTGACAAGGGTAACAAAAGTTCACCTAACAATCTAAAACATAAAAAATAAATAGTTAATGTAAAGAATAGGGATTGTAAATTTTGCATTTTTATTTTACACATTAATTACCACTAAAAAAAATGGGGAATAGTCAACCTTTATGTAGATGTGAAGTAACATATTACATACCTTAGGATCTGTGCCATACAAGTGTTAGACAAATGATTCGTAACTTTCAAATTCACCAGCAACAATGTAGTGGATAAAAGATTTGCTCTTGACCCTTTATAAAGGCGTTTATTTGCCTTTTCAATCAGAGGTTCATCATAAATACCATCACTACTGTCCCCATGATCCTCATCTGGATGACCGAATAAGTCTTGAATCATTTGATTTGTCTCATCATCTTGAACTATGTTATTATTGTCATCTACTTCCATGGGATCATTAACTTGATCTTTATTATCTGCTTCAAGTTCTTCATCTTGTACTACAACATCATTTATGCTACTACTTGGTGCTTTCTGCATAAAGTTAGGGGGCAAATCTAACTTTATAATTACAAACAATCATGAAAAATTAGTGCATGTATAAAATATTATAAAAATTTGAGAATACAATAAATATTAAAACAAATAATGAATGTATATACCATCGGACGATATTCATTTGATCCCCCGTCCATGTGCCCATATTTTCTACAATGTTTTGTAGTTGTTTCTATTAAAACTCTTTTGGGATGTCTAGTACAATGATTTTTGCAAGGGCAATAACATTTACCGTAACCCTTTTCACCTTCTTTAATTCTTTTCCCAGCTCTGATGTCTTTTGACATTCTTCCTCACAGACTTATACTAAAACAAATACCTGTTTTTTGTTCGCCAAGAAGACCCACAAACCCTTTTTGAAGCATTGTTATTATAGCAAACTTGTCGCAACATCCGTCAAATGCAACATATTTATAGATTTTAGAACGTCCCCATTCCGACGTTAAAAAATCTAAGCGACCGTTAGTTTTTTGACTTGACTTGGTCAACATACTAAGGCGACCATTGGAGGGGGAAAACCTAGTTGTTTCCAAAACGTCACAATTGCGACAACAATCTTCACAAACGTGGCAAGAGAGACGTCTATGTCACAAACGTGGAAAGAGTGACTATTAGGTGGAAAAGGCAAGAGAGACATTAACGTGGCAAGAGAGATGTCAACGTGGCAAGAGAGACGTCAACGTGGTAATACCGACGTTATCGGGCAATATGATTTTTTTTTTTTTTTAATTTCCTCTATTTTGCGACAATGTGGACAATTTTTTCCATAACGTCGCAAATAGAATGTCAGAATTTTTACAATATGTACTAGTGATAATCAGAAGCTCGTTGTCATTCTTACCTAAGGAAATGTCTTCAATTCGTCCCCGATAACAACGCCAAAATTGTTAGCACTAGAAGTCACCCTCCGATCGCAGAGAGGGTAAGCCCAATACCCATCAGAGTTTTATGTCACAAGTTAGTTTTAAAGATGTCAAATGGGTGCAGATTCAAGATGATATCGTTTTAACTTAGAAAACTGGACTGGTATGCACATGCAGGTGAGGTTTTGATTAACTTCAGTCAGTAAGTTGGAGTAAGGGTGAATAGAGGGAAGACTTTGGTTAGGAGATTATATATGTCTATCGTAGACATCAGGTCTTCCAACAGCCTAAGGAGGAAAATATTCAAATACAAGATGGATTCAAAACTTCAGGAAATTGAAGAATGTAAATAACAACACTGCAATCAAACATACATTACAATACAGTCAAAACAATCCATGTGAATCCTTCAATCATGGACACTTTAGTATCAGAGGCAAATATGATGAAAAAGAAGCTGACTTTCATTAAACAAGAAGTCTCAAATCAAAATACATAACCAAAGAACCATAAGCTTCATCAAAAGTTTAAAATATGGGAGCACTGCTCAACCATTGATGATAACAAAATATCAAAACTACCTACTTATACTCAGAACTGTCCATAACCACCAGGGGTGCACTCTGGCCACTACATTCAAGGCTTTCCATCTGCATTTTCTTCTTATCATACTGTGCATGCATTCTTCTGTCAGACGTAAACTTAACTCAGCATGGGCCTTCAGGAAAAATTGTGCATCGAAGGGGCCTCTGGCTGATAGCTCTGTCTCTACAACCAGACCCTCCATGCTTTCCATTTATGGAGTGAGTTGAAGTTTCAACCACCACTCCCATTTCCATTAACTACCTTCAGTGGGATCAAGACGGGTCCTGACACCCATGAATGTTCGAGGCGGTTCCCATGACTTCTTCGAGTCAATCCCGATGCCTCGAGGCCATGACCTGATGCTTATCCCACATGATGCTTCAAGATTTCGTACTTTAGGAGATTTCACATTACTTGACTACAGATTCCCCGATGCCTGAATGACGAAATCACTCCTCTCAGATCGATGGTCCGATCTGCTATGCATCCGATGACCGTGATTTCTTCCTTGAAAACTTGAGTCACCAATCATGTGATGGGTGCTTACCTTTCTTCTTGGGCACACCTCCTATGTGACCTCAGGTTGTGACCATGGGCCCAATTCCTGGGCGCTTCGCGACTTCGTGTTTCAGGTGCTTTGATGTGAGCCACTCCTGACTCGTCCGATTTCCAAACTCCTAAAGTAGAGCCTAGTGAGCGCTAGCTCCCTTCCTATGGACCCCTTCGATGTGACCTCTGCTATAACCTGGGGCCCAACTTTCGAGCGTTTTAGGACTTCGCGTTTCACGAAGTCAAAAGTTTCCTTACCTCCTTTCTTCCAATTCCCGATTCTCCGACTTCGCTAGTGTCAGATCAATGGTCCACAACCTTCCGCGATCCGACGGTCCAGATCCCTTCTTCGCAAATCAAGACTTCACGTTTCGGGACTCAGGGTCATCTTTGCTTGACTTTGATTTCGGGCCTTTGCTCTGGCGCTAAAATTTGAGCAACTTTGGGATTTCGAGCACCCGTGAGTCGCTAATCTGATCTTCTCAGGAATCTCCGCCGTTGAAGCCGATCTCGCCCGTTAGCTTGAATTTCGGGCCCGAAATGGACTGCTTTGAACACTGGGCTTTGACGTTTCTTGTGCAGGCCGTGAACTTGGACAACCTGCTGCCTTTGACAACCATATGTGATGATAGAAGGTTTACAAAAATATACAATGAAAAAAAAATGAATACTACATGAAAAAAACAACAAAAATAAATGGAGATTACAAGACAAACAACACCATAATGTGCAATTCCTTAAATAACACTTCAGAGTATAACCCCAATTCCATACATACACTAATTATAACGACATGGAGTTTTGAATACTAATTATAATGACATGGAGTTTTGAATACTATACATAGAATTATATTTGATATAGATTTAGACTCAATTTCTTTCATCCCATTAGTAGAGAAAATTTACACATTTAGAAAATGATTACAATTTACTTACAATTGGGATATATTTGTATTATTTTTGAATTATTTCCACATGTGCAACAATGTAATGAACAAATAATTATCTTACAAGTTCTATAGGCCAAAACCCGAGTTCAGGAAAAATCATTATCATGTGTCACAACACAAACAATACGTCTTGGACATCATATATAAATGACATTCTAGATGTAGAAGTTATAATCATCATAATTACAATTTTATTGGTACCCATATGAATCTCCATAGGCTAAGAGTAATGTTGCATGTAGGTTCAAGTCTCGCACCAAAATGAAGAGACCCAAACATATAGAAACTAAGAATATATTACATAATAATGTCATGTCAAATATGACTTCAAATGCAAGAGTAAGCAATGTTTTATCTAAGTTCAAGGCCTACAATTAACAAAAAATACTATAGACTATATCAAAAACAATATTTGATACATGGACTATTTCATGAAAAGAATAGAAACTCAAAGTAGAACATATACTTTTCCTATGTAGCAAACAAATAAAAGCTAGAATAGCAATGTAGATACAATGTTGGAGGAAAAAGGTTTGCAAAGTTTTTTTTTTTTTTCAAATTGAGTTGTTTAGAAATAATGGTAAAGATCGGGTAAGAGAGGCATTAAAAAATAGAATATACAATTTTTTTATTTTTTATTTTTTATTCTAGAAACAATCAAATGCAAAGAGTGTAATGTGTTGAATGTCAAATTCTTTCTATAGGAACATTGATGCAATGCATGTGTTATATAGCATGAAATTAAAAAAACACGAAGATATGAGATTCTACTAATTTTTGCATCCAATGATGATATTGTCAACAGAGAGTGTAAAAGATCTTTATAAGTGAAATTGTAGAAGTTGGGTTAATGTTTCACTAATATCATTTTGATATTGTTCAAAAGATGTTCATGTTGATTTTGGGAAGATTTGTTGCAATTGAGGGTTGCATAGGAAGAAAGTGATCTTTGCATCGATAGTTTCTAGTATGCATTCCAAGTTATGATCATAAAAATATGCTTTGTTTTTTTGACAGTGAACACATTTAGCCAAAATATTTGATATGAACAAGGATGTTGGCAACAATTGTTTGCAAACTGTAATGTAGAAAGGTTTGAAAGGTGGCAGATAAACCGAATTGTGTAAAAGATTATTGTGAAAAAATTATTGAGTACTTTTCCTCATTTTGAAAATGATTACCTACCCTTTACTCTGATAATAATATCTACGACAAACTAAATTATACAAAAGCTTGTAGTTTTATTAACATGGAGCTCAAAACCGTAATGTTAAGATTGTGAAAATTGAAATTACTTAAGTAACATAACACTCATTCTTTCAAATACCTATACTAAACCCAATTAACATATATTACAAAATTCACATAAAAACAAAAAACAAAATTTATATGAAAGATTTATATTTTGAAGTATTTAATCTCTTTACTTAATAAATCTAAATCTAAATAAATCTAAATCTAAAGTAAAAGTAAAATTCAACCAATAATATAAAAACAAATATTAATAACAACATAAATAGAAATGCAAACAAAATCTCTAATAAAAAGTATATCATAATATTATTCACATTCAAATCAAAATGAACTCATATGCAAATATTCCTTAAAGATTTATGGATTTCAAAACAAGCTTAAAAAAAAGAAGAAGTTAATAATCATGTAGAACCCACTTGAATGTACATTCACCAACTCAACATTTGTGTGGGTCTTACTTGAAGATTTCCATGTATGTAGGCCCCACCCATACATGCATGGGACCTCCCAAAATTTATATCAAATATTGTGTTTAAAGCCCCATCACTTATGTTTTTTAAATAATGAAAAGAAACTCATGATGCTTTTGTAACATGCCCTACTTCTATGTTTCCATGTATGCATGCCTCTCCTATACATGCATGTGGGCTTCCCCATATTTAAGATACTTTTGTAAAAGGAAAAGATGCTCATCCTTTTTTTAATGAAAATAAAATAAAGTATATAATAATGAAGAAAGCACGAATATGCGTGAAAAGTGATAAGGGTAAGTGAAAAGTCAAGTAATTGATTCCTTATGATTGTTTTGTAATCATGAAATGAAGCTCTCATATTTTTATTATTGAGCAAAAGGGTTTGGATAACCAACCCTTTTAGTTCATGTCGGATTTTATACTTATCTCAAGGTTCTCGGCTAATCAAAATTTAATACTATAGACCTTACACGAACAACGTTGCATCTAATAATACTCATGAAAAATATGATAGATGATAAATGTTCGTTAAATGTGACCTTAATCCCACACAAAATTTAGTGGTAGATTGTTGCATTTAATAATGTTCATGAAAAATATAATAGATGATAAATATTGTTAAATGTGATCTTAATCCCATGCAAAATCTAGTGGTAGATTTTAAGTGAAATGTGGATAGGTGGCATTGCTTCGTGAGCATCATTTGTCATAAATTGTTTTCACACACGCATTCTGGTAATATTGTCTTGTAATGTAATATGTTGTATTTAGAAACTCTTCAACGTAGCTTTTATCAAAGTAACCAAGAGACTAGGCGCTTTTTTAATGTGAGTTTTTAAATTGTTAGGGACCTAACCCCTCACGTAAGTAGAATAATATATTTCCATGTAATAAAGGTCAATATTAATAAGGCCTAGCAATAAGGAAGAATAAGTCAAATGTAAGAAGACCTAATAGAAGCTTCCGCTTTTAGAAGGATCTTCCTCTAGATTGTTCTTTTGGATAGACATATTTAGTATAAATAGGAGTAGAGGGTATGAGAAACTTTGTCTTGGATATTATTATAATAGAGCTCTGCTCTGCTAGAGGTTGCCCCCTCGAAGAGGCAAGTGAACATTGCTCTCAGTAGTCAAAATGCTCTTTCTGGTGTTATTATGGTATTATTTTGGTATTATTGTGGTGTTGTTTTGCTTATATCGTTGTTTATCTGCCATTTCTAGCTAATTATTTATGTTCTGCATACTATTTTATATCTGGAATATTACAAGTGGTATCAGAGCACCTTCCTTGGCAGAAAATTGTGGGTTATTTTTTTTTTCAGGGTAGAGACATATTCTGGCGCCTTTAAGCTACAAAGATACGTCGTTACACGCATAAACTCGTGGTCAGGGATTCATACATGCATGAAATACAAGTGGTACTTAAGCGCACATTTGTTGGCCACCCTTGTAACCCCTGTTGGTATCCCTATGAGTGGTAGCGCATCAGACAACACCTGTATACAGATATGCCTAGATCTTCTTAAGCCCTCCATAGATAAACCGATCAACCGCTTGACTGCTATAGTGCCACCGAGAAAAACACTCAAGAAGATACTTTCTAGTACCTGGGTAGTCGGGTAGTATGGCTAAGGGCATGGTCTAGCCTCCTTAGTTGGTGCCCTAAGATATTGGGCCGAGTACTACTGTTGGACCCCGAATGTATATCAGAGAGTTATAGCACATGGAAAACCCTTGTCTGTAGAACCCTTGGATACCTGTAACAACCCTAATTAATTCTTTAATTATCATGAATAATAAATATTAGTTTAATGAATTATTAAAATATATTTATGGAGACTTAATTATAATATTATTATTATTGGTAGTTGAACCAATTAATGGGAGGGATAAGGTGCTTGAGGAATTAATGGGGGGTAAGGCGGTTGGGGAAATGGATCTGAGGGAGGAAGATAAGGGAGAAGGGGAGAACTCGGGGGGAGGCATCTTTTGGTTGGGTGATATTTTTGGTTTATGGCAAGGTAAGAAAATTTGGAGAGGAAGAAGGAGGAGGGCAGGAAACAACAATTTTGGATGCAACAGTTTTGCTTACAGTTTTGCTTGAGGACTCTCACAGGGGCACCATTGTTGCTAGGAATTTTGGGCTCGGGGGCCAGGAAACCGTAAGGATTCCTGGAGCTAGGGATCCAGAGAGGCCGTTCCTAGTTGGTTGGGAGGTTAATAATCAGTTTTGGGCAGGATCAACATCATCGACAACATTATCAGTTTCAGATTCAACATCAGGTTGATGTAAATACCTTATGCATTTTCATTATTATCCGTTTATTATTATACCTTTGTTCATTATGTTCACTATGTTGATGTTCATCATAATACTGTTGTTCATTATATACTGTTAAACTGTCAATTATTATGCTGGAACGGTAAATAAAGAAGTAAATTAGAAAGAATTTATATATTTATATTTATTTTTATGAGGCTATGTATGCACAGGCCTTACATATGGTATCAGAGCCCAGTTTCAAAACTAAAACCTAGGGCTTACCCATTCTCATAACTGAAAGATTATGCTACTTGTTCTATAAACAACCCAGAAAAAATAAAAAATAAAAAATAAAAAAATGGAGATGCAACCCTGAAACCCTTTAATCACAACTAGTGAATAACCAGAAATAACCATGAAATGTTTATGAACATTTCATGAACTGTTCACCTGTACAAGTGAAATCCTTGAAAGAAGATATATATATATATATATATATATATATATATATATATATATGGAAAATATATAGGAGTGTAATAAAAAAAATGTATATATAAATTTGGGCCCGAGGGCCAAGCTCCAGCACCACTCAACCTGCAAGCCAAGCACAAATGGTGGGTAAACTTAAGCAAAATATTGTAATATTATTTTTCCAATTAGGATATCCAAGTTAAGTATCACAAATGATACCAACTTTTGTTTTAATACACAGAGTTGTAATTCACCAATAATCCAAGCTTAAAATTTGGAAATAAATTTAAAAAAAAAAAAATAGAAAAGAAAAAATCCTAGTCATGATTTTCTTTTTATTTATCGAAAATCTAGTGTATCCATAGTTTTCATGTAGCCAATTGTGAAACAAAAAAAAATTGTAATTAACCAACCATTCCACCTTACCTTCAAAATTGGAAATTAAATATAATAAATAAATGGCTCTGAGTTTTTTTTTCTTAACATTTTCTTATCCAACTCTAGTACACTCGTACATGTATTTCTCAAATTTCAAGAAAACCATTAGTATGCAAGGTAGCTAAACATGATAAAAAAGCTCATAATATCAGTAAAATCGATCAAACATCTCCAGCTAACTTTAGACTAATACCTCAAATATTTCCTGAAATTTCTTTTATACTGCCCATGCAAACCCCAGGTCAAAAAAACAAGAGCACAAAAAAAAACCAAAAAAACCAAAATATTAAATTACTAGCTGGTCCTCGAGCTAACACAGAAAAAAAAAACCAACATTAACATGAGCCAGCATCCGAGTCATCCAAACAACTCACAACCATCATCATTGTGCGCCCATATGTCAAGCAACCAAACCGCACAACGTCAAGGAAGCCCAAAGTACATATTCTTTGCATTACACAACGTCAAGGAAGCCCAAACCCATGAGGGAGCCAGGGATCTGATGGTCTCCATCGAATTTTATTCCATCAAACGAAAATGTCGACGGCTCTGGTAGCCCAGTAGTTCACTTATTTTATTTTCCCCGATGGTTGATTTACATATGTTTGTGTGGCCAAACATTAGCGTGGGCTCCATTCAACAAAGATCAAAACCTTAAAGCTCAAAAAAACACAAACATTCAACAAAGTTCAAAACCTTAATTGAAAACATAAAATCTATTGCCTTGGGTTGCACTAGACGGGAATCGAACCCAGGTCTATACCATGGCAAGGTACTATTCTACCACTAGACCACTGGTGCAGATAATTGCAACACACAATACAAAAAGTTCCCACCATAGGGATCGAAGCCACAACTAGAGTGTTAAGAGCCTTGCGCTCTACCCACTTAGATACATGAACCATAGAACACAAGCACCAATCCCAACACCACTCGCCTATCTCATCACGCAAGCCCATGAGGGCAGTCTTTGCTCAGCGTAAAAGGCCCAATCTCCAAGGTCTATTCCAATGAAGGCCATCGTGCAAAGTGCTTTCACCAAGCACCAAGGGAAGAGCCCAAGTATCGCCAACACCTCACAATGCACGGAGGAGAGAACTCGCAAGAGGCCGTAAGTCATTGCATAACCAAAATCCCAAGAAACCAGTCTGTACTACCAAGCCCAATACCGAGACCATCCCAAGACCGAGCGCTAATCTATAAGGGAAAAAATGCTTCCATTTGCTCTATGCATTGGGAGAAAACGCTTCCAACTGTGAAGTTCGCGACCAAGTGCCGAGCGCCAATGCACCAAGGGATTTAAGTTGCCAGTGTGCCAACGTCGAGCTCAAGAGAATGCACACCAGGTCACGAGGAAAGAGCCCGCAATATAGTCCATTGCACTACTAAGGGAAGATGAAACCTCGACCCGCAATTGCAAAGGAAGAGGTGGTTGGGGAGGTGATGCAGGAGCATCTCCCACATCAAGCGAGCCAACGCGGAAGCGGAGGACAGCTGGACGAGATCCAGCACAAATTTTGAATTGCTTTGGAAGTGTTGCGCGATCTTAAATGAAGTCATTAAGAAGAGGCGCACTTGTACATTGTAATCGGACCTTGATCCTTTAGCTCTCGTCCTTAGTAGGTAGGAGGCATTTAAGATAGTTAATGTAAAGTAGATAGAATTTAATTCTAGATTAGACTGTTTGAGAGCGCAAAAGGGAAACAAGATATAGACACCCTCATTGTGTAGTGTAACATTATTGAATCAAGGAAGAAGAGAAAGAGCATGCAGAGAGCTGTGTAAGAACACCCATGTACACATATTTGAATTAATAGAAGAGTTTGATTCAAATTCATGGTTTTGTGTCTATTCTCTGTGTATTGATGCTGAATGATATGCTAATGAATGTTTGCTTCCTGTTATACATTTGCTTTATGTGCTGTGTATATGATTTCATGTACGAGTTTGAAGTCTGAAGGGAAGAAAGAATGAGTTTCAATTGTTTCTCTATCTGAGCAAGGAGTTCCTGCAAGGAGTGCAGTTGAAGTGTCCACAAGGAGTGTGTTGATAGAGGGCTCAGGTAGTTTAACTTTTGTTCTCATTCACCCAAAGGTGCAGTTGGGCACATGAGTCGTGCAAGGAGTGCGTAGGCCAAGAAAAGTCTTAGGGTTGCGAACCTGAGTGAAGAGTTGAAGGACTGTTGCTGCAGGTGTGCGGAGAGTCGAATGATTCAAACACTTAGACGTGTTTGAAGGTTGCCGCAAGGAGTGCGTGCAAGGGTCTTTTATAAAAGCTCAGGAAGGGTAAGGCCTTCAAATCCATTGAAGGGAAGCACAGGGAGCTTGTGCCGTGAAGTGTTTAAACAGGTGTTGCAAGTTTGCACGCAGGTGGACGAGTTCCGCGAAGGAACACTTAGTCATTTCACAGATTTCATCAGGAGGAACAGACGGTTGGTATTTTCCGAGGAGGATTCGCGACATCCCGTGAGCCATTAGATATCATGGAGGTGCAGGAGAGATACGACAGGTATTTCTGAGAGGTTCAAAGCTCAGGAGGGGCAGAGCCGTTGATCCGAGCCACGAGGACCGTTGGATCTATACGTGAACTCGCATATCGAGGTTTCGTGGGTTACAACTCCGTAATATTGCAAAGAGAATCGCGAAATCGCGATACGCGATATCCCGACAGTCGAGGATCGTGTGGGCCACAAGGGTCAGTGACGTGGACATGTGGCGTACCATATCGAGGTTTCGTAGAGAGAAGTCCCGAAACATTGACATCAAGATTCGCGATCCCGCGAAGTCCGAATCGCAGATGGAGTGAAGGACCGTTGATAAGTCAACTCGCGAGCGCATCGGGGTTTCGGCGTATCGGGGTTCGGGAGTCGGTAAAGAAAGTTGCTTGGTATCGCGAGTGGCAAAATCGCGATAGAAGAAGTCCCGATAGGAGAGGGAAAAAGGTCAGCGTTGACTTGTATCGGGTTTCAAGGATTCGTGGAACCTGCGCTCGACCTTTGTGTTCGCGAAGACGCGAAGTGCGATCTCCCAATTTGTAAAGAAAGGGGGATCCCACGAGGATTGCTGTGGGTGAAAAATTCCCGATAGGGAATTAGAAGAGTCTTAGAGTTCTTCGGGCCATGAAAGAGAGAAGATCCTGTGAGCAGACGTGCTTGCGAGTGCGTGCTGCGTCAGTTTGGTATAAGAGCACAGAAAGGTTCTTTGCTTTCTGTAGCAAAGAAAGAAATTTCACCATGCCGCCAAGGAGAGATAGACAATCACCTGATCCAGAGGATAGGGAAATGCCGAGAAGAAGAGGCAGGCAGATGACTGATCCAGTTATGGAGAGACATATCCGTGATCTACGAGCTAGACTCGAAGACATGGAGACAACGCAAAGACGCACAGCCAGTGCAGGAGATCTGAGTGATTTCGACAACGAGGTTAAGGTTGAACGTGAAGAAGAAGTTGCAGCCGAAGATGCATGATGGCTGCAAGAGAAAAGATGGACATTCCAGTTTATGAGGGAAACTTGGATGCAGAGGAGCTTCTAGACTGGATTAGGTCTCTAGACACATACTTCGACTATGGAGATGTCGAAGAGGACAAGAAATTCAAGCATGTTGTCACAAGACTGAAGGGACATGCAACATTGTGGTGGGATGAACTACAAGATGACAGACGCTGCAAGGGCAAGTAGAATATCAAAAGATGGGATCGAATGATCGCGAAGATGAAAGCGAAATTCATCCCCAGGGACTATCAAATTTCTCTGTTCAGGAGAATGCAGAACCTGAGACAAAAGTTGATGACAGTGAAATAATATACTGAGGAATTCTATAAACTGAACATCAGGGCAGGTCATCGGGAGAGCGATGATGAAAAAGTTGCCAGATACATGAATGGCCTGAGATATGACATCCAGGATGAGATGAGCATGGTAACCATCCAAACAGTGGAAGATTCTTATCAGATGGGTCTGAAAGAAGAAGAGAACCTGAGCCGAAAGAAGAGTCAGAAGGGCCGAGGAAGAAGTAAGCCCAGAGGCAAATCAATTGCCCAGGATAAATATCAGAATCCCAAGGAGGACTGGAAGAAACCTCAGGGTAAAGTTGAGAGAGGTGGAACCTCACAGAGAGGGCCATATGTTGAACAGAGGGGGTAGCATAATGATCAGAGAGGAGATTATGCTGACAACAACACTTTTCCTCGTACTAGAGGTAGAGGAAGAGGAAGAGGTGGAGTAGTTACATGCTTCACATGTGGAAAAAATGGGCACAAGTCTTATGAGTGTCCAGAGAAAAAGAAGGACATTGGAGAAGCTCACATCGCCGAGGCGCAGAGAAGGGATATTGAGGCAGAAGATGCTGGAGGCGGAAGATCGCTGATGATGCGAAAAGTCCTTTTGACACCTGAGACGGAGGTGGAAAATTCAGTCCAAAGGACCAGAATTTTCAAAACTGATTGCAAGACCAAGGACAGGGTATGCAAGGTCATTGTAGACAGTGGTAGCATGGATAATCTCATTTCTACAGAGATGGTAGAGAAGCTGGAGCTGGAGACGACTGATCATCCAAGCCCATACAGAGTTTCGTGGCTACAAAAAGGACACCAGGTAATTGCCACTAAACAATGTTTAGTTGAATTCAAGATAGGAGGATATAATGATAAGATATTGTGTGATGTAATTCCTATGGATGTTTGTCATCTATTGCTGGGTAGACCATGGCAATATGACATGAATGTGATTCATGACGGGAGAATGAACACATACACCCTGGAGAAAAATGGGAGGACACACATGTTGCTTTCGATAAAGGATAAGGAGGTGAATCCGGAAGTAAGCAACACTGTACTTCTCATGAGTGGGAAGGAACTTCTTACAGAGGTTAAGAAGAAGGAGGATCCACAGTTTATTGTGGTAAAAAAACCGAAGATTGTTCTGACTAGCACTAGAGTGGGTGATTTACCAAAAGAAGTTCAGGAACTGCTGGGAGAGTTCGCTGACATCATAGTGGATGAACTACCTCATTCGTTGCCACCAATAAGAAGTGTAAGTCATCATATTGATCTCATACCAGGAGCCAATTTTCCAAACAAAGCTGCGTACAGATTGATGCCGCAAGAGAATGAAGAAGTTAAAAGGCAAGTCCAGGATTTATTGGACAAAGGTTTGGTCAGGGAAAGCTTGAGTCTGTGTGCTGTTCCAACAATACTCATTCCGAAGAAAGATGGAGGCTGGAGGATGTGTACTGACTCGAGGGCGATCAATAAGATAACCATTAGGTACAGATTTCCATTGCCGAGGATGGATGATCTGATGGACTGTTTAAGTGGGGCAACGTATTTTTCAAAGATTGATTTGAAAAGCGGTTATCATCAGATCCGCATGAGAGAAGGTGATGAATGGAAGACAACATTCAAAACCAACGAAGGGTTGTATGAATGGCTTGTTATTCCATTTGGCTTAACAAATGCGCCAAGTACCTTCATGAGGTTGATGAACGAAGTCCTGAAGGAGTTCATCGGGAAATTTGTCATTGTGTATTTGGACGACATACTGGTTTTCAGTAAAACAACAGCGGAGCATCTGAAGCATTTGGCTACAGTGATGTAGAAATTACAGCAGGAGAAGTTGTTGATAAACATGAAAAAATCCCCATTCATGAAGACATAGCTCATTTATTTGGGGTTTGTTATTTAGGAAAATGAGTTGAGGATGGATCCAGATAAGGTGGAAGTAATCAAGAATTGGCCATCATCGGGGAATATCTTTGAGGTGAGAAGTTTTCACGGATTGGCTAGTTTCTACCGAAAATTCATCAGGAATTTCAGTGGAATTAGTGCAGCGATGATGGACACAGTGAATAAAAGACACAAATATTTTCACTGGACTGAAGAGTCTGAGAAGAGTTTCAATCTGTTGAAAAGGAAGATCACGAAACAACTAGTTTTGGTGTTGCCGGATTTCCAAAAAACATTTCAGGTGAAATGCGATGCAAGTGGATTTGCAATAGGGGCGGTCTTGAGTCAGGAAGATAGGCCAATAGCGTATTTCAGTGAGAATATGAATGAGGCGAAAGTGAAGTACTCCACTTATGATAAGGATTTTTATGCTATTATACAAGCATTGAAGAAATGGAGGCATTACTTGATCCCGAAAGAGTTTGTTTTATACAGTGACAATCATGCATTGCAGTTTGTGACTCAACAGGAGAAGTTGAATCAGAAACATGCCAAATGGGTTGATTATATGAAAAATTTCACTTTTGTGATAAAACATATTTCTGGTACTGCTAACAAAGTTGTTGATGCTTTGAGCAGGAAGTGTTTGCTGTTGCAGGAGTTCAGAGTCAAAACGAAGGGTTTTGATGATCTCAGGGACATGTACGCAGATGATTAGGATTTTGGAGAGGCGTATGAAGCAGCTGAGAATCCATTTCTCAGAGATAGAAGCCAATGGGCCGAGTACATGATCTAGGAAGGATTGTTGTTTAAGGGCAATCAACTGTGTATTCCGAAATGCTCCATGAGGGAGAATTTGCTGAAGGAGAAACATAGTGGAGGATTGGCAGGGCACTTTGGTCACGAAAAGACGTTTGCAAAGCTAAATGAGTCATATTTTTGGCCGGGAATGAGAGCAGATGTCAAGAGATTTGTAGACAGGTGCAAAATTTTCCAGCATTCGAAGGGGAGGAAGCAGAATGCGAGGTTTTATCAACCATTGCCCATACCAGAGAGGCCATGGGATGAAATTAGCATGGATTTTGTATTGGGGTTGCCAAGAACACAAAGAGGTGTTGATTCAATCTTTGTGGTGGTGGATAGATTTTCTAAAATGGCACACTTCATTCCATGTCAGAAAACCAGTGATGCAACTCACATTGCGAATCTGTTTTTCAAAGAGGTCATTCGACTTCATGGGTTTCCGAGAAGTATTGTTTCGGACCGAGACACCAAATTCATAGGGAATTTTTGGAGGACCTTATGGAAGAATCTGGGAACTAACTTGTCGTATAGTTCAGCGTATCATCCGCAGACGGATGGACAGACAGAAGTGGTGAACATAAGTCTAGGAGACTTACTGAGAAGCTTGGTGAAAGAACACCAAAGCCAGTGGGATAGCATATTACCACAGGAAGAGTTCGCGTATAATGACTCAGTCAACAGGAGCACAGGGCAGAGTCTGTTTCAAATTGTTTATGGCATGCAGCCGAGGGGAATTTCTAAACTGAGGGATTCAGAACAGACTGCGACTAGGAGCGCTAGTCCAGAAGAATTCGCAGAGGCGATGAAAGAACTTCACAGCCGGGTAAAGGAGCGATTGCAGAATTCAAGTCAGGAGTATAAGCGTAGAGCTGATCAACACAAGAGACAACTTCAGTTTGAGGTTGGTGACTTGGTTCTGGCACATTTGAGGAAAGAAAGGTTCCCGAGAGGAACATACAATAAGTTGAAGATGAAGAAAATCGGGCCATGTAGGGTCTTGAAGAAAATTGGGACAAATGCTTACGAGATTGAATTACCCGATGGGGTTGGAATTTCTCCGATATTCAATATCTCAGATTTGTACCCATATAGAGCTGAAGAAACAGAGAATGGAGAAGACCAGCCAGTGATCCAGTGGATGAAACAGATGCTAGTAGCAGAGAAGCCGCAGATGGAGTGCATACTGGACAAGAGAGTGAGCAAGAGGACCAGGCGAAAGTAATACTTCGAGTATCTGGTCAAGTGGAAGAACCATCCAATTGAAGATGCCAGCTGGGAGACTGAAGCAGAGATCTAGAAGCATGGACAGACCGTGCAGGAGCTCATGGACAGGATCCCATGAATTTTTTCAAGCGAGGGAGTATGATGTAGGAGCATCTCCCACATCAAGCGAGCCAACGCGGAAGTGGAGGACAGCTGGACGAGCGCCAGCACAAATTTTGAATTGCTTTGGAAGTGTTGCACGATCTTAAATGAAGTCATTAAGAAGAGGCGCACTTGTACATTGTAATCGAACCTTGAGCCTTTAGCTCTCGCCCTTAGTAGGTAGGAGGCATTTAAGATAGTTAATGTAAAGTAGATAGAATTTAATTCTAGATTAGACTGTTTGAGAGCGCAAAAGGGAAATAGGATATAGACACCCTCATTGTGTAGTGTAACATTATTGAATCAAGGAAGAAGAGCAAGAGCATGCAGAGAGCTGTGTAAGAACATCCATGTACATATATTTGAATTAATAGAAGAGTTTGATTCAAATTCATGGTTTTGTGTCTATTCTCTGTGTATTGATGCTGAATGATATGCTCATGAATGTTTGCTTCCTGTTATACATTTGATTTATGTGCCGTGTATATGATTTCATGTATGAGTTTGAAGTCTGAAGGGAAGAAAGAATGAGTTTCAATTGTTTCTCTATCTGAGCAAGGAGTTCCTGCAAGGAGTGTAGTTGAAGTGTCCGCAAGGAGTGCGTTGACAGAGGGCTCAGGTAGTTTAGATTTTGTTCTCATTCACCCAAAGGTGCAGTTGGGCACATGAGCCGTGCAAGGAGTGTGCAGGCCAAGAAAAGTCTCAGGGTTGTGAACCTGAGTGAAGAGTTGAAGGACTGCTGCTGCAGGTGTGCGCAGAGTTGAAGGATTCAAACACTTAGACGTGTTTTAAGGTTGCCGCAAGGAGTGCGTGCAAGTGTCTTTTATAAAAGCTCAGGAAGGGTAAGGCCTTCAAATCCATTGAAGGGAAGCACAGGGAGCTTGTGCCGTGAAGTGTTTAAACAGGTGTTGCAAGTTTGCACGCAGGTGGACGAGTTCCGCGAAGGAACACTTAGTCGTTTCACAGATTTCATCAGGAGGAACGGACGGTTGGTATTCTCCGAGGAGGATTCGCGACATCCCATGAGTTGTTATATATCACGGAGGTGTAGGGGAGATATGACAGGTATTACCGAGAGGTTCAAAGCTCAGGAGGGGCAGAGCCGTTGATCCGAGCCACGAGGACCGTTGGATCTACACGTGAACTCACATATCGGGGTTTCGTGGGTTACAATTCCGTAATATTGCAAAGAGAATCGTGAAATCGCGATACGCGATATCCCGACAGTCGAGGATCGTGTGGGCCACAAGGGTCAGTGACGTGGACATGTGGTGTACCATATCGAGGTTTCATAGCGAGAAGTCCCGAAACATTGACATCAAGATTCGCGATCCCGCGAAGTCCGAATCGCAGATGGAGTGAAGGACCGTTGATAGGTCAACTCGTGAGCGCATCGGGGTTTCGGCGTATCGGGGTTTGGGAGTCGGTAAAGCAAGTTGCTTGGTATCACGAGTGGCGAAATCACGATAGAAGAAGTCCCGATAGGAGAGGGAAAAAGGTCAGCGTTGACTTGTATTGGGTTTCGGGGATTCATGGATTCTGCGCTCGACCTTTGGGTCCGCGAAGACGCAAAGTCCGATCTCCCGATTTGTAAAGAAAGGGAGATCCCACGAGGATTGTTGTGGGTGAAAAATTCCCGATAGGGAATTAGAAGAGTCTTAGAGTTCTTCGGGCCACGAAAGAGAGAAGATCCTGTGAGAAGACGTGCTTGCGAGCGCGTGCTACATCAGGAGGGAGTATTGTGCGATGTATGAGTGAGAGAGGGGGGTAGGGTTTAGGTACTGAGAGTCGGGGGGGGGGACACGTGGGCCTCATGCCAGGACCCACGATGCCCAACCTTGATTATTATTTTTTTATTTTTATTTTTAATTAGTTAGTAAATATTTATTTGTTTATTTATTTAAAATAATTACAAAAAAATATTTGTAATAAACATGCATAAGGTATTATTAAATTATTTTGTTTTAAATTTTTTTATTTTATTTTATATATATAATTATTAAGTTATAAATTTTATTAACTTTTTTTTTTATATAGAGAAATATAAAGTTTAGATTCTTTTATTTTTTAATGAATAAAAAAAAAATATTAATGTTAATAAAATTTATTAATTTATTAATGTTAACAAAATTTATTTATTAATGTTAGTAAAATAAATTTGATGCACATTGGCGAGTGTGTTATAGGGCTGACATAACTAGCAAGGCAAGAGCGTTAGCAACTTACCCGAACATGTTACCAATCTTAGAGTCTTTAGACCCCGACCTTTAGACACTTACCCTAAAGAGAGTAATGTCTGTTTACAGACAAGTTAAAAAAAAAACTTACGCCTAACCCTATGTTTACAAGTATAAGTTGCGCGAATATGAACTGCCTTAGACTCTTCCCTGACAAGCATTTGGTTTGATGTAGATTCAATTATTCAAGATGGTTAGGACTCGGGGAAATCAAGGCCGAGGGGCTTCTTCGCAAGGACCGCCAACGATGGCGCTGCTGCCACAATCGCTTGAATTAGCTCTCATTTTGCGCTCTTTGGAGGCTATTAATGAGAATTTAAAGGGGCGTTAGTCAACAGATGTCGAAGTGGAACCCCCACCATTTGGAGTGGGTAACCCTGAAGCGTCAAGGGATTTAGAGGGAGGGCCTCCACCCAGGGACATCACTAGAGAACTACAGAAGATCAAACTCCCAGAGCTTTTCGGGGGTCGTGCGAGTGAACGTGCGAAGGCATGGTTGGAAGGAATGACACAATGTTTTTCCTTAAGAGACTATGCTTCCACATCAAAGGTGAAAATAGCGATCTTTCAGTTGAGGGACAGTGCCTTGGACTAGTGGGGTAACCTGGAGAGTCAGTTTCACCTTACCCCAAACACCGTCTCATGGGAACTTTTTGAGGAAAGGTTCACGAGGAAATATTTTCCGTCTTACTACGAGGAACAACAGGTGGGAGAATTTCATGCTCTAGTGCAGGGAAACAGGACCGTGGAAGAGTACGGGATCAGGTTCATGGAGTTGGTAAAATATGTCTCGTACATGGATACTGATCAACGATAGGCATAACGTTTTGTCTATGGGTTAAAACCTAAGATAAGGGCCATGGTATGGATGTGGAAACCGTCATCAGTAGCTGAAGGAGTTGAAAATGCACGTTATGCGGAGGAGCATATGAGCTTAAACAGAGGTATGAGATCGACCTTTCCACATCATCCTAGATTTGTGGGGAAGGACCCTAGGACCTTCTCCATGGGAGGGAGCTCTAGGCCACCTCCTTATGGTAATAGAGTCGCACCAAGGAAAATTGCTACAGGTATTTTAATGGTAGCGAGTTCAACATCCCACTCATCACCAACGATGCAGGAAGGTCTACAACCTTCTCAAGGAGTGGCAAGTAGGGGCAGGGGCTCCAGGGGAAGGAACTCATTTCTGCGACTGTCACAGGGCAGTGCACAGGTTCCATCTTGTGTTACATGTTGGGGATGTGGAGGACCCCATTACCAGCGTGACTGCCTAGAGTTACAAGTAGGATTTGTGCATAGAGAAGGAAAGGCCCCGATGGGAAGAGCAAGTAGTAGCCATTAGATTTATGCAGCGGTTAGTAATCACCAAGAAGAACATCAATCTACGGTGGTGGAGTCGTCAAGTACGCTAAATTATGTCAATGTTAAAATTTTATTTGATTATGGTGCTACAGATAGTTTCATTTCACCATCTGCATTAGAAAAGTGTGTGTTGGCAGCCTACACGCACGATGAATTTAAACAAGTTGATATGGCTTCAGGGGAAAAACAAGCGGTAGGACCTAGCGTTGATAATTGTCTAGTATACCTAGGAGTTTGTACTACTAGGTTGAAGGTATACGTCACTGCTCTGGGGACGTATGACCTAATCATTGGAATGGATTGGTTAGAAGCCCATCGAGCTATGTTAGATTGTTTTACGAAAAGGGTGCTTTGTGTTGACGATGAACGAAGGCCAGTAGAGATCCAGGGTGTACAGAGGAAGGTGTCTCTACACTTTATCTCGACCATGAAGGTTAAACGTTGCATGAGGCAAGGGTGTCGAATATATGTAGTGGAAGCAGTGAATGAAAGGAAAGGACACTCCTTGGATCAATACCCAATTTTGTCAGAGTTTAAGGATGTTTTTCCGAAAGAGTTTGTTGAAGGAAAATCTCCCTGCGGACAGGTAGATCTCCTCTTGAGAGCTAGACTCTTAACTCTTAAGACAAAAGATGCTTATCATGGTCACTAACTTCCTTTTAGATCTAGATAAACTAATGTATGAGGAGGAAGGAGAAAAGAAGTACCTTTTACCGGTGTTTGTCCCTGGACGGTCCGAGTTGAGCTCCAATCTTTCGCTCCTCGATAAGCCCTGTAGACAAACAAAAGTACAACCACTTCCTACTCTACTGATATTATCTCTAAATAGACCTATTTATTAGAGACAAGTTCATGTGAGATTAAGCACAAACTAGAAAGAAACAGGCCAACCATATTATATTGATGAGAACAACAACGAAGGAAACTTACAACCATAGATGCGAGTGTAGAAGCTTCATCAAGTCCTCCTTGTCTAACCCTTGCTCAAAGGACCCACGATCAAAATGACAATAAATTCACTAATTATTCTCCTCCACTTCACTGTGTGTTTCCTATGAGATCGTAGGTTTCATGCCTTCAATCATTCCTCATTTTCACCATGAGAGGGCCTTTTTATATAGGTTTAGAGAGGCCCAACCACTTGAGATATCTTTGGGGTAAGTTTAGGATTTTCCTCCTTCAGTTAGGGATCTTCCCTAAGATCATGGATTGACCAAGGATTCAAATCCAACTGCCTTTAGAGATTGAAGAGATCGTTCCCTCATTCTTCTCAACAAACCAATTTTTTCCCAGAATAGGTAGCGCTCCCCCAAAAGGGGCATCAGAGTGCTATAACGCTCCCTAACAATGCATAGGGGGGCACCAACACTCCTAACAGTAGCAACCCTCCTCAAAAAGGGCAGACAGAGTGTTATAAAACTCCCTAAGAGTGTATAGGGGAGCGCTAGCACTCCTAACAGTGGTATAGGGGAGCGTTCTCCTCTGAAACTCAATTTTTAGTGGTTCTTTCAAATGGCAAGAGGTTCATAACCCTGTTAACCCATTCCTCTTCTTCCAAATAAAATTTTTGAGGTGTTTCAAGTGTCCTTCCGATGTCGTTATAAGCACGACATAGGAATTATGGCAGTATTCTTTTTCTGACATTTGCGACACTTGCGACCAAAATGCGACACTTGCGACACTTGTAATGACGACACTTGCGACACTATCGAAGTGAGTAATTTTGATGTGTAACAGAGTTGCTAGGGTTACCTCCTGAGAGGGAGCTTGATTTTACTATTGAGATAAAACCTGGTGCAAAGCCAATTTTCAAGACTCCGTATAGGATGACAGCGCCCAAACTTTGTGAGTTGCAGATGCAGTTGAAAGAACTACTCGATTTAGGGCTAATAAGGCCTAGTGTCTCACCTTGGGGTGCACCAGTAATTTTTGTGAAGAAGAAGGATGGTTCCTTATGACTGGGTATAGATTACAAGGACTTGAACCATGCTACAGTGAAAAATAGGTACCTAATTCCACAGATAGATGATCTCTTTGATCAGATGAAAGGAGCAATGGTGTTCTCAAAAAATGATTTGCGATCAGGGTAACACTAGTTAAGGATTAAGGAAGGCGATATTCCTAAAATGCATTTCGAACTCGGTTTGGGAATTACGAGTTTGTTGTAGTACCTTTCGGTTTGACCAATGCGCCAACAATTTTCATGAGCCTCATGAATGGTGTATTCCGAAAGTACTTAGACCACTTTGCACAAGTCTTTCTAGATGATATCCTCATCTTTTCCAAGAACGAAAGAGAACACGAGGAACACTTGAGAGTGGCATTGTCCTACCTTAGAGAGAACAAATTGTATGGAAAGTTGTCGAAGTGTTCTTTCTTCCAGAAATAAATTCACTATTTAGGTCATATCATTTCCGATGAAGGAATCTCTGTGGACCTAGAAAAGGTAAAGGCCATTATGGAATGGCCAGTGCCGAAAAATTCTCATGAGGTAAGAAGCTTCATGGGGCTAGCAGGTTATTACCATAGATTTGTGGAAGGGTTCTCTAAAATAGCGAAACCCATCACCAATCTATAGTGAAAGGGGGTGAGGTATGAATGGATAGAATAATGTGATAGTGCATTCATCGAGCTTAAGAGGTTACTTACTAGTGCACCAATTCTACAAGTGTTGGATATGGAAAAATACTTCATAGTATGCACGGATGCCTTGAAGCAAGGGTTGGGGGCCGTGCTAATGTAGGATGGAGGAGTGATAGTGTATGCATCAAGGAAGTTGAAAAAACAAGAGGATATTTACGCTACTCATGATTTAGAGTTTCCAGTTGTAATGCTAGCTCTGAAACTTTGGAGGCACTATCTAGTGGGGTGAAATTTTGAGCTCAAAACAGACCATGAAAGTTTAAAACATCTCTTCACTCAAAGGGATCTCAATTCTAGGCAGAGGTGATGGAGTGAGTTTATGAGTGAGTATGATTTTGGAATTTCATACATTAAGGGAAAGGAGAATGTCATCGCAGATGCCTTGAGTAGGAGACCATGTGTCTTCTCTTTGGTACCCTTAAAAGTCAACATGAGGGAGTGTGTGTTGACACAACTCCTTGGAGATAGTTGGTATTTAAAGGTTACTTCAACCTTCCAGAGTGGGAGGCAATTAGATCCAAAGTATGAAGGATATAGCATGGAAGTGTTGTACAAGATAAGTCAACTGAGAGGGGGGGGGGGTGTGAATCAGTTGTATAAAATTTCTTTCATTTTATAAGAAGATTAATTATTAATCAATAAATCATGCCTTTAATGTTTAACTTGCAGTAATACATTTAACCAATAAATATACAATCACATAAATGAAACAGTGAGACAATGATTTTTCATGAGGAAACCCAAAAGGGAAAAACCTCTTCTTCTTATGAATGAAAGGCAAGCTCCAACAACTCCCAGATGTACAAGCACCAACTTGTACAAGAGACTTTTACAGTCTCCCCTTGCTCCTCCCTACCACCCTGGAATCCTTCTCTGTCACTAAGAACTTGCAAACCAACTCTTTATCTTCTCTGGCAAAGGATTCATCATTTAAGTCCTCTCTGTTTATATAATCATATCAAAATCCATTCTTCTCCCCTTGATCTCTGCTATATCTTCATCATTTCTTCTCACTGTCCCTGTATGATTTTATTTCAGTTTTATATTCATTTATAGAAATGTATTTTACCTTAGATCTACAACTGTACCATTAATTCCATACGCACCAACATTCATCTCACCAAATTTCACTTATTTCTACCCTGTACATTCAGAGCGTACAGTCGAACCCCCAGGCTTCGAAGATTCAGTTACAATAAATGAATAACTACCTTACAGTGATTATTATTGGTCAAGGCCTCAAGAAGAACAATAGCCACATGATTAGTTTAAATATTTAACCAGCACCGTTCGATGATCATCCATTTGTTTTGTCTCAGCATAGAATAACCCTCGAGCGCTTCGGCAAGACACTTGTGCTTAAACCATATGCCCATTGGCTATGACCACGGGCTTAACTAAAATGCATTTCGCATTTCGACATTTCGACGTTTCACATTTCGGCATTTTGACATTCCTGTGATGAAGTGTCTCGACACTCCAAGTCGCGATCCCCGAAATGGATCTTGATCAACGGTCCACAAAACTTCATAATCTGATCCCTTCTTTTCTTAATCTAACGACTGATGGGATTTCGACGTTTCACATTTCGGCATTTCACCATATCGACATTTCACAGTTCAAAATTTCTGTGATGAAGTGTTTCGACACTCCAAGTCACGATCCCCGAAATCTACACCAAAAAGGTATTTCGGCGTTTCGCATTTCGGCATTTCGGCATATCGGCATTTCACATTTCGACATTTATGTGATGAAGAGTTTCGACACTCAAAGTCACGATGTAGCGTACCAATTTCTCTGATACCAATTTGTAGCGTACCAATTGCTTTGATACCAATTTGTAGCGTACCAATTGCTCTGATACCAATTTGTAGCGTACCAATTGCTCTGATACCAATTTGTAGCGTACCAATTGCTCTGATACCAATTTGTAGCGTACCAATTGCTCTGATACCAATTTGTAACGTGCCCATTGGCTTTATACCAATTTGTAGTGTACCTTTTCACTACCAAGGTTTACAAACCTCTCAGTTACCATTCTATACATGGAATTTTACATAATTTGTACAGACATTATAAG
>ML777117.1:776088-792511 GCA_009831015.1 Picea engelmannii
ATCTAAATTACTTGAGTTCTCAATCTAAATTTGGGGTTGCGGTCCAAGTCAGAAGCATATTCATCAAGAATTACATTTATATGGACATGTGTTGGATTTTTACAGCATATGGAGGGGTTGTAGAGAACCATTCTCCACGCCTTTTGTTAGCAATAAAAAAAGTTTTGGCATGAGATTTCCATGACATTCCAAATGCATCAACTCCATTGTAAATATGAATGGAACAAATAGATCTGAAGCTTAAATAACATACCTGTTCATTTTCATCATGTTCAAGGAGTGTGTTCTGAATAATAACCACAGGAGGCCAGACAATTTCTTGATCGATAACTGTCTCTTGCAAGCCCTTCCACTTGCCAAATATCTCCTCCGCAATTACGCACGCAGTTCCTCGCCTCCCCAACTCATCTTCCAGTACTTCCGCAAGTTTGCGGTGCAACTTTACCCTCTTCGATCTGATAGTTTTGGTATGAGCTAAAATAGGTTGCATTCCCCTGTACCAATCGATCTCCCCAACGCCACCTCTGCATGCTGGCCAATGCAATTGCCTCTCGGGATCATTCAATTCCTCGATACTCAGGCTATCCAACGATTCAAAAAAATTCTTGAACCACTTATTATTCTTCAAAGTCTCGTGGCTTACATCACTTCCTTCAGACCCATAGTCATCGTTGCTCATAAAATCATCATCACTGTCGATATTATCAATCTCTGTATCGCCATCACTGGACTGATATCCCGCTGCACTCGTTTCATGAGGTGGCTCCACTAATAACTCAAAAGAAAGAAGTTTAGATAGCACCTTACTTCTCAGTTCAGAATTCTCTTCACTAGCATGTCCAACACCTTTTCCAGATGGCGAAACCATCAAAGAATTCAAGTTGGTGCCGTCGCCAATGCGGCCTTCCCATTGCCAACCATTGGCAACTGCAGGAAGGACAAAAACATCCTTCCTGTCCATCTTTCCAAAAGCAGATTCTGAGATCCAGGCTTCTGACTGCTCTGCATTACCTCTGTTGCCTTCCCATCTTGGCCCCAGCCACCAGAATTCCTGAGTGCGGTGGTTTCCATTTTTCATGATTTGCATTCCTCTGCTGAGGTTTCCCGGACTCCTTCCATCCCTGTTGCTTATAAGCCTGGTCTATATCCCTACTAGGATTCACCCAGTGGCCAGAGGTCTGGCCATCGACATTATAAGACCCTCTCCCCTTCCAAGCTTCAATTGCCCACCTATCGGGGGAGGGATTTTGATTAGCAACTGCTGCTGCTGCTGCAGTTGGTGGAAGATAGTTCTTTCTCTTGCTCTTTCTCTTGCGAGAAGAAGTCACTTCCCACCCTTCGTCATTTTTCAGAGAATATGAACCACTATTCCACATTCTTACTGGCTCTGAAATCACGGAAAATCCAGGCACCCCGCCCACAAACACCTGAAATTACCACAATGATCGAGAAAATGCTACCTTATCTTAGCTACACATAGACAAAGGCAATCTGAGGCAAGTCACGTTCACAAAGAGGCTTAGGGGGTTGGAGCGCAGTTGTTCAGCAGTTGCAATGTGAGGTCTGAAAGGGTCGATTAGTCCGACATGAAGTTGAACTGCAACTGTAAAGAGTTGTATGCTAAAGCAGAACTGTTTCCGTGGTTGTACGGCAAAGAAGACATACATGAAGTAGCTAATAACCAGCTGGCCAGATCTGCCAAACAATCAATGCAGCAGATCGAGTCATCAGCATTAATGCATCGGATCGAGCCCCGCATCACTGTATGCATCGGATAGAGCCATGCCAAACAATCAATGCAGCAGATCGAATCCTCTGCATTAATGCATCAGATCATTTTTACGATCCTTAAAGTACGCCTATTTGTTTTCTAGCCTGCAACAATTAATTACTTTAGAACTTTTGCATTTTTAAACTCGCTTTAGTTGAATAAATCTTTGTTTTAAATATTATTTAATGCATGGAAAGACGTGAAGACAACAATAAGACTTTAAACTTATGAACCAATAAAACTGTGACAAATATATATATATATATATATATATATGTATGTATTTTAAAATATATTAATATAAGTTTCCTAAGCTAAACATTATAATTTCTAAAAAATTTGAAAGTCAAGCCTAAACTAATAGGCAGTCAACGATGAACTCATCACTATAGTCCTAGGCCTTTGGCAGGGACTAATAATGCTTTTGTAGAAGATGTAATAGATAGAGTATAAATAATGGTTTTGTAGAAGATGTACATAGAACAATTGGAGAATTGATAGGCGTCACTTTTCAAAATATTTGAAATAAAATGGTTTTTATTTGATTTTTAAACTTAACAATAACTATCAAAATTAAAAAAAAAAGGTTATTATCTCAATAACTTTAATAAATTACAAAATGAGATTTAAGACTTTAATAAAAAGGTTATTATCTCAATAACTTTAATAAAAAGCTAATTAATAAAATATTTTTCAATCCTTTTAAGACTTGGGAAAACATGTGAAAATATTTGCAAACTAAACTAAATCATATATTGCAGGGACTAATAATTAAAAGTATTGTTTTCCAAGTTTTCCACTATATGAATGATTTTGAATTGGATAAGAAAGTATATGAATGATTTTGAATTGGATAAGAAAGTAATTAGAAGTGTGGTTTTCCAAGTTTTTCTTAGGGTAAGGCATATTAATATATTTATAATTATTTCCTAATGAAAAATAGGTTGTTTATTTTAAACATAGTAAAATAATTATATTATAAAGTTGAGAGATATTGCAATAAGGTTATACGAGAATGGTTTTTGGTTTGGGGTTTCAAATTCAGGGTTTGAAAAGATTTACCAAAAAATATTTTATTAGCATTGGCATATTCAATATTTCAGAACTGAATAAGGTTTCATTTGAGACACCATGAGAATCACAGAGACCGAATGTTTTTGCATTGCATGAAAGAACAATACAGATGTGAAACAATTAACTAAAAGCTACACATTAGACACTATACATTCATATCAACATTCATATAAGTAACACACAGTCTGACATATACAACATCATACATTCTTAATAGAGTACATGATATGAAGTATCAACTCAAACCTCATGCCTTCATTCATTAATCATATCGAAACGTTCAAATACTTGGAGGGTCGTAGCCTGCACAGAGACTCATTAAGCTTGAGCCAGAGACTAGAGATTCAAATGTCGATTTGTTCTCTCTCATATTCCTGTTACAACTCTACAATCACAATGAACAACCAACCATTGAAAAAGAAGTGAACCCTTAGATGATTGCATGCATTCCTCATATCTCTACAGAAGCTTGTCAATCATAACAAACCTGCCATCTCACTAAGAACCTTGACCCCGACCAATCATTCGATTACATAAACAGTTATGATCATTACATTGATCTTTGAGGATTTGATATGCTTGTGATATTTACAAGTCCTTGTGGATAGTACAAAATTAGTAGCGCACACAGTGCAAAATTGGTTGGCACATGTGTAATAGAAAATAGTCAACATGCATTGACCATTGGTATTGCACAATACAAAAATTGTGGCATGCGCATTGTGCAAGACTTGTGGCGTGCATGCGGTCTTGCCAAACCCTTGGTGCCAACAACGTTATTTCCAAGTTTAGGGACACTGAGGGATATTCACAAGAAATTAATAGTAATATAGGTGTTAAGCAAGTCTATACCCTATCCACAACCATTTTTGGCATATACATTGACAAGTTAGAGGGTTTTTTGGAAGAAGCAAGTTGTGTTGGCCCGACTCTCACTAGTATAATCATCATCCTTTTTCTTTACATTAATGATATTGTTCTTATGGTAAGGAGTACTTATGATATTGACAAGCAACTAAAAATCCTCGATTTATGCTCTAGTACGGGTATGACTATTAACATTGACAAAACAAAGGTTACGATAATTAAATCCAATAATATCAATTGCACTAATTTCATGTATGACAACAACAACTTGGAGGAAGTGACTTCATACAAATATCTCAAAATTGATCTTCATCACAAGCTTAATTGGAACTATAGCATAGAGAAAATCATAAATGGAAGGTGGAACGATTATTATGGGCTTGAAAATAGTTGTAAGTTAGCGAACCTTTTTCTATGGGATAAGAATAAACTCCTCTTTGAGAGTTTCATCACTTATATTATCTTATATGGTTGTGAAGTCTAGGGTTGCAACATCTCTAGAGAATCATGGAGAAATATTGAGCAAATCCAAAAACATTTTATAACTTATAATCTCAAAATTAAAGGCAATACACCCTATCCTATCCTCCTCATAGAAGCGATTATTTCCCCAATCAAGAGCATGGTTATGACCAAGTAACCAATGTACATGAACACAATAAACAACATGGAAGACAAGAGGCTTCCTAAGATTACTTCAAACTCCAATCAAAACCACCTGTGACTTAAGCGAGGGTGGCATAAAGATGCCAAGTCTTGGTTAAATCATTAGGGAACAAAGGACGAGGTTACTTTCTAGAATAAAAATAATATTAAAAATATTACTATATCTAAATTCATGGAAAATTGGTGGTGCAATAGAGAATTAGAGGATAAAATAAAATTAAGATACTATAAGAAAATCAACATTGCTAAAATAAGAAGAAACTCTCATGAGCTTCATAGTGAAATAGGGCAATGGACAGTTCCAAAATGTTTTGGGCGGAATAATTTGTCATCTTTGTGCCACTAAGAGGGTTGAATATGAAAAACACTTTCTCTTATAATTTCCTACTTATAGCCACATTAAATCACAATTTCAAAATATTTGTTACAATGTTGGTCTTCCTAAGTTTCTAAGTCATCAAAACTATGGTGATTTAGGAACACTTCTCTTATAGCTTTTAGAGCACAAAAATAAAATTATAAAACAAACCAGGTAACTCCTTACCTTTATTAATGTCTGATAGACCAAATTTGGTCTTAGTGGACGTTAACCATCATCGTCATCAACATCATCATCAATATAACTGAAACTTATCACTATTCATAGATATATTTAAATTTAGATAAATATGTTATGACCCAAGGGGGGGAATATACGGGCCTAAATGTACATGTAATGTGTAAATACATATGTAATAGGGTCAGCCTAGTGATAAAGGGGCCTCATGTGCAAGTGTGGATAGTTATATAAGAGATCATGCATTCATTATTGAGGGGGAATTGGGAAGTATGAATGATATTTGGTTATTTGGAGGGGGTTCCCCTATTCTTTAAGGAGTTATTGTGTAACTTAGCTATATTGGAATTGTTCTCCACGTTGACATTTTGTACATGGTGTGTACTTATGTTATTTTTTGATATTTTGAGCATTTTGGATCATAACAGTTGGTATCAGAGCTCAAGGTCCTGGGGTTTTGTTGCTACATCTGAGACACCTTGGAATTTTCTCTATAATTTTTTTCTATGGAACTTCAGAAGGAACCCCTTGGATGATATTTAGTATACGTATCATGGTACGTTGGGTTCAAACTTCAACTCTCTAGGCCTTATACTTTCGGAGATATAGACAATGTAAGATAGGGTTATGGAATCATCTTGAATTTAGTCATCGTGGAATTTTTGCTATAAACTTTTTTATGTAATGTTTTAGAACATGAAATCTGAAGGATATTCATAGAAATTATCAAGGTATCGTTGATATCAATTTCATCTTCTGGGTCATCCTAATTTTGTATATACACCCTATGGAAGATAGGTTATCTGACTAGTCCTATTGAATAGTCTCAAACATGTGTTCCGGGTAAAACAACCATAACTTATTCATAGAGAATCCAAATTGAGTGAGACTAGTTGAATTGAATAGTTAACAAGACATAGTATTTATGGTACAATTTTCATAATTTTATATCAATTATTGTACACGGGGCACGTTGTACAAGTGCTCTCTACCGGAAAGGAAAACAATCAACAAGGTGTGGGGAAGTTATCATAACTTCCACTTGGAACATCCAATTTTTGGTCAGACCCGTGACATTGCAGAGAAGAAATTTCAGAGTACTACAGGTCAAAATTTCATATTGAGAAAGTTCGAAATTGCAGAGATACATCATAAGTAAGGTCGTCCAGGAGGACAAACTCCAAATCATGGTTTCAAAGGTATGTTCACTTAAAACTATCATAACTTTTGATTGGAATGTCCGATTGAGCTGATTCAAAATGCATTGGAAAGATAACACATAGAAGAGAATATTGTAACAAGGATTATAACTATTTGATACATTTATCCTTAATATACGGAGGTTGGAAGTCAAGGATTGGGGTTAGACCTCAATTAAGAATCAATGACAATACCTAACTTTAGTGGAGATGAAGATAAAGATGAAATCAGTGCCAGGGAATGGTTGGGGATGGTGAAGGAATATTGTATGAGGATTGGTATAGGTCCTTGTGGGTTATATTTTTCTTTTTCAGGTGAAGCTCATAAGTGGTGGAGAAGCCTTGATGAAGATACTAGATTCCACTCCACATGGGAAGAATTTGAAAAAATCTTCTCAAATAAATGTATTAGGGATATAAAAATGGAAGAAATGTATAGAATTCAAGATGAATTAAAAGAAGCACAGGAAGAGATTAAGAAGAAGTTTGAGGAGATATCTAAGATAATATCCCTTAATTAATCACACATTAAGGAGGTTAATAACCTAAAGCAAGAAAAGACTAGCAAAGGCAAGTGAGAAAACGATGAATCAAGAGAAGATTTGAAAAAGAAAGATGAAGAGATATGTAGATTACAAATCTCTAATAAAAAACTATTGGATGAGGTTAAGAGATTGAAAGAATAGAAGAAGAATTGTCAACATAAAGAAGAAAAAAGAATCTTGGATGAAGAATCTACCAAAATATTGCAAGAGGAAATTTGCAAGAAGGTTGAGGAATCCTTAAATACGGATGAGGTAAAGTCAGAAATGCAAGCCAGAATTGAATAAGGACGTCAGAATTTGTTAGATGAGATCACATTGCCTTCAAAATGAGAAAGAAGACAAGATTCAAGAAGGTCAACAAAAGATACTTGAAGAATTTGAACTCCATCTAGAGGATGTACATGCCAAATATGATGGTATTATCTCGAAGGCTAGAGTAATCAAAGACCAAGCAAAGATGATCGATGATTCCATTATCGCTGAAAAGAAGATAGATAAAATGCATGTGTAGAGTGAAGGAAGACCATCAAATGTGAAACCGTATCGACACCCTCATTACCAATAAACATTTCAAGGAAGACAAGAAGGACGATACCAACATTATGAATGAAGAAGATGGAATACTTGTCAATATTCATGGAACAAGGGATCACCAAACTACTCTTCAACAAGCTATTATCAAAGACCAACAACGACTACAAATTGGAGAAGCTTCAACAAAAATACATGGAATCAAAGGAAAGAAAATTATTCAACAACTAGACACCAAGAATTAATACCGAAAATAATTGATTTTGGATGGATAGATCATCAACAATGGAATGAAGAAAGCATGAACATAAAAAAATCATATTACTTGGTTTCATCACATGTGAAGCTTTTAAATGCAAAGCTTTGAGGAAAAAACTTTTTGGAGGGTACTATGTTATGATCCAGGGGGGGATATATGGGCTTAAATGTACATGTAATGTGTAAATACATATGTAATAGGGTCGGCCTAGTGATATAGGGGCCTCATGTACAAGTGTGAATAGCTATATATAAGAGATCATGTATTCATTATTGAGGGGGAATTGGGAAGTATGAATGATATTTGGTTATTTGAAGGGGGTTCCGCTATTCTTTAAGGAGTTATTGTGTAACTTATCTATATTGGAGTTGGGCTCCACTATGACATTCTGTACATGGTGTGTACTTCTGTTATTTTATGATATTCTGAGTATTTGGATCATAACAAAATAATTAGTATTAAACATGAATAATAAAAAAAAATGAATTTAATTATAATTGTTTTTATTAATATTCAATTTATTAAAAAAATGTATTGATAATATTTAATAGTTTGAAATGATAGGATTTTCCTTCACAAAAGTGGTTTGATTCCAACCTAAAGTAATATCTAGTTTCATGTATATGATTTAGGTTATATGTTATTAAAAAGAACATGACTCCATTCAAGATAGTTTTAGAGATGATAACAAAGAATAATGGTTTATTTTTTTGTACTATTTAGGCTAAAACTACCTTTTGGTCTTAGAGTAAGACCTAAAAATGCTTATGATTGGCTAAGAGTTCATATTGTTTGGACATAAGAAAACAAATTAATGGCCATAGACCAAGGGGTATCTAGAATAAGTTAAATTTCGGCCTTTACAGACCACTAACAAATCATTTTTGGGGACTTGGTTTCGTACATTTGTCGATAATAACCAATAATAATTATCCTCAATACACATTAGCAACTAAATTATGATAGATTTTATTATCTTCTATAAAATAAAAAACAAAAAAATAATATTAAATTATATAAATAATGAAATTAATTAATGACGCAATTAAATATGGCTACATGATGGCTACAAGTAATAAATAAATATGGAAAATTGATATTTTCATCCAAATTCCAATCTTCGTATTTGGATCGATGCTCACTTCTATTCCAAACATGTCTTTTAATTATGAATAATATACATTACCTCCATGGGTCATGTTACATTTTATTATCATAATTGAATTATTACAAAAAATAATGAAATTGAAAAAAAATATATTATCATAATTGAATTACTATAAATGGGTCATATTACATTTTATTATCATAATTGAATTATTACAAAAAAATAATGAAATTGAAAAAAAAAATATTATCATAATTGAATTACTATAAATGTTAATAGAAGATGTAACAAAATTAAGTATTAGTCTTGTTTTTTTAAATGGAAAAATTTTAAACACTATTTATGGTATTAATTTTTAATTTAAGATATATTTTTTTATTGCTAGATACAAAATTATAATTGATATATGGAAATTGTAAATTTTAATGTTATATTAATGTGATATGATGATGATGATGATGATGATGGTTAATGTCCACTAAAATCAATATTGGTTTATTGGACCTTAAGAAGTGTAAGAGATTACTATAGAAAAAGAGGGATATGAGATTTTATAATCATAAAAACTTAGATTTTTTATTTATTTGCTAGTTTGTCTATGACCTGCGAGACTAGCTTGTGGCTTGAGTAACTGTGACTCAGGGGCATCTAATCCATCAAAATCACCTGGGGATCACACCCGGCTTGAGCCACACCAACCCTTAACATGGATGGATTTTTTGTCCCCGCGAGTTTCAAACTGGTGACTTAACATCACAGAGTGCCTCAACAACACACTCCATCACCGACTGTCCTACACCTCAGGGAACATAAAAACTTAGATTTTAAAACAATAAAAAATAGGTGTATTCAAATGTAAACACACCCATATCATATATCCCATAAAGGAGGAAGAGAAGACCAAGCAATCAAACATACTCACCATGTAATGAATCACCCATTATGTTAGTAGGAGACATCACTCCCTTCTGGTTATGACCACTAGCATAAGGATCATGGCATGCTGAGACTTTTATGATATTGCAAACCAACCCTCACAATCAATAGGGGATAATGTTATGCACCTAAGTAGATCTAAAAATAAATAATAAAATAAACCCCTGACATCAACAAGAATAAACCAAACCATTCACCAAATATTCAACACAAGAATGTAGACAAAACCCTTGAGGTAGGGTAACACCATATATTATTCCTTATGGAAGGAATGCACTCCTCAAGCAATACTTTCTTATTAAAATAACATTATACTTCACTATGTTCACTACATTGCTCATCCCTTCCTTATATAATACTTCCTAATAGCATTCTAGAGAAGGAACCTTCTAGAAAGCCTTCTCACATTTATTATGTTTACACTAATATATCTAACTACCATAGTGGGCCTTATTTAATAATATAGTGGACCTAGTCCACCTTACATTGAATGTCATCCACCATTATCACTATGAGCCCTTTGACCCCCCCATTACCTCCTTAGGTATACTACATTCCATCCCCCTTCGCATGTTTTGTCCTCAAAACCTAGGAAGAAACCATACAATATGACCATCTAAGAAATGTATCCAATTGGTACCAAGTATGTGAATCCATCCATCCTAATGGAACATGAACATGATGTTAAACTATGGCCTTGCCACCTCGATCTTGGTCCTTATCATTCCTTTAGTGCCATGGGGTTGTTGCTTTATCCTAATATCACCCTGTAGTGGTGGTATTCCTCCATGCACCTCTTGATTGGTTTCCTTTTTGGTGCCATGATGGTCCATAATAAGTGTTTTGATGCTCATGCCCCTACCTGAATGACAATTGTTTCTCTATGTGGTGTGGATAGTGATATGCCTCAACCTTAACTATCGGTTTTACTTGCTTGGAATTTTCAACATGTGGTTCCTTATTTTCTTCTTCATGTTTATGCCCTTCCTAATGCTTTTCTTCAAGTACTAATGTAACCTTTGCTTCTGATTCAACTTCGGATTCTACAAGAACTTGTTTAGCTGGGTCCATCTTTCTTACTAAGAGACATATCATGCAATGTGGTTTTTTTTTCTTATACCAAAGATTTATAAAATTATTTGGAACATTGACATTAATTGTATCAACTAATTCCATCCAAGGATATCCAAGAATAACATCCACATCATTAATATCTATTGCGTGGAAGTCATAATGCAACACATATTTGTCTATTGTAATCTTCAAAACTTAAAAACTTTTAATATTTTCACATTCAACTTATGTGATTTGAATATTATTTCCAAGTACTTGCAACCTTTGAGCCAAATTAACGTCGATAAAATAATGCATACAACTAGGATGAATAGAAACAATAACCTTATCTTCTTGAATGCATCCATGGACCTATAGTAGAGAGTTTCCATATGAAAATAAACCCTCAGTGTTTGTGTTACCTTTATTATTAGCATGAGACCACTTGTCTAAAAGTATTTTTTCAAATGCTTCATTGAAAAGTGCCACCATCTTGGTAGAGTCCTATGATTTCCACCATATCTCATAATCATCTTTGAAACCATAGTAAGGTAGATAAAATTCCCACCTCTCTTTCCATACTGACTTACACATTTTTATATATTCTTCAATATGAGAGCCATCATATTTTCTAGTAAAAGACATATTTATTGGAAGAAATCTTCAACAAAAAAAATGGTGTTTAAAATAACTTATTGTGCAAATCATGCGGTTTTTTCCGGAAAAACCAGAAATTTTTTGTCAAATTTAAAATGTTGATAACTTTACTTCTCAGACTTTGTTTCAATTGATTTTTTTTTTTTTAAATTGGGTATTTTTCCGAGAGGAATTAAAATATTCAATTTCTTTTGGAAAATGCTTCTCATAAAGTTTCAAAATTGAATCTAAAGTGCGTCACCCCCTTTTTTCCTTTTAAAAAATCTGCAAAAAGAACAAAACAATTCTTCCCTTCTTTGGCCAAGGAAAGAGCTTTGATACCAAATGTTATGTACTCAAGTAGATATAAAAATATATCATAATATAAACCCTTAATATCAACAAGAAAAATCTAAACCATTCACCAAATATTCAACACAAGAATGTAGACAAAACCCTTGAGGTAGGGTAATATATTATTCTTTATGGAAGGAATGCACTCCTCAAGCAATACTTGTTCATTACAATAACAACATCCTTCACTATCCTCACTACATTGTTCATCCCTTCCTTATATAATACTTCCTAAGAACATTATGTAGTGTAGCTAGAAGAATAATATAGGGTACCTAGGGAGGTACACAAGAATAATAATAGTAGATAAGTATTGTTATCTATAAATACCACTTTAAATAAATAAGTCCTAGTGTGAATGCAATAAATGTAAGAGGACATACTAGAAGGTTATGCTTCTAGAAGATTCTTTTACATTTATTGCATTCACACTAGGTAGTTAGATATATTAGTGTGAACATAATAAATGTGACAAGGTTTTCTAAAAGCTTCTTTCTAGAAAGCCTTCTCACATTTATTATGTTCACACTAATCTATCTAACTACCGTAGTGAGCCTTATTTAATAATATAGTGGATCTAGTCCACCTTACATTGAATGGTCTCCACTATTATCAATATGGACCCTTTGACCCCCCCATTACCTCCATAGGTATACTATAGATAACACATGAGAGAAGAATAAATTTTACAATCAAGACTTCCCTAGGTCATGCACTCAAAGCCTCATAGTCCCTATTATTAAAAGAAAGAAAAAAATCACCTTAAATCATAGGACCCTTACGATTATCCCTATTTTATCCTAGTAGTGTGAAACTATTCTGAAAAACAAGATTAGCATGTGGTTAAAAAGTCATGGAAAAACAACTAAAGGGCAAGCTAGTTTTATAAGCTATCATTCAATGATGGGTCGTTTTGTCACACTTAGGATCATCATAAAGAAATGTCTCAATATTAAAATAAATCTCTTATTTTCTTCATTGACTTTAGGATTTTTTTTGACACGATGCCTAGAAATAACCTTTGGAATAGATTGAAAGAGTTAAGGGTTCCTTTTTAGTTGAGAGTTTTTTTGATAAGGTTGTATAAGAATGTTATTACTAATTTTAGGAACACTAGTGTTTGGGAAAAATAAACTAATAGGAGTTAAGCAAGGTTTCCCCTATCACCTACCTTTTTTGACATTTACATTGACAAGTTATAGGCAAGTTTGGAAGAAGTAGGTTGTTTTTTGACACTGTTTGAATAGTCATCATCCATCATCTTTACACTAACAATATTTTTATTATGACAATGTTTCCCTTTGATATCGACAAGCTACTAAGAATTCTCAAGGATTTTTGTTCTAGAATTGGCATGTCAATAAACACTAACGAAACAAAAGTTATGATTAGCAAACCAAAATTGATCACTTACGCTAATTTTGTGTATGACAATAATAACTTGGAGAAGTTAATTCATACAAAAATCTCATAGTCAACCTTCATCACAAACTTAATTGAAACTATAGCATTGAGAAAATGATTAATAGAGGGTGGATAATCTATTTTGGTCTTGAAAACAACTGTAAATTAGTGGACTTCTAGGTGTGGGAAAAAATAAACTCCTCTTCGACACTCTTGTCACTCCTTTTATATTATATGGATGTGAAGTTTGGGGTTACAACATTTGTATAGAATTGTGGAGGAAGATCAGGAAAATCCAAGAGAATTTTATAATTTATAATCTTAAAATTAAAAGTAATATGTTATATCCTATCCTCCTCATAGAAGTTAGTCTTTCCCTTGTTAAGATCATGTCTATGATTAGGTATCTAATATACAAGCACAAAAAAACTAACATGAAAGACAAGATGCTTCCTAGGATTTCTTCAAAATCTAGTCAAAGTCACATGTGACTTAAGAGGGGATAGCATAACGATGCTATGGCTTGGATAAATCATTGGAAAATAGAGGAAATCATTGTGCATAATATTGATACCATTAAAAATACAATCACATCTTAATGTAAGGAGAAATCGTGGAACAGTAAAGAAATAAAGGATAAGAGAGAATTAAGATACCATAAAGAGGGTCATTAACCCTAATCTAGAAGATCAAATGTATCTTTTTGTCGTAGCTAACTTAAAGAAGAAAAATAACATTGCTAAAATAAGAACAAACTCTCATGGGCTCACATTGCACCTCGAAGAAAATACATCACCTCACCAATAGGTGAAAGGTAGGGGAATAACCTAGAATTTTTTTCCATCTAACATTCACCTAGTTTTGCAATGAAGCACCCTTCACTATCTTCCTCATAAAATGACCAACCAAAGTTAGCTTTATTAACCCTTCCACGTTATCCATCCCAACATGTTGACCCATAACCATTTTGAACATCTCCAACCTCATCTTTGTCTCTATCACTTCCTACTATGGGTGGTCTCAGCTTGAGAAATAGAGTTAATACACGAAACGGATGGAGAAACCACTAGATGAGGAAGTGGTTCTCAGCTAGGCCTAGAAATCACCAAGTCACATATCACCAAGTCACATAGGGTACAACCATCCTCTAATAACTACCTAAGAATTAAAGGCAGATGATGTGCATAGTCAGGTGAGCCAGGTCCAAGCTGATCTGTCTAATCCCTCTTCACCCTTTGATGATCTCCATTTGACAAAAAAATCCCAATATGTAGTTTTTGGGAAAGGTGAAAAGAGTTACATTATCAATTTACCTTGTTATTATTTGGGAATTCTCATGTTTAGAAAGGAAGTTTAATTTCAACTTTGATTGCATGTTGTCAGGATCTTATTAGTCCCTGCCCTTTGGGTTGGAGACTCTAGTAATCGATTTTCCGTCGCCCTATTAGTTTGGCACGAAAATCAATGGGATTTCACTGTTTTAACATAAAGTTTAATAAAATTCATATAATTTAGTTTGAAATTTCATCCAATTTAATATAAGTTTCAGTTTTCCCTCTTATTTGACCTCTTCTCGAGGCACCGACGAACAATATCATAGTTTATCTTTCTTTACAGGAACATATTTAAGTATTGATTTTTCCCAACGTAGTGATGCTAGAATCATTTCTAGAATTACTTATTTACATTAAATGTTTGTGAAGATGCATCTCCTAACCCATTTGCTATTTCTCTTTGATATGATACTTCCACCTAAACCATCATGCAAACCTACACCGCCATGCACATGTGTTTCTTCTCTATCCTATTGAAAAGCACCTGGTCTGTTTGTGAAGTGAGCTATTACCCGGCCTCTGCTCCATACGAAGATGCTTATTTTTCCATCGTCTTTTGATACTATTGAGAGGATCCCATCCCTGCTTGCCAAGACCGACATGCGCTACTCTTTCCAAGGCCTAGGACTGACATGTGTTGCTCTTTCCAAGACCTGTCTTTGCGACACCTAGTCAGACAGAACAGGTACTCAAATAGAAAGGCGTTGAATGACTCTCCCACGAAGAACACAATTGCACTCGGTTTCAAGGAAGACAAAGTCAGTCGTAAGGTGGCTAGGCTAACACGTCTAATAGAGACAAGGATTACCATGGTATAGTTCTGAGGGTGCCATCCACAGATACACTGATGCATGCTTTCAAGGAATTTTATTCTACATTTGTTTTTTTTTTTGTATTTCTCCTAATTTATTTAGAATACCTTTTCATTTCTCCTAATTTATTTATAATACATACATGAATAATTTGTTTTTGCTTCAGGAAGGTTGTTGTACATACCAGTTTTCTTTTCCTAGCTTGATGATTTCTGCAAGATACCAGATATATAAAATATGCAGAACAGAAATGAAATGCTAGAAATGACAGAATGACAGTAAAATATCCAGCATAATCTTCACAATACACAGAAATTATATACGAAATAGCAACAGAAATAGCACTTTGATTCATATAGCAATGTTCACAGGCCTCTTCGAGGGGGCAACCTCCAGTCGAGCAACGCTCTGTTACAATAATCTCCAAGCTAGGGTTCTCATACCCTCACCTCTTATTTATACTAAATATGTCTATTAAGAGAAGCATCTAGAGGAAGATCCTTCTAGAAGCGGAAGCTTCTATTAGGTCTTCTTACATCCACCTTATTCTATTTTATTGAAAGAACTTATTAATATTGACCTTTATTACATCCGAATACATTGATCTACCTATGTGCAGGTTAGGACCTTAACATGTCCGCCCCCTTAAAAACAACCTTGTCCTCGAGGCTTGAGATGTGGAAACTACTGCAGAATGGTAGTTGGTTCCCAAGTGGCATCTGTCGGAGTCATGTCTTTCCACTGTACTAGCACTTCCTTGATGGTTCTCTGATGCAGGCGACGCTCACGCTGGTCCAAAACTGCTTCTGGCTGTAGCCAAATGGAGCCTTCTTCAGCTAACTCTGGAAGGTTGGTTTGAATTTGGCACATGGTTCCAATCACCTTCTTCAAGCATGAAACATGAAAAACAGGATGTAGCTTCGACTGACTGGGCAGAGATAACTGATATGTGACTTGTCCCACACGCTTGAGAAATGTGTAAGGGCCATATAATTTGGGTGCTATCTTCTGACAATGCTCGGCCTTGAGGGAAGTTTGCTTATATGGTTGCAGTCTCAGAAACACCTGATCCCCTTCTGCAAATTGACATTCAGAGCGACCTTGATATGCTTGCTGCTTCATTCTATTTTGTGCCATGACCAAGTTCTCTTTAAGGGTACGAAGGATGTCCTCTCGAATGGTAAGTGTTTGGTCAACCACCTGGACCTTCGAGGTACCCGGTAAGTATGAGAGAACTGAAGGTGGCTTCTGTCCATATACTTCTTCAAAGGGAGTCATGCGAGTGGTTGTATGGTATGTAGTGTTGTACCACCATTCG
>ML777117.1:850788-875907 GCA_009831015.1 Picea engelmannii
CATACCACCTACAACAAAGTACCCTAGTGTGGAGTTATATGGTACAATGGTTTTATTAACATACTTTCTCATAGAATCTCATGCCAAAATTTGTTTCATGTACTTCTCTATTCCTTTTAGTATAATGGCTCATAACATTCACATTGCATTACTATGATTTCTTATACAAGAACAACTAATTTAAATTTGTGTATTCCGCTCAATCACCACCTATGAAATGTATTCACATTATTAACATTTCTTTGTAATCACAAATTTCAATTCTTCCAATTAACTCTAGTATTAGCTCCTAGTACAACAATGTCTAATTTCGATATTAAAACTTGAGCAGGAAAATTTATTATTGCTAAAAACTTTCCAACCTCTAGTCTATTTTAAAAAAACATTAAGGTCTGATGATATCATTTTGTTTGCTTTGAAATTATTAAAGTAAGCAACCTTTTGAGACAATTCTTTAGTATGAAAACCATGTTACTCTTTTACTTATCACAATATGAAAATAAAGTGCATTATGTAGTTAGTTAATTAGTAGTTGCAAATAACTATTGTTCTTTTGCTTATGTTAATACAATATCTTCTTATTGGATTTGTTTCTATCATCTACAAAGCTACTATTGTATTTGTTGCACTCGAAGTGTTGAATATTTATCTTATGTTCTATAGTAACCATTCAATTCTACAATTCTTTTGTATTATTGAAAACAAAGAATTAGTCCATTGCAAGCTAGTACAACAGTCCTAGTTGAGCTTGTAAATATTATTTTGAAGTTCTTATGGAAAAATTGAGTCTCTATTTAGCATGTATTGGCTTAGCAATAATTGTGTGCATTAGAATAGATAAACAAAAATTTTGCTACAATGCTTAATTGTTGTAATTGATATGTTCTATAGTAAAATACATCCATAAAACTATGTAGTATAATGCAAAAGTCATATTTTCTAATAGCAAAAACACTTTTTCTTATTTCCCATTTTGTTATAGCTAAATTGTGTTGTTGTCTACAAGAAACAAGTTGATTGAAAAATAGAGAAAATTTTCTTTAGTCTTTATGTTTTCAAAATTCTCCAACTACATATTCAACCAATGTTATCGATAAGCGCTTTTCTTTCACAATTGTTTTTTGTTGATAGAAAAGTTACATTCACTTTCCAACACTGCAATTTCCTTTTCTATTCACAAATACTACAATTGTCTCTCAATATTATGCATTATGTTTCATTTAGGCCTTGTCATTTCCCCGTTTTTCAGCTTCAAATCTCTTTGCTTCTAATTGCAGGGACATTGTTGTTATGTGGCTCTTGTTTTAATTGCAAGAACAACCTATCAAAATATTATTCATAACTATCATGAAATATAACTTTGTTTAAATAGGGTGTTATTTTTATTTAAGGTAAATTCCAAATTTTAAGGAGAATGAAAGGACTTTAAAGAATTGTGTACTAGGTGTTTGTGAATGTGAAAAATATGAGTTGTTATGTGAAAAATATATATATGGGGAAAAGTATAAAATTTTGGATATGTTTATTTTATAGTGTTTTGGAATGGTTTTTATGACTATAAAATTTCTTCTACTCTTGTGTGCTATTCCACATTGGTTATAAGACCCAATCTATGACATCATAAAAGTTTCAAAATATCATGATTCTTTTACTAATAAAAATAGCCACAAGACAATAGTATCTCCAACTAACATAACAACTAATTTATTACATGATAAATATGAAATTACAATCAGATACATCTAGATAAATATGAAATTACAATCAAAACCCCCCTCCGCCCAACGATTTGACTGGTAAAGTCTACGAAGGTATACATACCCTACCCCCCTCTGGATTTGAACCTGTGACCTCTTAAGAGAAAACACATGTTCTTAACCATTAGGCCCACTCAGGCCCATTATGAACTTTAATGTAATATTAAAGTTCATAATTTTTCATCTATCAATTAAAAATAATTGAAATTAAAAAAAAAAATGAACCTTCAAAATTATTTCATTTTGTGTCTTAACCTTGAAATCTCACATATCCTGAGATCCTATATTGATGGAGCATTTGAGGAGATGACCTAGACCATGTTGACCATCTATTGTACATATTTGATGAGTGCCTTGCATGATGGGGTTTGTTGGTTGTATTATTGTGTTTACACATGTTTTGGCATGCCTTCCTAGGAGAGCGCTCCATCATTATTGCATATCTACCTAGAGCACTCTACCTTGGAGATCCATTTGGATATGGTCAACCCATTTTCAGAATAAAAAAAAGAGGGTTTTCAAAATTATTTTAAAAAGTTACACGGTTATATTTACTTTGTATTACCCATGGATATTTTGTATTTTTAGGTGGAGCTATGTGTCAATCATGTCATAGGGGTGGTAGGAGCGAGTGGGATTCTTTATGATCCCGAGGGAAATAAGTTGAATCAATATTCATAAGGTTTAGGAAAGGTTTCAAATAATCTAGTTGAGGTCTATTCTCTATTGTGTGAGGTAATCATCGCAAAGGGAGAAAGTATTTGATCATTAGTGATTCTTGGGGATTCAATGTTGGTCATCAAAGAAATGATATCCCAATCAAATCTGGTGGGAAACAGACTCGGAAACTTGATATCAAGAATCAAACGTAAACTTACTTTTTTTTACAAGGTTACCTCTTTGCATATCAAACACGATCTAAACTCAAAGGAAAATCATTGGGAAAATTTATTTGTCAAGTTAAGCTCGGGAATCTTGTCAAGAAATGGGGATTTGAGCTACTTCTCAATCCCTTAATTTGATTGAATTGTGGATCACCGAAAATGCCTCATAATGTTTTGCATAATGGGGAAAGGTTGGCAAAAATTTTGGATGAGTGTGAGGTTGAGTTCCACTCCCCCCTCTCATTTAATTTCATAGACTTCATTTGTGCTTATTTATTTCCCATTGGAATGCACAATATGGGTTCTTAGCAGGGAAGCTAGGGGTTCTCCACATAATTTGTTTGTGAGGTCGACATTCTTGGCCTTTCTAGGCTCTGATGATGGTTTAGTTTGGGGCTTAGATTGTGTGGGTGGGATAGTCCCATGAGGCGGTATTGCTTCTCAATTCAAGCTTCAGGTGAATCTAATGTTTCCTTCTATTTGTAGTGTAGGTTGGGGTGGTGCTTCCAACATAATATTTTTTGTTTGGGGTTCATATGGAGATGTTTGTGTAGCAACAATGGAACCTGTCTGGAGGGAGGACGCTTTGAAACAAGGGACTACAGAAGATCGATGTTGTGCCTAGATTGTTTCTCAAGACAACAACCTATTTCAAAATGGTTGGAACATTATGCCATTTCAAACCGTGTGTCCCGATAAGAAAAGCCTGAATATTTTCGTTTATTGACTTTGAATTTTCTAAAAGGAAACTCAGAATTTATGTTAAATGTTTTCTCAGAATTAGACTGGGGATTTTTATTGAGAATTTCATAAAATTTGAGAATGGGGTAGCATTGAGTGGATTCGTTTTTCCTGGCCTGCCTTTGTTTTTTTTTTCTTTCCAGATCTGTGATCCCTTTCCCCTGTTGTCGGTTGGGTTTTTTTCATTGGTTTGGGGTCATCTCTGGGTACCTTCTTTTCTCAACAATGAATAATGAGACAAGCAAAGAATTTTGCTAAATTCTTTATTGACATGAGGAGAACTCTCAGGAAAATAGCAGTGCATTGTTGGTGATAACCTCGAAGATTTCTTAATTGGAATGAACATGCACACTCCTCCCATAATGCCAATATGATGATCATTCTCTTGCTTTAGAAGTAGATAATCGATTCCTTGGAGTTGAAAATTAATAGAATCTGCAACTTAACTCTCTCTCTGTGTGTAAGGGGGGGGGGGGTGTTATCTCAATGGCTTCCAACAATCATAGAACATAAAATTTAGTGCATGAAGGCTTGAGGGAAGATGAATCAGGTCATCAACTCTAAGAACCTATGGAAGGCAAAGGACACTCCCCTCCCCTCTCTAATGAAGGGCAAGAAGATGAAGGAAATGTCTTTCTTTTACTGTCATGTGTAATACCTTTTATTAGATAATATGTTTTTTTGGGTATCTATGTAAGGTTGATCATCTGTAAACTAACTTGGAATTTAAGCTTTGTCGAGACTCTTATAATAATGGTTGTATGCTCTGATCAATGTATAGACTAATGGTAATATGATGATTTTGAAGAATGTACATTGCCACTAGCTTCAACGCAACCCCTTTCCTTTTGATATAATATAAAGTTATGTTTTGGTTAAAAAAGAGAAAAAAGTATTGGGATAGAAAACACACACATATTAATATGGATTTATAAGTAAGATTAATAATGTTCATAACTCAATTGTTAACTAGTGGAACAATGAGTTGACTCATCATTGTTATTCTGATTTTGCTACTAGACTCACTCACATTATATTCTCTTTTCTTTATAATATCTTATATCATTATCAATATCACTTTGAATTTTTATAAATTAAAATACTAATAAAAAAAATTATAATTATATGTATCTTTTTCTTTTCTATATTTAAAAAAAAAATGCTAACAAAATTAAATAATTAAATTTTAATTTCTTTTATTTACATAAAAATACAAAATTAAATATTTCATTTTAATTCTTCATTTAATTTTAGACTCCTAATTATAAATTTTGGTAAGCAAAGATCATATTATAACAATATTATAACATGACCATTTTACTCTCAGTAAAGATAAACCGAGATCATATTAGAACGTATATGTTCATATGTTCTAGGCTCAAAAGGTATTTTTTAAGTTTTTTACTGTTTTTAAAATTGTTCCATTTTTGTTCTGCTTGAGGAATTTGTACAGAGAAAAGGAGGACAACGTGCTGTCTACATTTGTGTCACTATTATATTGTTAGTGGGACTATAGTTGTGAACCAATGATGAGCACTACGTGCCAACCGACCAGGTTGAGTACCACCCTGTCACTGCAAATCAAGGGGCGACTATCGCGGTTGCAGTGATGTCATTGTCGCACATACGTATACGTGAAGTATACGCAGCTTTTATGATTATAAAATTTTTTAATCTTTTTTAATTAGTTTTTATTTTAGTTACGCCGAAAGGTGTACATCTATTGATAATGGGCATAATAAATGATCTTTTAACCTGATTTAACCTTAAAACCTAATCTGATGGTTATGCATTGAAGATGCTGGCATATTCTTAGTCGTCCTCCAAAATCAATGGGTCAGATTTATTATTCATAACTTTCTTGCATTTATCAAGGCATCCGTTAACATGTTTACATTTTAACATTTACCTAATCACATTAAAAAATATGCCACGTTTAAATGATTAAGTAGGATTAAACCGTGCAACCAAACGTTTCATATTACCACAGACGGATACATTTTATAATGGGAGCACGGGGGCACGGGTTTACAGTTTAAAGTTATTTTTTACTATAAAGTAACTATGGTTGACTATGAACAAGTTTTATGGTGTAAGTAAAAACCCTAAGTTTTATAGTTATGTTATATTTTCTTACTAAAAACATATAATTTAGGTGGGTTGGAAATTAACCGATTTGTTTTTATAAAAGTTTTTACTTGTGGATAAAAAAAATTTTATTTTAAATTTTCTTTTTTTTTAAAGAAATTTTGGCCTAAAATCTTTTGAGTATTTTTTCATGATTTATGGATTGTAAATGGGGTAAACCATCAATTTACCTTAATTACACGGCTTAACCTAGTAAGAACATTGAATAAGACCCAACAATCTATACAACCAGAAGACCTTTTATTTTATAACCACAACACTCATCTACTTGAATTGACCCATCCAACTTTTATCTTAAACTTTGCTTATGTAATAAGAAAAACTAAATTTTATCTTAAATCTCATTTAATTATTAACAATTTCAACATCTTATAATTTTTTTTATAAATAAATTATATTATTTTTATTTTTATAAATAAATTATATTAAAAAATCTTACATTTTGTTAAATACAACCACATCACAAAGCAATGAATCCACGCACTTTTTTTTTAAATCCAACCAAAACACAAAGAAATAAATGTTATGAAAAATTATTTTTATAAATAAATTATATTAAAAATTCTAACATTTTGTTAAATCCAATCACAAAGGAGTTAATCCACGCACTTTTTTAAATCTAACCAAAATACAAAGTAATAAATTTTATTTTTATAAATAAATTACATTAAAAATTCTTACATTTTGTTGTTAAATCCAACCAAAATACAAAGTAATAAATTTTATTAAATTTTATTTTTATAAATAAATTACATTAAAAATTCTTACATTTTGTTAAAATCAACCATAATGTTAAATCCAACCAAAGCACAAAGCAATGAATCCACTGACTTACTACATTTTGTTAAATCCACAAAGCAATGAATCCACTGACTTACTACATTTTGTTAAATCCACAAAGCAATGAATCCAGGCACTTTTTGTTGACCCCAATCTAATCATAAGCATCTTACATTTTGTTAAAACCTACCATAATGTTCAATCCAACCAAAGCACAAAGCAATGAATCCACTCACTTACTACATTTTGTTAAATCCACAAAGCAATGAATCCAGGCACTTTTTGTTGACCCCAATCTAATCATAAGCATCATTCTCTTATGCTTATTGTTGTAGAGAGATTGGGACTAATACTTAACATGCTAAGATAGAACCTTGTGTATGCATTTGTTTGGTTTATCCTTCATAAATAACAAGGGAGGTTATGGAGCAACAAGTCCCTCTTCATAAGGTAGAGGAGCTTGTTGTTTCACTTTGTCAGTTGTTTCATTGATGAGATTTATTTTTTGATCGAGTTGTTCCGCGGGAATTTAGAAACACAAATCTAGCATTAGACATCAATTTATGATTTGAGAAGTTGTATAGTAATTCATTGATCAAGAATTCATCCTTGGTCGATAGGATCACCTACCCCACCTTCTAATAGTAGTTGAACAACACCAACCCTCAAGCTAGGGCTACGACCACATGTGCAGCCTCCAAAGCTCAAGGAAAAAATATATGCACATCTGGATTCCATGCAACGCAATCAGTTTACCACGGGATTTTTCTTTTATAGTTAAGCCATATGTTGACAGAATTTGTATACGACCGGATTTGAAAAACATAATTTGAAAAAAGTTTGAAGTCAGAAGATCCGTTCGACCTTTTTGCGATTTTTTATTTTTGAAGTATGAAAACAGTGATTTGAATTTACACCTTATGTGTAGTAGTGTATTTATATTAAGCATTTTCCAAGTGTTAATATAATAAAACGCTTGAGGTGTGAGCCATCATGGCTTGACGTGTGATAGAGGATGCAACATGTCACTATATTGTCATTTGTTGTTATTGGTTGCTCCAGGTGTCATGTAGCGTTTACCTTCATCCTCAAAGGGTTGTGGCCTCGTGACTCGAACCCTAAAGCAATGTACCATTTTTAGTGACAGCCATTGATGTTAAACATCCTGTGCAGATCTCTGTGAAAAGAAAGTTGTAAATTGCAATTTCAAGCCAACAAAAGAGCCTATGAAAAATCATTGACCTAAGGAAGCTAATGAGTACAGTCGGTTGTTGCTAGCTGTTTTACTGCATTATGAAGTAAAATATGTAATGGGCTTTGTCGTAGATTCTAATAGACGTGTAAGTGGATCTAATGCAAAAGTGGTAGATTTGACAGGGCTTATGGATATTCTTAGCAAAGTGTGATGGAAAGGGTTTCATTTGGGTTTATAAACCACAAGAAGGTTGTTGTGTTACTTTGCTCAGGTGGTGCAAACGACTGCCTCCATTGAGAAGCATAGTAGCAGCAAATTAGCAATAGTTCAAAGATATGGAAAGGGCTATCATGTCGCTCTACAAATTGATGCATCTGGCAAGAATTTTTTTCAATCATATGATTTCCTATAACAACTCTTGGCTTAACATTTACTGTGGTGTTGCAGCTTAGCTTCAATGGGAAGCTAGATAGTCTGACTATCCATCTTGTTGTCTAAATAAGTCATCGGCGTAAGCTGTTTCATACTAGTTTCCACTTGAATTTATAGATGAAGTTTTTTGTGGTATCTACTATAATCGAAAACAGATCGAAGGAAAAATATAGAGACCTTTTTAACTTTTAATATCGATATTATATCCAGAAGAAGTTTAGTTATTCCCTTTGAAGCGCCAGCAGGTTAAGTTTTCGATGTTTTCGTGAGGGCCAGGATGTAATCAAGAGAAAAAGCTCAATTATAATTTCAGCACTTCTTAAGAGATGGACTTATTTAAGGATGAGGATGATTATTTTGGTTTCAATGAAGATGCAATCTCTAGAGGAGCACGGGATGTGAACTGTAATGCGATGTATGAGGGTGAAGATATTTCTCCGGAGCATAACACGAAATATGCGATTCAATTCCCTAAAATGTATTCCAATGCATGATAAGGTTGTTCAATCACTCCCTTCTCAGTTAGATATGAAACTATGGCCTATAAGGAAGACATCGGAAGCAGCAATCAACCATTTGATTCCTTGTCATACAACACCAGAGATGCCTTTCTCTATAATGTCCCGACATGTATATTCAAATCTATCTTCATATGAGGTTCATGTTAATTTTATCTCATATGTGTTTCAGTTACCAGATATCCTAGAAGTTGATGCTCAGTTTGCATAATTGGAGAAGAAAATGCAGTACAACGGAAACAAGAAATGTCAAGGAAAATAATATGGAAACATGAATTCAAAGCATTTCATGGTAGCATTCGTCATCCTTCTGGGAGTAAGGATTAGCGTAGTAAGGTTGCCACCAGCAATGAAATCATCAGGCTAGGAAAAGAAAACTAGTATGTACAACAACCTTGCTGAAGCAAAAACAAATTATTCATGTATGTATTATAAATAAATTAGGATAAATGAAAAGGTATTCTAAATAAATTAGGAGAAATACCAAAAAAAAAACAAATGTAGAATAAAATTCCTTGAAAGCATGCATCAGTGTATCTGTGGATGGCACCCTCATAACTATACCATGGTAAGCCTTGTCTCTATTATATGTGTTAGCCTAGTTGCCTTACGACTGACTTTGTCTTCCTTGAAACCAAGTGCAAATTTTGTTCTTCGTGGGAGAGTCGTTCAACGCCTTTCTCTTTGAGTACTTGTTTTGTCCGTCTAGGTGTTGCAAAGATAGGTCTTGGTAAGAGCAACACATGCCAGTCCTAGGTCTTGGCAAGAGTAGCACAGATCGGTCTTGGCAAGCAGGGATGGGGTCCTCTCAATAGTATCAAAAGACGGTGGAAAAATAAGCATCTTCATACGGAGCAGAGGCTAGGTAATAGCTCCCTTCACAAACAGACCAGGTGCTTTTCAATAGGATAGAGAAGAAACACATGTGCATGCCAGTGTAGGTTTGCATGATGGTTTAGGTGGTAGTATCATATCAAAGAGAAATAGCAAATGGGTTAGGGGATGCATCTTCACAAACATTTAATGTAAATAAGTAATTCTAGAAATGATTCTAGCATCACTTCGTTGGGAAAAATCAGTACTTAAATATGTTCCTGTAAAGTAAGATAAACTATGATATTGTTCGTCGGAGCCTCCCGAAGAGGTCAAATAAGAGGGAAAACTGAAACTTGTATTAAATTGGATGAAATGTCAAGCTAAATTATATGAATTTTATTAAACTTTATGTTAAAACAGTGAAATCCCATTGATTTTCGTGCCAAACTAATAGGGTGACGAAAAATTGATTACTAGAGTCTCCAACCAAAGGGAAGGGACTAATAAGATCCTGACAACATGCGATCAAAGTTAAAATTAAACTTCCTTTCTAAACATGAGAATTCCCAAATAATAACAAGGTAAATTGATAATGTAACTCTTTTCACCTTTCCCAAAAACTGCATATTGGGATTTTTTTGTCAAATGGAGATCGTCAAAGGGTGAAGAGGGCTTAGACAGATCAGCTTGGACCTGGCTCACCTGACTATGCACATCAACTGCCTTCAATTCTTAGGTAGTTATTAGAGGATGGTTGTACCCTATGTGACTTGGTGATATGTGACTTGGTGATTTCTAGGCCTAGCTAAGAACCACTTCCTCATCTAGTGGTTTCTCCATCCCTTCTGTGTATTAACTCTATTTCTCAAGCTGACACCACCCATAGTAGGAAGTGATAGAGACAAAGATGTATTAGGATGAGGTTGGAGAGGTTCAAAATGGTTATGGGTCAGGATGTTGGGATGGACAATGTGGAAGGGTTAATAAAGCTACCTTTGGTTGGTCAGTTTATGAGGAAGATAGTGAAGGGTGCTTCATTGCAAAACTGGGTGAATGCTAGATGGAAAAAAATTCTAGGTTATTCCCCTACCTTTCACCTATTGGTGAGGTGATGTATTTGCTTCAAGGTGCAATGTGAGCTCGTGAGAGTTTGTTCTTATTTTAGCAATGTTATTTTTCTTCTTTAAGTTAGCTATGACAAAAAGATACATTTGATCTTCTAGATTAGAGTTAATGACCCTCTTTATGGTATCTTAATTCTCTCTTATCCTTTATTTCTTTATTGTGCCACAATTTCTCCTTACATTAAGATGTGATAGTATGTTTAATGGTATCAATATTATGCACAGTGAATTCCTCTATTCTCCAATGATTTATTCAAGCCATAACATCGTTATGTTATCCCCTCTTAAGTCACATGTGACTTTGACTAGATTTTGAAGAAATCCTAGGAAGCATCTTGTCTTTCATGTTAGTTGTTTTGTGCGTGTATATTAGATACCTAACCATAGACATGATCTTAACGAGGGAAAGACTAACTTCTATGAGGAGGATAGGATATAACATATTACTTTTAATTTTAAGATTATAAATTATAAAATTCTCTTGGATTTTCCTGATCTTCCTCCACAATTCTATACAAATGTTGTAACCCCAAACTTCACATCCATATAATATAAAAGGAGTGACAAGAGTGTCGAAGAGGAGTTTATTTTTTCCCACACCTAGAAGTCCACTAATTTACAGTTGTTTTCAAGACCAAAATAGATTATCCACCCTCTATTAATCATTTTCTCAATGCTATAGTTTCAATTAAGTTTGTGATGAAGGTTGACTATGAGATTTTTGTATGAATTAACTTCTCCAAGTTATTATTGTCATACACAAAATTAGCGTAAGTGATCAATTTTGGTTTGCTAATCATAACTTTTGTTTCGTTAGTGTTTATTGACATGCCAATTCTAGAACAAAAATCCTTGAGAATTCTTAGTAGCTTGTCGATATCAAAGGGAAACATTGTCATAATAAAAATATTGTTAGTGTAAAGATGATGGATGATGACTATTCAAACAGTGTCAAAAAACAACCTACTTCTTCCAAACTTGCCTATAACTTGTCAATGTAAATGTCAAAAAAGGTAGGTGATAGGGGAAACCTTGCTTAACTCCTATTAGTTTATTTTTCCCAAACACTAGTGTTCCTAAAATTAGTAATAACATTCTTATACAACCTTATCAAAAAAACTCTCAACTAAAAAGGAACCCTTAACTCTTTCAATCTATTCCAAAGGTTATTTCTAGGCATCGTGTCAAAAAAAATCCTAAAGTCAATGAAGAAAATAAGAGATTTATTTTAATATTGAGACATTTCTTTATGATGATCCTAAGTGTGACAAAACGACCCATCATTGAATGATAGCTTATAAAACTAGCTTGCCCTTTAGTTGTTTTTCCATGACTTTTTAACCACATGCTAATCTTGTTTTTCAGAATAGTTTCACACTACTAGGATAAAATAGGGATAATCGTAAGGGTCCTATGATTTAAGGTGATTTTTTTCTTTCTTTTAATAATAGGGACTATGAGGCTTTGAGTGCATGACCTAGGGAAGTCTTGATTGTAAAATTTATTCTTCTCTCATGTGTTATCTATAGTATACCTATGGAGGTAATGGGGGGGTCAAAGGGTCCATATTGATAATAGTGGAGACCATTCAATGTAAGGTGGACTAGATCCACTATATTATTAAATAAGGCTCACTACGGTAGTTAGATAGATTAGTGTGAACATAATAAATGTGAGAAGGCTTTCTAGAAAGAAGCTTTTAGAAAACCTTGTCACATTTATTATGTTCACACTAATATATCTAACTACCTAGTGTGAATGCAATAAATGTAAAAGAATCTTCTAGAAGCATAACCTTCTAGTATGTCCTCTTACATTTATTGCATTCACACTAGGACTTATTTATTTAAAGTGGTATTTATAGATAACAATACTTATCTACTATTATTATTCTTGTGTACCTCCCTAGGTACCCTATATTATTCTTCTAGCTACACTACATAATGTTCTTAGGAAGTATTATATAAGGAAGGGATGAACAATGTAGTGAGGATAGTGAAGGATGTTGTTATTGTAATGAACAAGTATTGCTTGAGGAGTGCATTCCTTCCATAAAGAATAATATATTACCCTACCTCAAGGGTTTTGTCTACATTCTTGTGTTGAATATTTGGTGAATGGTTTAGTTTTTTCTTGTTGATATTAAGGGTTTATATTATGATATATTTTTATATCTACTCGAGTACATAACATTTGGTATCAAAGCTCTTTCCTTGGCCAAAGAAGGGAAGAATTGTTTTGTTCTTTTTGTAGATTTTTTAAAAGGAAAAAAGGGGGCGACACACTTTAGATTCAATTCTGAAACTTTATGAGAAACATTTTCCAAAAGAAATTGAATATTTTAATTCCTCTCGGAAAAATACCCAATTTAAAAAAAAAATCAGTCGAAACAGATTCTAAGAAGTAAAGTTATCAACATTTTAAATTTGACAAAAATTTTCAGTTTTTTCAAGAAAAAGCCGCATGATTTAAACAATAAGTTATTTTAAACACCATTTTTTGTTGAAGATTTCTTCCAATAAATATGTCTTTTACTAGAAAATACGATGGCTCTCATATTGAAGAATATATAAAAATGTGTAAGTTAGTATGGAAAGAGAGGTGGGAATTTTACCTACCTTACTATGGTTTCAAAGATGATACCAAGATATGGTGGTAATCATAGGACTCTACCAAGATGGTGGCACTTTTCGATGAAGCATTTGAAAAAACACTTTTAGACAAGTGGTCTCATGCTAGTAATAAAGGTAACACAAACACCGAGGGTTTATTTTCATATGGAAACTCTCTACTATAGGTCCATGGATGCATTCAAGAACAGAAGGTTATTGTTTCTATTCATCCCAGTTGTATGCATTATTTTATCAACGTTACTTTGGCTCAAAGGTTGCAAGTACTTGGAAATAATATTCAAATCACACAAGTTGAATGTGAAAATATTAAAAGTTTTTAAGTTTTGAAGATTACAATAGACAAATATGTGTTGCATTCTGACTTTCACGCAATAGATATTAATTATGTGGATGTTATTCTTGGATATCCTTGGATGGAATCAGTGGATGCAATTAATGTCAATGTTCCAAATAATTTTATAAAGCTTTGGTATAAGAAAAAAAATACATATTGCATGATATGTCTCTTAGTAAGAAAGACGGACCCAACTAAACAAGTTCTTGCAGAATCCGAAGTTGAATCAAAATAAAAGGTTACATTAGTACTTGAAGAAAAACATTAGGAAGGGCATAAACATGAAGAAGAAGATAATGAACCACATGTTGAAAATTTCAAGCAAGTAGAACCGATAGTTAAGGTTGAGGTATATCACTATCCACACCACATAGAGAAACAATTGTCATTCAGGTAGGGGCATGAGCATAAACAACTTATTATGGACCATCATGGCACCAGAAAGGAAACCAATCAAGAGGTGCATGGAGGAATACCACCACTATAGGGCGATATCAGGATAAAGCAACAACCCCATGGCACTAAAGGAACGATAAGGACCAAGATCAGGGTGGCAAGGCCATAGTTTAACATCATGTTCATGTTCCATTAGGATGGATGGATTCACATACTTGGTACCAGTTGGATACATTTCTTAGATGGTCATATTGTATGGTTTCTTCCCAGGTTTTGAGGACAAAACATGCGAAGGGAGATGGAATGTAGTATACCTAGGGAGGTAATGGGGGGGTCAAAGGGCCCATAGTGATAATGGTGGAGGACATTCAATGTAAGGTGGACTAGGTCCACTATACTATTAAATAAGGCCCACTATGGTAGTTAGATATATTAGTGTAAACATAATAAATGTGAGAAGGCTTTCTAGAAGGTTCCTTCTCTAGAATGTTATTAGGAAGTATTATATAAGGAAGGGATGAACAAAGTAGTGAACATAGTGAAGTATAATGTTATTGTAATAAGAAAGTATTGCTTGAGGAGTGCATTCCTTCCATAAGGAATAATATATGGTGTTACCCTACCTCAAGGGTTTTGTCTACATTCTTGTGTTGAATATTTGGTGAATGGTTTGGTTTATTATTGTTGATATCAGGGGTTTATTTTATTATTTATTTTTAGATATACTTAGGTACATAACATTATCCCCTATATATTGTGAGGGTTGGTTTGCAATATCATAAAAGTCTCAACATGCCATGATCCTTATGCTAGTGGTCATAACTAGAAGGGAGTGATGTCTCCTACTAACATAATGGGTGATTGATTACATGGTGAGTATGTTTGATTGCTTGGCCTTCTCTTCCTCTTTTATGGGATATATGATATGGGTGTGTTTACATTTGAATACACCTATTTTTTATTGTTTTAAAATATAAGTTTTTATGTTCCCCGAGGTGTAGGATAGTCGGTGATGGAGTGTGTTGTTAAGGCACTCTGTGATGTTAAGTCATCGGTTCGAAACCTGCGGGGACAAAAAATCTAGCCATGTTAAGGGTTGGTGTGGCTCAGGCCGGGTGCGATCCCCGGGTGATTTTGATGGATTAGATGCCCCTAAGTCACGGTTACTCAAGCCACAAGCTAGTCTCGCAGGTCACAAACAAACTAGCAAACAAAAAAAAAATCTAAATTTTTATGATTATAAAATCTCATATCCCTCTTTTTCTATAGTAATCTCTTACATTTCTTAAGGTCCGATAAACCAATATTGGTTCCAGAGGACACTAACCATCATCATCATCATCATCATATCACATTAATATAACATTAAAATTTACAATTTCCATATATCAATTATAATTTTATATCTACCAATAAAAAAATATCTCTTAAATTAAAAATTAATACCATAAATAGTGTTTAAAATTTTTCCATTTAAAAAAACAAGACTAATACTTAATTTTGTTACATCTTCTATTAACATTTATAATAACTCAATTATGATAATAATTTTTTTTTCAATTTCATTAAATTTTTTGTAATAATTCAATTATGATAATAAAATGTAATATGACCCCCGGATGGGGTGACACGCGTCGAGGATGGTGAGGGGAGGTGGCAAGGGGAGGTGACGAGGGGAGGCGGGGGGATTTTAATACCAGTCCTCCCCACACACTCCGCGATTCAATTTGAGCGTTAGCTCCATCCATCTCCGTAACCTGATGCAACTCAGCACGAGCGCCATCGGTCCGGCCAGCCAGAGCATTAAGCTCGTGGATTTAATGGCGTTTATTGTGGTTTATTTTCCCATCAACCTTCTCGCGGGCTCCATTGTGTTCAAACAGTCTTTTGCGCAGCGAGGCTGCCATCCAGTTCCCGGCGACTTGGCTCTAACCTTTGTTTCAGTTATGTCGCGTTTGAGGGGGAGACCACGTAGAGGGGTTGGCTGGTATGCAGCCGCCTCCAGACGGAAACGACACCGAGAATTCAAAGCGCAGTGACTCTAGTCAGACGGCGTCGACGGCAGGCAATTCTGGCAGCAGGTTCACCTCCTGGCACAATCGTGGAAGAGGATTCGAGCATTCAGCTCCCACTGGATTTTTCGGACAAGAAAATGGTTACCTTCCCGGATGATTGGGACCCCCACACCCGTGTCTTCCCCTCTGGAATTACTCCCCCCTGCAGGACCTCTTCCGACTCCTGCGCTAAATCCTCTTCGGATCTAGGCACAGAACCTTGCATCATAGAAGAGGAGCAGTGGATGGATGCTGGTGCAGCCCAGGATGCAGAATGTCTGGGACGTGATGACAAGCAGCTGAGGCTGCCCTCGCCACCTCTTTTTCTCCCGGAGCAGTTGCAGCTTATATTTGAAGTCAGAAGTCTGGTTGAAGACCAAATCTTCCGAGCGGTCTGCGCAAGCCAACGCCTGGACATGCTGTATGCAGCTTATTCCAACGACTCGCCCAAGCGACTATGTCCTAACTGTGCACAGCCATTTGCTATACCAGTTCGTGCAGCAGAAGCGCAGGACGACAAGGCGAGCCCAGGTTAACAGGTCTTAGAGTCTGCATTCTTTTCTTTATGTTTGTTGTTGTATTTTCTCAAGACAGTAGTCCTCTAGTTGTTAGTCTGGATAGCCTTAGAAACTCCATTATCAAACTGTTGTTAGTCAAGAATATACCCCATGGTTTCCTATGGGCAGGGTGGCTCTATGTTCTCCATAATTTTTGGACCTGTTACAGTGTGATAGCCAGGTGTCCTGGTTTCCTTCACAGGCAGGACACCTGGCTCCTATGGGCCATGTATCCTCTTTTTTGAATGAATCTTTAATAGGAAAGGTCCCACTTTTACTTAAAAAAAAAAAAATGTAATATGACCCATGGAGGTAATGTATATTATTCATAATTATAAGACATGTTTGGGATAGAAGTGAGCATCAATCCAAATCCGAAGATTGGAATTTGCGATGAAAATATCAATTTTCCATATTTATTTGTTACTTGTCGCCATCATGTAGCCATATTTAATTGCGTCATTAAATAATTTCATTATTTATATAATTTAATATTATTTTTTTTGTTTTTTATGTTTTTTATTTTATAGAAGATAATAAAATCTATCATAATTTAGTTGTTAATGTGTATTGAGGATAATTTTTATCGGTTATTATCGACAAATGCACGAAACCAAGTCCCTAAAAATGATTTGTTAGTGGTTTGTAAAGGCACGAAGTTTAACTCATTCTAGATACCCCTTGGTCTATGGCTATTAACTTGTTTCCTTATGTCCAAACAATATGAACTCTTAGCCAATCATAAGCATTTTCAAGTCTTACTCTAAGACCAAAAGGTAAATTTAGCCTAAATAGTACAACAACAAAAAAACCATTATCCTTTGTTATCATCTCTAAAGCTATCTTGAATAGAGTCATGTTCTTTTTAATAACATCTAACCTAAATCATATACATGAAACTAGATATTACTTTAGGTTGGAATCAAACCACTTTTGTGAAGGAAAATCCTATTATTTCAAACTACTAAATATTATCAATACATTTTTTAATAAATTGAATATTAATAAAAACAATTAAAATTAAATTCACTTTTTTTTAATTTTTCATATTTAATATTAATTATTTTGTTATGATCCAAATACTCAGAATATCATAAAACAACAGAAGTACACACCATGTACAAAATGTCATAGTGGAGCCCAACTCCAATATAGATAAGTTACACAATAACTCCTTAAAGAATAGGGGAACCCCCTCCAAATAACCAAATATCATCCATACTTCCCAATTCCCCCTCAATAATGAATACATGATCTCTTATATATAGCTATTCACACTTGTACACGAGGCCCCTATATCACTAGGCCGACCCTATTACATATGTATTTACACATTACATGTACATTTAGGCCCATATATCCTCCCCCCCCCGCCTGGATCATAACATAGTACCCTCCTTCAAAAAGTTTTTTCCTCAAAGCTTTACATTTAAAAGCTTCACATGTGATGAAACCAAGTAATATGATTTTTTTATGTTCCTTCTTTCTTCATTCCATTGTTGTTGATCTATCCATCCAAAATCAATTATTTTCAGTCTTAATTCTTGGTGTCTAGTTGTTGAATAATTTTCTTTCCTTTGATTCCATGTATTTTTGTTGAAGCTTCTCCAATTTGTAGTCATTGTTGGTCTCTAATAATAGCTTGTTGAAGAGTAGTTTGGTGATCCCTTGTTCCATGAATATTGACAAGTATTCCATCTTCTTCATTCATAATGTTGGTATCGTCCTTCTTGTCTTCCTTGAAATGTTTCTTGGTAATGAGGGTGTTGATACGGTTTCACATTTGATGGTCTTCCTTCACTCTACACATGCATTTTATCTATCTTATTTTCAGTGATAATGGAATCCTCGATCATCTTTGCTTGGTCTTTGATTACTCTAGCCTTTGAGATAATACCATCATATTTGGCATGTACATCCTCTAGATGGAGTTCAAATTCTTCAAGTATCTTTTGTTGACCTTCTTGAATCTTGTATTCTTTCTCCTTTTGAAGGCAATGTGATCTCATCTAACAAATTATGACGTCCTTCTTCAATTATGGCTTGCATTTCTGACTTTACCTCATCCGTATTCAAGGATTCCTCGACCTTCTTGCAAATTTCCTCTTGCAATATTTTGGTAGATTCTTCATCCAAGATTCTTTTTTCTTCTTTATTTTGACAATTCTTCTTTTATTCTTTCAATCTCTTAACCTCATCCAATAGTTTTTTATAAGGGATTTGTAATCTACATATCTCTTCATCTTTCTTTTTCAAATCTTCTCTTGATTCATCGCTTTCCCACTTGCCTTTGCTAGTCTTTTCTTTCTTTAGGTTCTTAACCTCCTTAATGAGTGATTCATTAAGGGATATTATCTTAGATATCTCCTCAACCTTCTTCTTAATCTCTTCATGTTCTTCTTTTAATTCATCTTGATTTTTATACATTTGTTCCATTTTTATATCCATAATACATTTATGTGAGAAGATTTTTTCAAATTCTTCCCATGTGGAGTGGAATCTAGTATCTTCATCAAGGCTTATCCACCACTTATGAGCTTCACCTAAAAAAGAAAAAGATAACCCACAAGGACCTATACCAATCCTCATACAATATTCCTTTACAATCCCCAACCATTCCCTGGGACTGATTTCATCTTTATCTTCATCTCCACTAAAGTTAGGTATTGTCATTGATTCTTAATTGAGGTCTAACCCCAATCCTTGACTTCCAACCTCTGTATATTAATGATAAATGTATCAAATAGTTATAATCATTGTTCCAATATTCTCTTCTATGTGTTATCTTTCCAATTCATTTTGAATCAGCTCAATCGGACATTCCAATCAAAATTTATGATAGTTTTAAGTGAACATACCTTTGAAACCATGATTTGGAGTTTGCCCTCCTCGCCGACCTTACTTATGATGTATCTCTGCAATTTAGAACTTTCTCAATATGAAATTTTGACCTGTAGTACTCTGAAATTTCTTCTCTGCAATGTCACAGGTGTGACCAAAATTGGATGTGCCAAGTGGAAGTTATGATAACTTCCCCACACCTTGTTAATTGTTTGTCTTTTCAGTAGAGAGCACTTGTATAGTGTGCCCCATGCACAATAATTGATATAAAATTATGAAAATTGTACCATAAATACTATGTCTTGTTAACTATTCAATTCAACTGGTCTCACTCAATTTGGATTCTCTATGAATAAGTTATGGTTGTTTTACCTGGAACACATGTCTGAGACTATTCAATAGGACTAGTTAGATACCCTATCTTCCATAGGGTATATATACAAAATTAGGATGACCCAGAAGATGAAATTGTTATCAAAGATACCTTGATAATTTCTATGAATATCCTTCAGATTTCAGGGTCTAAAACATTACATAAAAAAAATTATAGCAAAAATTCCACGATGACTAAATTCAAGATGATTCCATAACCCTATCTTACATTGTCTATATCTCTGAAAGTATAAGGCCTCGAGAGCTGAAATTTGAACCCAACGTACCATGATATGTATACTAAATATCATCCAAGGGGTTCCTTCTGAAGTTCCATAGAAAAAAGTTATAGAGAAAATTCCAAGGTGTCTCAGATGTAGCAACGAAACCCCAAGACCTTGAGCTCTGATACCAACTATTATGATCCAAAATGCTCAAAATATCAAAAAATAATAGAAGTACACACCATGTACAAAATTTCAACGTGGTGCACAACTCCAATATATATAAGTTACACAATAACTCCTTAAAGAATAGGGGAACCCCCTCCAAATAACCAAATATCATTCATACTTCCCAATTCCCCCTCAATAATGAATGCATGATCTCTTATATAACTATCCACACTTGCACATGAGGCCCCTTTATCACTAGGCTGACCCTATTACATATGTATTTACACATTACATGTACATTTAGGCCCGTATATTCCCCCCCTTGGGTCATAACATATTTATCTAAATTTAAATATATCTATGAATAGTGATAAGTTTCAGTTATATTGATGATGATGTTGATGACGATGATGGTTAACGTCCACTAAGACCAAATTTGGTCTATCAGACATTAATAAAGGTAAGGAGTTACCTGGTTTGTTTTATAATTTTATTTTTGTGCTCTAAAAGATTTAAGAGAAGTGTTCCTAAATCACCATAGCTTTGATGACTTAGAAACTTAGGAAGACCGACATTGTAACAAATATTTTGAAATTGTGATTTAATGTGGCTATAAGTAGGAAATTATAAGAGAAAGTGTTTTTCATATTCAACCCTCTTAGTGTCACAAAGATGACAAATTATTTCGCCCAAAACATTTTTGGAATTGTCCATTGCCCTATTTCACTATGAAGCTCATGAGAGTTTCTTCTTATTTTAGCAATGTTGATTTTCTTATAGTATCTTAATTTTCTTTAATCCTCTAATTCTCTATTGCACCACCAATTTTCCATGAATTTAGATACAGTAATATTTTTAATATTATTTTTATTCTACAAAGTAACCTCGTCCTTTATTCCCCAATGATTTAGCCAAGACTTGGCATCTTTATGCCACCCTTGCTTGACTCACAGGTGATTTTGATTGGAGTTTGAAGTAATCTTAGGAAGCCTCTTGTCTTCCATGTTGTTTATTGTGTTCATGTACATTGGTTACTTGGTCATAACCATGATCTTGATTGGGGAAATAATCGCTTCTATGAGGAGGATAGGATAGGGTGTATTGCCTTTAATTTTGAGATTATAAGTTATAAAATGCTTTTGGATTTGCTCAATATTTCTCCATGATTCTCTAGAGATGTTGCAACCCTAGACTTCACAACCATATAAGATAATATAAGTGGTGAAACTCTCAAAGAGGAGTTTCTTCTTATCCCATAGAAAAAGGTTCGCTAACTTACAACTATTTTCAAGCTCATAATAATCGTTCCACCTTCCATTTATGATTTTCTCTATGCTATAGTTCCAATTAAGCTTGTGATGAAGATCAATTTTGAGATATTTGTATGAAGTCACTTCTTCCAAGTTGTTGTTGTCATACATGAAATTAGTGTAATTGATCTTATTGGATTTAATTATTGTAACCTTTGTTTTGTCAATGTTAACAGTCATACCTGTACTAGAACATAAATCAAGGATTTTTAGTTGCTTGTCAATATCATAAGTACTCCTTACCATAAGAACAATATAATTAATGTAAAGAAAAAGGATGATTATTATACTAGTGAGAGTCGGGCCAACACAACTTGCTTCTTCCAAAAAACCCTCTAACTTGTCAATGTATATGCCAAAAATGGTAGTGGATAGGGTATAGACTTGCTTAACACCTATATTACTGTTAATTTCTTATAAATAGCCCTTAGTGTCCCTAAACTTGGAAATAACGTTGTTGGCACCAAGGGTTTGGCAAGACTGCATGCACGCCACAAGTCTTGCACAACGCACATGCCACAATTTTTGTATTGTGCAATATAAATGGTCAATGCACGTCGACTATTTTCTATTACACCTGTGCCAACCAATTTTGCACTGTGTGCGCTACCAATTTTGTACTGTCCACAAGGGCTTGTAAATATCACAAGCATATCAAATCCTCAAAGATCAATGTAATGATCATAATTGTTTATGTAATCGAATGATTGGTCGGGGTCGAGGTTCTTAGTGAGATGGCAAGTTTGTTATGATTGACATGCTTCTGTAGAGATATGAGGAATGCATGCAATCATATAAGGGTTCACTTCTTTTTCAATGGTTGGTTGTTCATTGTGATTGTAGAGTTGTAACTGGAATATGAGAGAGAACAAATCGAGATTTGAATCTCTAGTCTCTGGCTCAATCTTAATGAGTCTTTGTGCAGGCTATGACCCTCCAAGTATTTGAATGTTTCAATATGATTAATGAATGAAGGCATGAGGTTTGAGTTGATACTTCATATCATGTGCTCTATTAAGAATGTATGATGTTGTATATGTCAGACTGTGTGTTACTTATATGAATGTTGATATGAATGAATAGTGTCTAATGTGTAGCTCTTAGTTAATTGTTTCATATTTGAATTGTTCTTTCATGCAATGCAAAAACATTCGGTCTCTATGATTATCATGGTGTCCCAAATGAGACCTTATTCAATTCTCAAATATTGAATATGCCAATGCTAATAAAATATTTTTTTGGTAAATCTTTTCAAACTCTAAATTTGAAACCCCAAACCAAGAACCAATCTTGTATAACCTTATTCCAATATCTTTCAACTTTATAATATAATTATTTTAATATATTTAAAATAAACAACCTATTTTTCATTAGAAAATAATTATAAATATATTAATATGCCTTACCCTTAGAAAAACTTGGAAAACCACACTTCTAATTACTTTCTTATCCAATTCAAAATCATTCATATAGTAGAAAACTTGGAAAACAATACTTTTAATTATTAGTCCCTGGACTATATGATTCAGTTTAGTTTGCAAATATTTTCACATGTTTTCAAGTCTTAAAAGCATTGAATTTTTTTTTAATAATTAGCTTTTTGTTTTTACACAAAATATTATTTGTAATGTTTTAAATTTAAAAATCTCATTTGTAATTTATTAAAGTTATTGAGATAATAACTTTTTTATTTTATTTTGATAGTTATTGTTAAGTTTAAAAATCAAATAAAAACCATTTTATTTCAAATATTTTGAAAAGTGTCTACGTATATATATTGGTACGTCTATCAATTATCATGTTGTTCTATGTATATCTTCTACAAAACCATTATTTATACTCTATCTATTAGACTAAGCTTGAATGAAGCAATGCCATTTATTGGACAAATATTGAATGAAACAAGGATAACCATTCTACTCTACTCCACTCCACTCCACATGTTACACAAAAGAACCTTTTGTTCTATGTACATCTTCTACAAAACCATTATTTATACTCTATCTATTAGACTAAGCTTCAATGAAGCAATGCTATTTATTGGACAAAAATTGAATGAAACAGGGGTAACCATTCTACTCCACTCCACAAACATGTTACACAAAAGAACCTTTTTGTACATTGTAGGGTGCATTTTATATTACTCGTATGGGAAGGGTTTGAGGAAGCAATCTACTTTGAAGTTCAATGCTATTAAAAAAAAAAAATAGATACAGAAAACTAATGAACAAAACACTTGATTAAGTATATATTATCACAATTACTGTATAGTTTTCTATTTGCAGGTAAAATCTATTGTACATTTAATGGGAAATAGGAATCATATACTTGTTGGACACACTTACCACACTTAGAGGGGGGGGTGAATGAGTGTGGGGATCTTTTTCCCAAAACTTCCCTCTTACACAAAAAATCCTTAGTTAACATTCAACATTTGCTCATTACTCATTCCTGTCATTTATAATTAGTTATATGTGAATACATATCAGCAACATATATCAACAACATATCATCAACAAATCATCTCCACAAGGAACACAAAGAACACAAGATGTATGTACAATTTTTATTTTTATTATGGACTTCAATCCCGGGGGTTTTCAGCAACAGCTGAATAGAGTACAACTCTACAAGAGCACCATATCTATATGAAAGACTCAGCTTACATTCTCAACACCAACTGATATGAGGCAACAATCATAAACATACATCAATCTGTCAACATAAACAAGTGCATCAACCATGCACCAACCTGTGCCAAACAACCTGTAATCAACCTGTACCATAAACAAGTGCATCCAACCATGTACCAAGCATATACCAATCATGTGTCAACTACTCATCAACAATTACTCATCAATATGTACCAACATCATCAACTATACACCTCATGTATGTGCCAACTCATCAACTGCTTGTCTCAACCATGACTAGTTTTGGATTAGTCAACAACCCCAACTTGAAATAATCATAACTTTGTACATGTAATGAATAAAGATATGAAACTGATACACAATGTTCTTCAGTTTGTTTTATGCAATTCCTCTAGGTGGAACTACTTGGAAACTCTCATAAAAGGAGTTATAGCAAAAATGGCATACCTTGCTGAATTCTGGATTATTCTAGAGAGCGACCTTGTAGAGCCTGCCCCACACAAAATTTTCATTGAATTGATCTGAAATTGTTGCAAAACATACTACAGAATGTACCCTAGCTAACACATTTGGTCTCACTAAATTTTTATCTATTATGAATAAGTTACGACATTTTTACCCGAAACACATGTTTTTGACTAGTTTCAAGACTAGCCACAAACCTTATTTTCCACGGAGTGTAACTCCCAAAATACAATGACCCACAAGCTGAATTTTTTACCACAGATACTTAGATATGTTTCCTCAATGGAATATCAATACCATGGTCTGAATCATTATATAAAAAAATTTATAGTGAAAATGGTGAGATGACCTGTAAATAACATACCTTAGAAAACATCATGAAAATAATTTATTCTCCCTTCAATTCCTGCCCTCTTTTCTGCACCTTCCTTCTTAAATTTGGCTTAGATATCCTTTGTTACCTCAGTCACCTATAGATCTTCAATATTCTCAAATGTTCCACACCAAAAATTCTCAAGAAGCTCTCACAAGAAGCTCTCACAAGAAGCTCTCCATCAATACTCCAAAAGGTATTCTCACAAGAAGCTCTCCATTGATCCACAAAAAGGATGATCTACAAGAGACCATTGCTATCTTATTTATACTTTCATCCTCTAGGTCACTTAACCCATTTTTAGGTTACTTAACCCATTTCTAGGTCACTTAACCTATTT
>ML777117.1:875957-894053 GCA_009831015.1 Picea engelmannii
GACCACTTTGGAGTTCATCCATTTGTGCACCTTATCAATCATGATAAGACAATAATGATTCATCTATACATTTTTACAACAATGCATCATATACCAATGAAACCACATCGATCCATCTTCATCATGTATCAATGACAACTCATTGATTCATCTTCATCATATCAATGACAACTCATTGATCCATCTTGATCTATGCATTCTCATCAAGGAAAATACATATTATATTACATCAATCACCAATCAATCAATCCTTTGACATCAATCAATCACTTGACACCAATCAATGACATCAATCAATCAAACCATTGGCATCAATGACAACATGATCCAACAATACCTTCTCCTTTGTAACCTAGATCTAAGGGTTTTGTCATGCCAAGTGGATATCAAGATGCTTGACATTTGATATAGAGGGTGTATGTCTCCCTGCAATTTAGAATAAAAATGTAGAAAAAAACCACTCTAATTTCATAAGTCATTATAATCTCAAGCCATCACACAAAATACATTGTTATAATCAAACAACTAACTATGCAGAATAAAACCACAACACAATTATGCAAAATGTATTAACTAGACTAGACAAACTCTTAGATCTCCATTACACTTAGCAACATTGTCTCTGAAGTTCACCCCCTCACTCTTTCATTGAACTCCTTTTCTATGAGATCCAACTCAAAGGATTAAGTCTGAATTTTTGCGACAATAATGACCAACACCTATATCCACCACCTCAACTATTTATTGGAGCTTACTCAAAGGCCAAAGGTGTCTTGCTTATTGTGGGAAAATACTTTTATACACAAAACTTGGAAGTCAAATGGCTTAAACAATCCCAGGTGCCATAAATTGGTCTTCAAGGTGATTAAAAATCGGTATAGTCAAATTGTTTCATATTCTTTGCAATTATCTCAATGGCATTAATTATTTACTTTTAAACCATAGTTTTTACTGTTAAGTTTTAATTGCATTATTTACTTTGTTTGAAGTGTAATCCACTATTTTGTTATTACAATAATGTTTCTATGTATAATATAAAAAATATGGGAAATGACAAATTGTAAAAAATGGGCTTTCACGAAAAATTAAAGTCATGAAAAGTTAAATTTTCTTGAAATCCCTACTTTGGAAATGGACATGCTTGTAAAGGAAGATGAAGAATCACAAGAAATACATCCAAAAGTTAGAGAGAGTTGGAAGTCCAAGGGTCACGGGCCTATCTTATAAATAACATGCTTATGCCATGGAGAAAAGGGGGAGAAGAGAACATATATAGTTGTGTTCTACTACTTGCATTATATTTAAGTTCATTCTTTCCGTTCTTAATATCTAACCATGCTAGTAGTGATAGGAAAGCTACAAACTAATGTCCAACATCATGGTGAAAGAAAAACCCCTTCCCTCTAGAGAAAAAATAATTTTATTAAATTTATGAATGTGTTTTTTTAGCAAATGTTTATATGACTAATACTGCCATGAATGCATATACCCTCCACACAAGTGTGGAGTTATTACAATATCTATGTTGTGTAAAGATTCATCCAGTTTGGATTTAATTGGTGTGAACAACATCTTGTAAACATTTTGTTTACGGGAAGCCATGCCAATTGTTGGGACTTTCTAGGTTATTCTTGGTTGTATAGAAATATTTTGTTTGTGAATAAGATTTTATTTAGGCATATCTACACTTATCTTTTTCTTTGTAAATTATTTCTCTTTTATAAGCTTTTTTATTTTTATCTATGATAATTGTTTTTAGCTTCATTTCTTTTGTTATGCTCCATATATGCATGCTTTACTGATTATGAACAATTTTTTCATACACTATTGTATGGCATGCATATAATTGTCTTAATGATTTAATCACTAAGTTTTTTTCACAACATTTATGTTTACATACATACATTGAATTAATAGTTTGATTCTACATTTAAAATGTATTCTAATTTAGAATTTAAATTGTACCTTTTAATTAAGTAGTTGATATTTTTTTTTTACATTTATTAGTTTCGGTTCAACTTACATAGAGGCCAGATTTAGGTCTGCATTTTAGCATAAAACATAAGGAATACTAATTCCTAACATAGGCACATTTAAAATTTACTTGAACATGAGGGGAAAGACTCCGCTGACTTGTTTAACTAATAAAGTTAATCCTATAGTTACTAGGTTTAAGGATTCAATCATATCTTAGGTTTCCATCACCATTTTTTCCTCTTAAGAGTCCTACAAGGGTGTTTTCAATTGTTGTGCTCAAATTTCATTTTGAGCATCACTATGTATCTTACTAGTATTGATTGCTTTGCAAGGGTCAAACATTTCACTAGTTGGATTTAACCTTGGGTGGTTAGGATAAAAAGTCCTCTTAACCACCTAAGCTAGAGGTAATCTACAAATGTTTGGGAACCTCTCATCTCATCTTGAATCATTTAAGTGAGAGTGAGATTGTTGATACCTTACCAACCCCAATCAACCCACAAAGGGAAAACATGCCACAAGTAGGATTTGAACCGTCACAGTTTCTACTCTTAACCATCCAATATTGACCCCATTGACTTGCAAGAAAAATATTTATCATCTCCATCACCTTTATTTAAATTAGAAGAATGGCGACCATTAGGGTTTGAATCTCTATCCCAATTTTGTTTATGTTGACTATTTCAATTGTTGCAAATCACGTCACTATATACAATCAAATAAATTTAAAGATATGGTACAAACCATCACTAAAATTCCTCCTCAAAATTAGACTAAACTTTAATGTTAAAAAGTGAAAACGTAGTGGTCCTTAAGAAACCACAATTGAGAGTTCTTTCAGTGACCATTATGTAACAAGGTACTTTTAATTGTAATTCTAATGACCATTCACAAAGACAATTTTAATGATAGACATAAAATGTCTATGATACATTAAGAATATAACATTTTCACACCACCCTCACCCTCCATCCTCATCATTTTGACTATCTAATATTTATTAACCTCCATAGATGATTTTAGGGACTAATTTTCCACAGTTTTTCCCAAAAAAAGATTTGTCAATTTCCAATTTTTCTAAAAACAATTTGCCCAATTCCAGAAAATAAAAGTGTTTTACCTTAAAAATCGCCCAATTTTTAAAGAATCTATATAAAATCCTTAGAAATTTGAATATTTTTACAAAACTATTGCCAAAATTTTTACATTTTGCATATTAATGACTAGCAAGATTAGCCCAAGTTTCTACATTTTCACAGGGGGTTCACTCAACTCAATAAATCTAAGGTATAAGGCATGCATTCGTGGGGTATTAGAGATACCCCTAATTTTGTTTCTACCATCAAAATTTTCTTGTTAATACACCCTCCCAAAACATCTTTCCAAATAAAATAAAAACTTATTTTACACAAATATCATAAGTACATTTTCTTTGTGATAGTTTTTATACTCCGTATTATTTATGTCGGTCCCACTATTTGACATATGTATCCAACATCTAGTTTTGAAAATGTTGTTTATCATATGCCACCTGAGATTTAGGCTAAGATCATCAAAGATGATAATTAGGAATGAGTAAACAATTTCCTCTCTAGATCCCTCTATTATGAATTTGTGGTCATTTTCATCACTTGTTTAGACATTTTCATGTTCCATTCATAATTTATATATAGTACAAGGATTGGAAATGTATCACCCTACTCATTTTTTAAATACTTCACTTCCAACAAAATACTCACATAGATAGATCTCCTCATTACTAGTTCAACGACCAATATATTACCCATAAACTAATTGAAAAACAAAACATTCACCCCTCTAATACCATCCAATATATTGGATTACATTTTAACTATTTTTAACCCCGGAATATGAATGCACTTGATGGATTCTACTTTGCATATATAGAGAGATTGATCATCTTGTCCCATCCCATGACATCTATATTTGAATGCCTAGTATTACTCGCGGTTGTAGAGAGCATTTTGCATGCTCTTGCTATGAATTGGGTAGATGTCATTAACACAAAGCAGATAAAGAAGATATAACTAATGTAGCTTATGGGCATCATTGTCACTAACCATATTTTCCAATGTAGTTGGCATACGAAAGATGGGAAGAAACCTAGGAAGTTCCTTGCTATAATATATGGAAAGATTGTTAATTATTATTTTATTTTGATCAAGGATAAGAGATTTAGGAATTTGAGTGCTTTTGTGTAATATTCCAGATAGAAAATAGTATGCAAAACATAAATAATTAGCTAGAAATGGAAGATAAACAATGATATAACCAAAACAACACCACAATAATACCAAAATAATACCAGAATAACACTAGAAGAGAACTTTGATTACTGAGAGCAATGTTCACTTGCCTCTTCGAGGGGGAAACCTCCAGCAGAGCAGCGATCTATTAAAATAATATCCAAGACAAAGCTTCTGATACCCTCTACTCATATTTATACTAAATATGTCTATCCAAAAGAAAAATCTGGAGGAAGATCATTCTAGAATCAGAAGCTTCTATTAGGTCTTCTTACATTTGAATTATTCTTCCTTATTTCCAGGCCTTATTAATATTGACCTTTATTACATGGAAATATATTAGTCTACCTACGTGAGGGGTTAGGTCCCTAACATGTCCTCCCCCTTAAAAACAACCTTGTCCTCAAGGCTTGAGATGAGGAAATTGTTGCAGAATGGTAGTTGGTTCCCAAGTGGCATCTACTGAAGTTGTATCTTTCCACTGAACTAACACTTCCTTGATGGTGCGTTGACGCAGATGACCCTCACGCTAGTCCAAAACTGCTTGTGGTTGTATCCAAATGGAGCCTTCTTCGTCCAACTCGGGAAGGTTAGTTTGAGTTTGGCACTTAGTTCCAATCACCTTCTTTAAGCAGGAAACATGAAAAACATGATGGAGCTTAGAATGACTAGGAAAAACTAACTAATAGGACACTTGTCCCACATGCTTGAGAGTGGTATAAGGACCACAAAAATTGGGTGCCAGTTTCTGACAATGGTCAGCCTTGAGAGAATTTTTCTTGTAAGGTTGCAGTCGAAGAAACACCTGATCTCCTTTTGCAAATTGACATTTAGAGTGACCTTGATCTGCTTGTTTATTCATGCGAGTATGGGCCATGAAAAAAATATTTTTGAGGGTACGAAGAATAGCCTCTCAAACTGTAAGCATTTGGTCAACCGCCTGGACCTTCGAGACACCTGGCAAGTATGAGAGAACTGAAGGTGGATTTTTTCCATATACCGCTTCAAAAGGAGTCATGCGGGTAGTTGTATGGTAAGAAGTGTTGTACCACCATTCAACTAGTGGTAACCATTGAGCCCACTAATTTTTCCTTTCCGATGAAAAACACCTCAAATATGTTTCCAAACACTTGTTGACAATTTCAGTTTGACCATCAGTCAGAGGATGATAAGTTGTGTTGAGATGAAATTGGGTGCCTTATAGCTTGAACATTTCTTGCAAAACATTTCTCATGAAAGTTGGGTCGCGAACAGAAACAATAGAATGAGGCATGCCATGAATCTTGAAGACATGATCCATGAAAGTTGAGCCACAGTGGAGGCTATAAATGGGTGTTGAAGAGCATAGAAATGGGCATACTTGGAAAGACGATCAATACCACCACGATGACTGTTTTATTTCGCGATTAAGGTAATCCTACGATAAAATCCATAGAGATATCCCTCCAAATAGCAGGTGGAATCGAAAGCGGTTGTAGTGTGCCAGGAGCTTTGACTATTTCGTCCTTGTTGCGTTGACAAACATCGCATTTGACCACAAAATTGCTAACGTCTTGTTTCATACCATCCCAGAAAAAATAACGTTTGACTCGGTCATAGGTTTTGGTAAACCCTGAGTGCCAAGCGGTGGGTGTAGCATGAAGCTCAGAAAGTACCATGGATTTAAGTTTTGATTGTTTACTTAAATACAAATGGCCTTTATACCTAATCTCATCATTGAGCCAAGAGTACCCTGTGGAAACTGGATAATTAGCCTACAATTGTTGTATCAGATGCAAACTTTTGGGATCGTGTAGCCATTATTGGAAAACAACTTGGAGCCAATCTAGTACAATGAAGGAGAGAGAAAAAAGGGATTCGTCATCTTCATATTTTTTGGAAAGTGCATCAGCAACCACATTGTCTTTGCCTTTCTTGTAAATGATCTCATAATCATATCCAAAGAGATTAGTCACCCATTTTTGTTTCTCTAGGGAGGAAAGGTGTTATTCCAGAAAATACTTGAGGCTTTGATGATCTGTCTTAATTTGGAAGTGTTGCCCCAATAGATAAGGGTGTCAAAGATCCACGACATGCAGAATAGCCAACATTTCCTTTTCATAGATTGATTTTCCCAAATGTCTCTCTGATAGTTGTTTGCTAGTAAAGGCCAAAGGTCGACCCTCTTGCATAAGGACTGCTCCAATTCCTTTCCCAGAAGCATCACATTCCAGGAAAAAGGTCTTTGTGAAATCAGGAAGGGCTAGGACTAGAGTGGTGCACATGGCCATATTCGAGGTTTGAAAAGCCTGAGCAGCTGCTGGAGTCCAAGTGAAAGAATTCTTTTTAAGTAGAGCAGTGAGAGGTGCCACGATATTTCCATAATTCTTAACAAAATTGCGATAATAACATGTTAAACCCAAAAATCCACGCAAGATTTTGAGAGTCTTTTGGTGAGGCCAATCTTGCATAGCTTCAATATTTTTAGGATCCAACCTGACACCAGCCTTGCCAACAAGATGACCCAAGTACTCAACTTTTGAGGCGCCAAAAGAACATTTAGATTGTTTGAGGAAAATTTAGTGCTGAGAGAGTAGATAGAGAAATCGATCCACATGAGCAAGATGGGTTGTCCAGGTTTTACTATAGATGAGGATACCATCAAAGAAAACTAAGACAAAATGACAAAGAAAAGGACGGAAGACATGATTGATGAGGCTTTGGAAAGTGGGGGGAGCATTACACAAGCCAAAGGGAATGACCAAAAAATCATAGTGGCCCTCATGAATTCTAAATCCAGTCTTAGAAATGTTTGCCTTGTTTATACGTATCTAGTGGTAGCCAGAATGAAGATCAAGTTTAGTAAAGAACTGGGCGCCACTCAATTCATCCAAGAGGTCATCAATGACAAGAATGGGAAATTTGTCTTTAATGGTGAGTTTGTTGAGGGTGCGGAATTCAGGACACATGCGCCAAGAAACTTATTTCTTAAGGACCATGACCATAGGATAAGAGTAGGGGATCTTACTAGGGAAGATAACACCTGCGTTGAGTAATTCTTGAACAATTTTCTCAATTTCATTTTTTTGAGAAAAGGGATGATGATAGGGACGGATATTGGGAGGAAGGCTTCCGGGGACAAGGGGAATGGAATGATCATGAACACCACGGGAAAGAGGGAGTCCCTGGGGAGTGGAAAAAACACTTGATGTTTAGAGAGGATGGATTGGAGGTCCTGCGGCACAAAGGGTGTCTCAGTGGAGGGAATGACATGGAGTTGTGCAATAATGCCAGAATGACCTTTTTTGAGAAGCTTTTCCATGCGATGGAAACTGATGATCTCTGGGGAACTAGTGGTGATTCCTTGGAACTTATATTTTTGGCCCTCCTAGTCGAATTGCATGGTTAATTCCTTAAAATCCATGAGAATGGGACCCAAAGTCCTTATCCATTATGCACCCAACACAACGTAACAACCACCCATGTCGATAGAAAACACATGAGATTTAATGTGGTAGTGACCAATTGGAGACGCACATTTTCACAACTCCCTCCATATTTCATGGATTCACCATTGGCAATCATGATTTGAAAATTACTGACGACACAGATATAACAATTAGTTTCTTGGGCAATTCGGCAATGAATAAAATTATGGGTGCTTCCATTATCAACAAGAATGATGAGCTTCCTATGCTTAATGTAACCAATTAGATTGAGAGTTTGTGGAGCAGAGAATCTAGTGAGAGCATTTAGGGAAATTATCGGTTCTACTTTGGGAGGGTCTGAGGGAGGGGTCATGTCAGTGGTTTCAGGTGACATGGCCACAAGGGGAGCCTCAACATCATCTTTTGAAACATCCTCGAGATGGCCATAAAAATATTTTGTTCCTTGCACTTGTGCCCAGGAAAATATTTGTCATCACAATTATAACAAAGGATTTTGAGTTGGTGTTCAACCATTTCTGCCCTGGTCAATTTCTGGATCTTTAATGGAGTAGAAGGAGGAGTGGGAGTGACTTGTTTAGTGCGAGGAATAAAGGAGGGTTTTCGGTTTTGAGAAGAGACAACCTCATGTGCTTCCTTAGCTCTTTTAGTAGCATCCACCCAACTTTGAGTCCGAGCCATGAGTACATGGGCACGAATCTGATCCTTGAGGCCACTGATAAAACATTCTTGGAAAAAAACATCAGACATGCCCTCTGTACGGAAAGCCAATTGCTCAAAAGCGGCTATAAAGTCTTCCATTGTGCCAGATTGTTTCAACTTTGTCAAACAACCTAAATGGTTGGTGTCAGTGTCAAATCATTCATAAAGATCTGCCACAAAGTGTGTCCAAGCCACATACCCTTGGCGAACATTTTTTCTCCATCTCCACCATTACCAACGTTCTTGATCTAGATGGAGAACACCATACCGGTGTTTGGCCAACTCATCTGTAATGCCATACAAAGAGAAATAATGTTCCATTTGAGTTTCCCAGCCAGTGGGATCCGAGCCATCAAATTTGGTCACATCCACACGTGGAAGGCGTAGGTCACGCTAAAAGTGATGGGGCTGAAAATTCTAGGAATGAGAGGAAGTTTCACCTTTGCTTTGCAAAGGTGGGTCAGATGAGGGAAGATCTGCAAGGATATGGCAGCTTGGCACAAATCATCGTAGTGAAGGAGACAAACTGGGTATTGAAGTATTCAAGTTGGGTAGCAAGGTCTTGTTTGAGGTCCTCTATTTTGGCATCGATGGGGGAATGCATTTTTTTATTGACAGTGGCAACATTGGCACTGAGTTGTCTCACTTCTTGTTGGGTTTCTATGAAATTAGAGTGCAAGGCATTGAAGCGAGCTTTCAAGTCTTGGCTACAGGTGTGGGCCATGATGAAGAGCGAACACTAAAAGAGGCAGGTGGGACCACATAGAAAATGGGTTAAGGGTGAATTGTATCATAATGATCAGGGTTGGGGTAAAGCCCAAATAAGGGTGTTGGAAGGGGGTCAGGTCCACGAGAAAACAAATTTCTGAAAAATGATAGGTATGACTGCGATAAGGGTGAAGAGAGGAATCCAATGAGATAGGTCTCAAATAATGGTGCCAATAGGATCTAGACCTTTTTTTTTTTACTCCTGCAGAGTTATACTCCGATCTGAGGAATATTGCAGTGAAGAAATTCCCAAATTCTTAACAGGAATAAATGTGTAGTAATTTCGCAGTCTGAATGGAGGGGACACAGTTGCGTGGCAATAGATCTTGTATGTTTTGTTGTTGTTTCCATCCCAAGGGTTAGGGTATTGCAAGGCCTATGCATACACAACCTCATAAAAATAAATATAAATATATAAATTCTTTCTAATTTACTTCTTTATTTACTATTCCATCATAATAATTGACAATTTAACAGTATAATAATCAACAACAGTGTTATGATGAATAGTAGCATAATGAACAACAGTATAATAATGAAAATTCATAAGGTATTTACCTCAACCTGATGTTGAACCTGAAGTTGATAATGTTGTTGATGATGTTGATCCTGCCCAAAACTGAGTATTAACCTCCCAGCCAACTAGGAACAACCTTTCTGCCTCCCTAGCTCCAAGAATCCTTACAGTTTCCTAGCCCCCGAGCCCAAAATTCCCAGCAACAATGGTGCCCCTGTGAGAGTCCTCAAGAAAAATTGTAATCAAAATTGTTGCATCCAAAACTGTTGTTTCCTGCCCTCCTCCTTCTTCCTCTCTAAATTTTCTTACCTTGCCATAAACCAAAAATATCACCCAACCAAAATATGCCTCCCCCCGAATTCTCCCCTTATCCCTTATCTTCCTCCCTCGAATCCATTTCCCCAACCGCCTTACCCCCCATTAATTCCTCAACCACCTTATCCCTCCCATTAATTGGTTCAACTACCAATAATAATAATATTATAATTAAGTCTCCATAAATCTATTTTAATAATTCATTAAACTAATATTTATCATTCATGATAATTAAAGAATTAATTAGGGTTGTTACATACACCCACCCTTCAAGAAACTTTGTCTCGAAGTTAGAGTAATTTACAATACAAGGGAAATGACACATGGTTCATAAATTCATATCCAATAAACAACATTATCAGTAAGCAAATAAAAAAATAAAATTATACATACTAATGTACATGTGCAAGAAATGCATGTGTAGCTAGCACATACAAGTCTCACGCATGTACTAATGACAATAATTATCATACCTATATTAATTCTTGTATGTGTCCAATCCAATCAACAAGACCATTCATTTCATAAAAGATAATAAACCAATTAAAATGTTCGCAAAATCCCTTAATTACAATAATTTAGCACAACAACGTTCATTTAGACAATTGTAGTTCAATTAAGTAATTATGAATATACATATATACATATATTTTTTTCAAAGGGGGAAAACAATAAATTCCACTATAAGGAAAAATCCCCATAGACTCTCAACTATTTATATTCATCCTTCCTCCCTAACTTACTTCCATCTTCCATCCCTATCCTTCCTCTGCTGGACTATCTTGGAGCGTCAACTATATTGACCTAACTCCAAATAGAACTCGCAAGTGGAAGTGTCACTCTCTTGACCAAGCTTCCCCAGCAGGCAAATGATAGTCATCATCATACATTTAGGGGAGCGTGAGCTAACACCGTCCTCCCATGACTCCAGGTTTCAGAGGATACACGGTGAGAAATGCCTCCACCCCTCCTAATAGGACTAGGGTCCACACCCTACCATGGAATATACAATGGAAATGTGTTGCTAGGAATGTTGTCATCATATATTCAGTCTTAAGCAGTCTCACCACCTGAAAAACCTGCATTGGTCCATATATCATAGCAATGCATTCGAACCAACATAAATTCACATACAAAGATTCATACCATATTGTTTCTCAGTCGATGTTCATGACATCCACTTTTATTATCATTATCCTTTGGCTATTTTGTAGCCTGTTGACCTACAGATTAGTCTATAACACAAACTCATACATATCTATGCATGATTATCATGTAAATGCATTCAACCCTAATCGCAATTCGGTATCCACATACCATCAACTTTAAATTTCAAAATTTTTGAGTTAGAAATAGATCGCATAATATCCCCATAATTCAAATAATGTTAAACATTCATAGAATTAACATTCTCATAATAGATTGCATAATATCCATCATCATTCAAATAACATTAAACGTTCATAGAATTGACATTCACATAATAGATTGCATAATATCCATCATCATTCAAATAGCGTTAAACATTCATAGAATTGACATTCACATAATAGATTGCATAATATTTATCATCATTCAAATAACGTTAAACATTCATAGAATTATCATTCACATAGGTTCATACGTCTTAAAAATTCAAGTGTACCATTAATAGTTTCACAGTGAATAGAAAATAAAGGTGATTAGGCCTCAAGTAATTCTAGTTGTCTAGGTCAAAAGGTGGCATTAAATACACCCAACCTTCGAGAAACATATTCTCGAGGTGGTCAAAAAAGTGAAGGATGATATCGTTGTAATGTCTCGGCATCCTCCCAAGTAGCAGATTATGGGCTATACTTGTCCCACTGGACCTTAACTTGGTCTACCAAACGGTTCATGAGTTGTCAAAATCTACAATCCAATATACGTAATGGTTCTACCGTGAGGGTTCCCGCGTCTGATACCTGCAATTCCTTCCAACTTAGTTTATGAGATTCTTCAACAACATAATGACGTAGAACAGATACATGAAAAACATTATGAGTTTTATGCAAGTGGGGTGGCAGTACGAGACGATAGGAAACGGGTCCAATTCTCTCTTGGATTTTGAATGGTCCTATAAATCGAGGTGACAACTTTGTCCCCTTCCTGAACTGAATGGTACTATTATTAGGCCTAATATGAATGAAAACTTGATCTCCCACTTTATAACTTCGGTCATTCCTATGTGCATCAACATAACTTTTCTGTCTATCATGTGCTTCCTTTAGTCTCTGCCTAATCTGAATCACTTGTTCCTCCATCTCTTGAATCAATTCTGACCCAACTATCACTCGGTCTTCTAACCTTTCCCAACTCAACGATGTTTTGCATGGCCTTCCATACAAATATCCGTATGGTGGCATTCCAATGGAGCTATGAAAATTTTTATTGTAGGCGAACTCTACTAGAGGTAGGTACTTCTCCCAATGGATTTGATTATCCATAACATACATCCTAAGCATGTCTTCCATGACCTGATTTACTCTCAGTTTTCCCATCTGTTTCGAGATGATAAGTTGTGCTTAAGTTCAACTGAGTCCCCAACGTTGACTGCAAACTTGTCCAAAACCTTGAAGTGAATCTGGAGTCCCTATCTGAAATGATCTTCTTGGGTATCCCATGAAAACGAATGACCTCACTTACAAACACATGTGCCACATCAGTAACATCATAGGTGTCTCTAACCGGAATAAAATGAGCACTCTTGGTCAACTTATCAACTATCACAAGAATGACATTGTGTCTATGTGATGTGAGTGGTAATCCCACAACAAAATCCGTAGAAATGACTTCCCACTTGGACATAGGGACATCATAAGGTTGTAGGAGACCTGTCGGGTGGTGGTGGTCAGCTTTCACGTGTTGACACTCTAGGCACTTGGTGAAGAAATGGAATACATTGCGCTACATGCCTACCCAGAAGAAAAGCTTATTCATGTCTGCGTACATTTTCTTCACACACGGATGCGCACAATAAAGTGCTCTATGGGATTCCTTCGGTATGATGCTTCGAATATCCCCACCTTTAGGGATGTACATCCTTCCTTGATATCTTAATAGTCCATCTGCTTCCATGCTATATCCTTCATACTTTGGATCTAATTTCCTCCCACTCTAAAGGGTTGTAGTAACCTTTAAATACCAAGTATCTCCAAGGAGTTGCGTCAACACACACTCCCTCATATTGAATTTTAAAGGTACCAAAGAGAAGACACGTGGTCTCTTACTCAAGGCATCCACGACCACATTCTCCTTTCCCTTAATGTACGAAATTCCAAAATCATACTCACTCATAAACTCACTCCATCACCTCTGTCTGGCATTGAGATCCCTTTGAGTGAAGAGATGTTTTAAAATTTCATGGTCCGTTTTGAGCTCAAAGTTTCGCCCCACTATATAGTGCCTCCAAAGTTTCAGAGCTAGCATTACAGATGGAAACTCTAAATCATGAGTAGCGTAAATATCCTTCTGTTGTTTCAACTTCCTTGACGCATACGCTATCACTCCTCCATCCTGCATTAGCACGGCCCCCAACCCTTTCTTCGAGGCATTTGTGCATACTATGACTATGAAGTATTTTTCCATATCCAACACTCATAGAATTGGTGCACTAGTAATTAACCTCTTAAGCTCGATGAATGCACTATCGCATTATTCTGTCCATTCATACCTGACCCCCTTGCACTGCAAATTGGTGATGGGTTTCGCTATTTTAGAGAACCCTTCCACAAATCTATGGTAATAACCTGCTAGCCCCATGAAGCTTCTTACCTCATGAGCATTTTTCGGCACTGGCCATTCCATAATGGCCTTTACCTTTTCTGGGTCCACAGAGATTCCTTCACCGGAAATGATATGACCTAAATAGTGAATTTCTTTCTGGAAGAAAGAACACTTCCACAACTTTCCATACAATTTGTTCTCTCTAAGGCAGGACAATGCCACTCTCAAGTGTTCCTCATGTTCTCTTTCGTTCTTGGAAAAGATGAGGATATCATCTAGAAAGACCTGTACAAAGCGGTCTAAGTACTTTCGGAATACACCATTCATGAGGCTCATAAAAACTATTGGCGCATTGGTCAAACCGAAAGGTACTACAATGAACTTGTAATTCCCAAACCGAGTTCGAAATGCATTTTAGGAATATCACCTTCCTTAATCCTTAATTGGTGCTACCCTGATCGCAAATCAATTTTTGAGAACACCATTGCTTCTTCCATCTAATCAAAGAGATCATCTATCTGTGGCATTAGGTACCTATTTTTCACTGTAGCATGGTTCAAGTCCCTGTAATCTATACACAGTCATAAGGAACCATCCTTCTTCTTCACAAAAATTACTGGTGCACCCCAAGGTGAGACACTAGGGCTTATTAGCCCTAAGTCGAGTAGTTCTTTCAACTACATATGCAACTCACAAAGTTCGGGTGTTGTCGTCCTATACGGAGTCTTGGAAATTGGCTATGCACCAGGTTTTAGCTCAATAGTAAAATCAAGCTCCCTCTCAGGAGGTAACCCTGGAAACTCTTTCGGAAAAACATCCTTAAACTCTGACAAAACTGAGTATTGATCCAATGAGTGTCCTTTCCTTTCATTCACTACTTTGACTACATATAGTCAATACCCTTGCCTCATGCTACGTTTAACCTTCATGGTCGAGATAAAGTGTAGAGACACCTTCCTCCGTACATCATGGATCTCTACTAGCCTTCGTTCATCATCAACACAAAGCACCCTTTTCATGAAACAATCTACCATAGCTCGATGGGCTTCTAACCAATCCATTCCAATGATTAGGTCATATGTCCCCAGAGTAGTGATGTATACCTTCAACCTAGTAGTACACACTCCCAGGTCTACTAGAAAATTATCAACGCTAGGTCCTACCGCTTGTTTTTCCTCTGAAGCCATCTCGACTTGCTTAAATTCATTGTGCATGTAAGCTGCCAACCCACACTTTTCTAATGTAGATGGTGAAATGAAACTATCTGTAGCACCATAATCAAATTAAAATTTAACATTGACATAATTTAGCGTACTTGATGACTCCACCACCGTGGATTGATGTTCTTCCTGGCGATTATTAACCACTGCATAAATATGGTGGCTACTACTTGCTCTTCCCATCGGGGCCTTTCCTTCTCTATGCACAAATCCTGCTTGCAACTCTAGGCAGTCACGCTGGTAATGGGGTCCTCTACATCCCCAACATGTAACACAAGATGGAACCTGTGCACTGCCCTATGACGTTCTCAGAAATGAGTTCCTTCCCTTGTAGCCCCTGCCCCTACTTGCTACTCCTTGAGAAGGTCGTAGACCTTCCTGCATCGTTGGTGATGAGTGGGATGTTGCACTCGTTGCCATTGAAATACCTATAGCAATTGTCCTTGGTGCGACTCTATTACCATAAGGAGGTGGCCTAGAGATCCCTCCCCTGGAAAAGGTCCTAGGGTCCTTCCCCACAAATCCATGATGATGTGGAAAGGTCGATCTCATACCTCTGTTTAAGCTCATATGCTCCTTCGCATAACATGCATTTTCAACTGCTTCTGCTACTGACGATGATTTCCACATCCATACCATGGCCCTTGTCTTAGGTTTTAACCCATAGACAAAATGGTATGCCTATCGTTGATCAGTATCCATGTATGAGACATATTTTACCAACTCCATGAACCTGATCTCGTACTCTTCCACGGTCCTATTTCCCTACACTAGAGCATGAAATGCTCCCACCTGTTGTTCCTCGTAGTAAGCCGGAAAATATTTCCTCATGAACCTTTCCTCAAAAAGTTCCCATGAGACAGTGTTTGGGGTAAGGTGCAACTGCCTCTCCAAGTTACCCCACTAGTCCAAGGCATTGTCCCTCAACTGAAAGATTGTTATTTTCACCTTTGATGTGGAAGCATAGTCTCTTAAGGCAAAACATCGTGGCATTCCTTCCAACCATGCCTCCGCACGTTCACTCGCACGACCCCCAGAAAACTCTGGGAGTTTTATCTTCTATAGTTCTCTAGTGATGTCCCTGGGTGGAGGCCCTCCCTCTAAATCCCTTGATGCTTCAGGGTTACCCACTTCAAATGGTGGGGGTTCCACTTCGACATCTGTTGACTGATGCCCCTTTAAATTCTCATTAATAGCCTCCAAAGAGCGCAAAATGAGAGCTAATTCAGGTGATGGTGGTGGCAGCGCCGGCATTGGCAATCCTTGCGAAGAATCCCCTCAGCCTCGATTTCCCCGAGTCCTAACCATCTTGAATAATTGAATCTGCATCAAACCAAATGCTTGTCAAAGAAGAGTCTAAGGCAGTTCATATTCGCGCAACTTATACTTGTAAACATAGGGTTAGGCATAATTTGTTTTTTTTACTTGTCTGTAAACAGACATTACTCTCTTTAGGGTAAGTAGCTAAAGGTCGGGGTCAAAAGACTCTAAGATTGGTAACATGTTTCGGTAAGTTGCTAATGCTCTTGCCTTGCTAGTTATGTCAGCCCTATAACACACTCACCAATGTGCATCAAATTTATTTTACTAACATTAATAAATAAATTTTGTTAACATTAATAAATTAATAAATTTTATTAACATTAATATTAATTTTTTTTAATTCATTAAAAAATAAAAGAATCTAAAACTTTATATTTCTCTATATAAAAAAAAAAATTAATAAAATTTGTAACTTAATAATTATATATATAAAATAAAATAAAAAAATTTAAAACAAAATAATTTAATAATACCTTATGCATGTTTATTACAAATCTTTTTTTGTAATTATTTTAAATAAAAAAATAAACAAACAAATAAATATTTACTAACTAATTAAAAATAAAAGAAAAAAAAAAAATAATCAAGGTTGGGCATCGTGGGTCCTGGCATGAGGCCCACGTGCCCCCCGCTCTCACTTGTACATCGCACAATACTCCCTCCCCAACTGCCTCTTCCTCTGCAGTTGTGGGTCGAGGGTTCATCTTCCCTCAGTAGTGCAATGGACTATATTGTGGGCTCTTTCCTCGTGACCTGGTGTGCGTTCTCTTGAGCTCAACTTTGGCACACTGGCAGCTTAAATACCTTGGTGCATTGGCACTCGACACTTGGTCATGGACTTCACAGTTGGAAGCGTTTTCTCCCAATGCGTAGAGCATATGGAAGCGTTTCTTCCCTTATGGATTAGCGCTCGGTCTCGGTCTCGGTCTTGGGATGGTCTCGGTCTTGGGATTGGTAGTGCAGACTGGTTTTTTGGGATTTTGGTTATGCAATGACTTACGACCTCTTGTGGGTTCTCTCCTCCACACATTGTGAGGTGTTGTCAATACTTGGGCTCTTCCCTTGGCGCTTGGTGAAAGCACTTTGCACGATGGTCTTCATTGGAATAGACCTTGGAGATTGGGCCTTTTACGCTGAGCAAAGAATGCCCTTGTGGGCTTGCATGATGAGATAGGCGAGTGGTGTTGGGCTTGGCGCTTGTGTTGTATGGTTCGTGTAGCTAAGTGGGTAGAGCGCAAGGCTCTTAACATTCTAGTCGTGGCTTCGAGCCCTACGGTGGGAACTTTTTGTATTGTGTGTTGCAATTATCTGCACCAGTTGTCTAGTGGTAGAATAGTACCCTGCCACGGTATAGACTTGGGTTCAAGTCCCGGCTGGTGCAACCCAAGGCAATAGATTTTATGTTTTCAATTAAGGTTTTGAACTTTGTTGAATGTTTGTGTTGTTTTGAGCTTTAAGGTTTTGAGCTCTGTTGAATGGAGCCCGAGCTAATGTTTGGCCACACAAACATATGTAAATCAACCATCAGGGAAAATAAAATAAGTTAACTATCGGGCCACCAGAGCCATTGAGATTTTCGTTTGATGGAATAAAAGTCGATGGAGACCATCAAATCCCTAGCTCCCTCATGGCTTTGGGCTTCCTTGACGTTGTGTAATGCAAAGAATATGTACTTTGGGCTTCCTTGACGTTGCGCGGTTTGGTTGCTTGACATGTGGGTACACAATGATGATGGTTGTGAGTTGCTTGGATGATGCGGATTCTGGCTCATGTTAATGTTGTTGTTTTTTTATGTGTTAGCTCGAGGACCAGCTAGTAATTTAATATATATATATATA
>ML777117.1:894849-928260 GCA_009831015.1 Picea engelmannii
ATATATATGCCTAATTATTTCTGTTTATAAATCTTCTTTCAAGGATTTCACTTGTACAGGTGAACAGTTCATGAAATGTTCATAAACATTTCATGGTTATTTCTGGTTATTCACTAGTTGTGATTAAAGGGTTTCAGGGTTGCATCTCCATGTTTTTTTTGGTTTTTTTTTTTCTCCTGGGTTGTTTATAGAACAGGTAGCATAATCTTTCAGTTATGAGAATGGGTAAGCCCTAGGTTTTAGTTTTGAAACCGGGCTCTAATACCATATGTAAGGCCTGTGCATACAGAGCCTCATAAAAATAAATATAAATATAGAAATTCTTTCTAATTTACTTCTTTATTTACTATTTCAGCATAATAATTGACAGTTTAACAATATAATAATGAAAAACAGTATTATGATGAACATCAATATAATGAACATAATGAACAACAGTATAATAATGAACAAATAATAATGAAAATGCATAAGGTATTTACCTCAACATGATGTTGAATCTGAAGCTGATAATGTTGTTGATGATGTTGATCCTGCCGAAAACTGATTATTAACCTCCCAGCCAACTAGGAACAACCTCTCTGGATCCCTAGCTCCAGGAATCTTTACGGTTTCCTGGCCCCCGAGCCCAAAATTCCCAGCAACAAAGGTGCCCCTGTGAGAGTCCTCAAGCAAAAATGTAAGCAAAATTGTTGCATCCAAAATTGTTGTTTCATGCCCTCCTCCTTCTTCCTCTCCAAATTTTCTTACCTTGCCATAAACCAAAAATATCACCCAACCAAAAGATGCCTCCCCCCGAGTTCTCCCCTTCTCCCTTATCTTCTTCCCTCAAATCCATTTCCCCAACCGCCTTACCCCCCATTAATTCCTCAACCACCTTATCCCTCCCATTAATTGGTTCAACTACCAATAATAATAATATTATAATTAAGTCTCCATAAATCTATTTTAATAATTCATTAAACTAATATTTATTATTCATGATAATTAAATAATTAATTAGGGTTGTTACATGTATCCAAGGGTTCTACAGACAAGGGTTTTCCATGTGCTATAACTCTCTGATATACGTTCGGGGTCCAACAGTAGTACTCGACCCAATATCTTAGGGCACCAACTAAGGAGGCTAGATCGTGCCCTTATCCGTACTACCCGACTACCCAGGTACTAGAGAGTATCTTCTCAAGTGTTTTTCCCGGTGGCACTATAGCAGTCAAGCGACTGATCGGTTTATCTATGGAGGGCTTCAGGAGATCTAGGCATATCTGTATGTAGGTGTTGTCTGATGCGCTACCACTCGAAGGGGTACCAACAGGGGTTACAAGGGTGGCCAACAGATGTGCGCTTAAGTACCACTTGTATTTCCTGCATGTATGAATGCTTGACCGCGGGTTTATGCGTGTAACGACATATCTTTGTAGCTTAAAGTCACCATAATATGTCTCTACCCTGAAAAAAAAATTAACCCGCAATTTTCTGCCAAGGAAGGTGCTCTGATACCACTTGTAATATTCCAGATATAAAATAGTATGCATAACATAAACAATTAGCTAGAAATGGCAGATAAACAACGATATAAGCAAAACAACACCACAATAATACCAAAATAATACCATAATAACACCAGAAAGAACATTTTGATTACTGAAAGCAATGTTCACTTGCCACTTCGAGGGGGCAACCTCTAGTAGAGCAGAGCTCTATTATAATAATATCCAAGACAAAGCTTCTCATACCCTCTACTCCTATTTATACTAAATAAATCTATCCAAAAAAACAATCTAGAGGAAGATCCTTCTAGAAGCGGAAGCTTCTATTAGGTCTTCTTACATTTGACTTATTATTCCTTATTGCTAGGCCTTATTAATATTGACTTTTATTACATGGAAATATATTATTCTACTTACGTGAGGAGTTAGATCCCTAACAATTTGAAAACTCACATTAAAAAAGGACCCAATCTCTTGGTTACTTTGATAAAAGCTACATTGAGGACTTTCTAAATACAACATATTACATTACAAAACAATATTGCCAAAATGCGTGTGTGAAAACAATTTATGACAAATGATGCTCACGAAGCAATGCCACCTATCCACATTTCACTTAAAATCTACCACTAGATTTTGCATGGGATTAAGATCACATTTAACAATATTTATCATCTATTATATTTTTCATGAACATTATTAAATGCAACAATCTACCACTAAATTTTGTGTGGGATTAAGGTCACATTTAACGAACATTTATCATCTATCATATTTTTCATGAGTATTATTAGATGCAACGTTGTTCGTGTAAGGTCTATAGTATTAAATTTTGATTAGCCGAGAACCTTGAGATAAGTATAAAATCCGACATGAACTAAAAGGGTTGGTTATCCAAACCCTTTTGCTCAATAATAAAAATATGAGAGCTTCATTTCATGATTACAAAACAATCATAAGGAATCAATTACTTGACTTTTCACTTACCCTTATCACTTTTCACGCATATTCGTGCTTTCTTCATTATTATATACGTTATTTTATTTTCATTAAAAAAAGGATGAGCATCTTTTCCTTTTACAAAAGTATCTTAAATATGGGAAGCCCACATGCATGTATGGGAGAGGCATGCATACATCGCAACATAGAAGTAGGGCATGTTTTTTTTTCCACGAGAAAAAAATGCTCTTTATATTCAAAAGGATATAAAAGTTTACATGGCGGCTTGCTAATACACCAACTGATCATAAAGTAGGGCATGTTACAAAAGCATCATGAATTTCTTTTCATTATTTAAAAAACATAAGTAATGGGGCTTTAAACACAATATTTGATATAAATTTTGGGAGGTCCCATGCATGTATGGGTGGGGCCTACATACATGGAAATCTTCAAGTAAGACCCACACAAATGTTGAGTTGGTGAATGTACATTCAAGTGGGTTCTACATGATTATTAACTTCTTCTTTTTTTTAAGCTTGTTTTGAAATCCATAAATCTTTAAGGAATATTTGCATATGAGTTCATTTTGATTTGAATGTGAATAATATTATGATATACTTTTTATTAGAGATTTTGTTTGCATTTCTATTTATGTTGTTATTAATATTTGTTTTTATATTATTGGTTGAATTTTACTTTTACTTTAGATTTAGATTTATTTAGATTTAGATTTATTAAGTAAAGAGATTAAATACTTCAAAATATAAATCTTTCATATAAATTTTGTTTTTTGTTTTTATGTGAATTTTGTAATATATGTTAATTGGGTTTAGTATAGGTATTTGAAAGAATGAGTGTTATGTTACTTAAGTAATTTCAATTTTCACAATCTTAACATTACGGTTTTGAGCTCCATGTTAATAAAACTACAAGCTTTTGTATAATTTAGTTTGTCGTAGATATTATTATCAGAGTAAAGGGTAGGTAATCATTTTCAAAATGAGGAAAAGTACTCAATAATTTTTTCACAATAATCTTTTACACAATTCGGTTTATCTGCCACCTTTCAAACCTTTCTACATTACAGTTTGCAAACAATTGTTGCCAACATCCTTGTTCATATCAAATATTTTGGCTAAATGTGTTCACTGTCAAAAAAACAAAGCATATTTTTATGATCATAACTTGGAATGCATACTAGAAACTATCGATGCAAAGATCACTTTCTTCCTATGCAACCCTCAATTGCAACAAATCTTCCCAAAATCAACATGAACATCTTTTGAACAATATCAAAATGATATTAGTGAAACATTAACCCAACTTCTACAATTTCACTTATAAAGATCTTTTACACTCTCTGTTGACAATATCATCATTGGATGCAAAAATTAGTAGAATCTCATATCTTCGTGTTTTTTTAATTTCATGCTATATAACACATGCATTGCATCAATGTTCCTATAGAAAGAATTTGACATTCAACACATTACACTCTTTGCATTTGATTGTTTCTAGAATAAAAAATAAAAAATAAAAAAATTGTATATTCTATTTTTTAATGCCTCTCTTACCCGATCTTTACCATTATTTCTAAACAACTCAATTTGAAAAAAAAAAAAAACTTTGCAAACCTTTTTCCTCCAACATTGTATCTACATTGCTATTCTAGCTTTTATTTGTTTGCTACATAGGAAAAGTATATGTTCTACTTTGAGTTTCTATTCTTTTCATGAAATAGTCCATGTATCAAATATTGTTTTTGATATAGTCTATAGTATTTTTTGTTAATTGTAGGCCTTGAACTTAGATAAAACATTGCTTACTCTTGCATTTGAAGTCATATTTGACATGACATTATTATGTAATATATTCTTAGTTTCTATATGTTTGGGTCTCTTCATTTTGGTGCGAGACTTGAACCTACATGCAACATTACTCTTAGCCTATGGAGATTCATATGGGTACCAATAAAATTGTAATTATGATGATTATAACTTCTACATCTAGAATGTCATTTATATATGATGTCCAAGACGTATTGTTTGTGTTGTGACACATGATAATGATTTTTCCTGAACTCGGGTTTTGGCCTATAGAACTTGTAAGATAATTATTTGTTCATTACATTGTTGCACATGTGGAAATAATTCAAAAATAATACAAATATATCCCAATTGTAAGTAAATTGTAATCATTTTCTAAATGTGTAAATTTTCTCTACTAATGGGATGAAAGAAATTGAGTCTAAATCTATATCAAATATAATTCTATGTATAGTATTCAAAACTCCATGTCATTATAATTAGTGTATGTATGGAATTGGGGTTATACTCTGAAGTACTACTTAAGGAATTGCACATTGTGGTGTTGTTTGTCTTGTAGTCTCCATTTGTTTTTGTTGTTTTTTTCATGTAGTATTCATTTTTTTTTCATTGTATATTTTTGTAAACCTTCTATCATCACATATGGTTGTCAAAGGCAACAGGTTGTCCAAGTTTGCGGCCTGCACAAGAAACGTCAAAGCCCAGTGTTCAGAGCAGTCCATTTCGGGCCCGAAATTCAAGCTAACAGACGAGATCAGCTTCAACGACGGAGATTCCTGAGAAGATTAGATTAGTGGCTCCCAGGCGCTCGGAATCACAAAGTTGCTCGAATTTTAGCATCGGAGCAAAGGCCCGAAATCAAAGTCGAGCAAAGATGACCTCGAGTCCCGAAACGTGAAGTCTCGATTTCTGAAGAAGGGATCTGGACCATCGGATCGCGGAAGGTCGTGGACCGTTGATCTGACACTAGCGAAGTCAGAGAATCGGGAATTGGAAGAAAGGAGATAAGGAAACTTTCGACTTCATGAAACACGAAGTCCTAAAACACTCGGAAGTTGGGCCCCAGGTTATAGAAGAGGTCACATCGGAGGGGTCCATAGGAAGGGAGCTAGCGCCCACTAGGCTCTAGTTCGGGAGTTCATAAATCGGACGAGTCGGGAGTGGCTCACATCAAAGCACTCGAAACGCGAAGCGCCCAGGAATTTGGCCCATGGTCACAACCTGAGGTCACATAGGAGGTGTGCCCAAGAAGAAAGGTAAGCACCCAACACATGATTGATGACTCGGGTTTTCAAGGAATAAATTGTGGTCGTCGGATGCATAGCAGATCTGACCGTCGATCTGAGAGGAGTGATTTCATCATTCAGACATCGGGGAATCTGTAGTCAAGTAATGTGAAATCTCTTGAAGTATGAAATCTTGAAGCATCATGTGGGATAAGTGTCAGGTCATGGCCTCGAGGCATCGAGATTGACTCGTAGAAGTCGTGGGCACCGCCTGAAACATTCATGGGTGTCAGGACCCGTCTCGATTCCATTGAAGGTAGTTAATGGAAATGGGAGTGGTGGTTGAAACTTCAACTCACTCCATAAATGGAAAGCATGGAGGGTCTGGTTGTAGAGACAGAGCTTTCAGCTAGAGGCCCCTTCGATGGAAGATTTTTCCTGAAGGCCCATGCTGAGTTAATTTTACATCTGACAGAAGAATGCATGCGCAGTCTGACAAGAAGAAGATGCAGATGGAAAGCCTTGAATGCAGTGGCCAGAGCGTGCCCCTGGTGGTTGTGGTCAGTTCTGAGTATAATTAGGTAGTTTTGATATTTTGTTATCGTCGATGGTTGAGCAGTGCTCCCGTATTGTAAACTTTTGATGAAGCTTATGGTTCTCTGGTTATGTATTTTGATCTGAGACTTCTTGTTTAATGAAAGTCAGCTTCTTTTTCATTATATTTGCATCTGATACTAAAGTTTCCATGATTGAAGGATTCATGTGGATTGTTTTGACTGTATTGTAATGTATGTTTGATTTCAGTGTTGTTATTTACATTCTTCAGTTTCCTGAAGTTTTGAATCCATCTTGTATTTGAATATTTTCCTCCTTAGGTTGTTGGAAGACCTGATGTCTACGACAGACCTCTACACTCTCCTAACCAAAGTCTTCCCTCTATTCACCCTTACTCCAACTTACTGACTGAAGTTAATCAAAACCTCGTCTACATGTGCATACCAGTCCAGTTTTCTAAGTTAAAATGATATCATCTTGAGTCTGCGCCCATTTGACCTCTTTAAAACCAACCTGTGACACAAAACTCTGATGGGTATTGGGCTTACCCTCTCTGCGATCGGAGGGTGACTTCTAGTGCTAACATTTTGGGCATTGTTGTCGGGGAACGAATTGAAGACTAACCCTGGGTAAGAACGACAACGAGCTTCTGATTATCACTAGTACATATTGTAAAAATTCTGACGTTCTATTTGCGGCGTTATGGAAAAAATTGTCCATATTGTCACAAAATAGAGGAAATTAAAAAAAAAAAAATCATATTGCCCGATAACGTCTGTATTTCCACGTTGACATCTCTCTTGCCACGTTGACGTCTCTCTTGCCACGTTAACGTCTCTCTTGCCACGTTTTCCACCTAATTGTCACTCTTGCCACGTTTGTGACATAGACGTCTCTCTTGCCACGTTTGTGAAGATTGTTGTCGCAATTGCAATGTTTTGGAAACAACTAGGTTTTCCCCCTCCAACAATCGCCTTAGTATGTTTACCAAGTCAAGTCAAAATACTAACGGTCACTTAGGTTTTTTAACGTCGGAATGGCGACGTTATAAAATCTATAAATATGTTGCATTTGACGGATGTTGCGACAAGTTTGCTATAATAACGATGCTTCAAAAAGGGTTTTCGGGTCTTCTCGACGAACAAAAAATAGGTATTAGTTTCAGTATAAGTCTGTGGGGAAGAATGTCAAAAAACATCAGAGCTAGGAAAAGAATTAAAGAGGGTGAAAAGGGTGACGGTAAATGTTATTGCCCTTGCAAAAATTGTTGTACTAGACATCCCGAAAGAGTTTTAATAGCAACAGCAACATTGTAGAAAATATGGGCACATGGATGGGGGATCAAATGAATATTGTTCGATGGTATATACATTCATTATTTGTTTTAATATTTATTGTATTCTCAAATTTTTATAATGTTTTATACATGCACTAATTTTTCATGATTGTTTGTAATTATGAAGTTAGATTTCCCCCCTAACTTTATGCAGAAAGCACCAAGTAGTAGCAGAAATGATGTTGTAGTACAAGATGAAGAACTTGAAGCAAATAATAAAGATCAAGTTAATGATCCCATGGAAGTAGGTGACAATAATAACATAGTTCAAGATGATGAGACAAATCAAATGATTCAATACTTATTCGGTCATCCAGATGAGGATCATGGGGACAATAGTGATGGAATTTATGATGAACCTCTAATTGAAAAGGCAAATAAACGAATTTATAAAGGGTCAAGCGCAAATCTTCTATCCACTACATTGTTGCTGGTGAATTTGAAATTTATGAATCATTTGTATAACACTTGTATGACACAGATCCTAAGGTATGTAATATGTTACTTCACATCTACATAAAGGTTGACTATTCCCCATTTTTTTTAGTGTTAGTTAATGTGTAAAATAAAAATGCAATATTTACAATCCCTATTCTTTACATTAACTATTTATTTTTTATGTTTTAGATTGTTAGGTGAACTTTTGTTGCCCTCGTCAAATATTTTACCTCGCACATATCGAGATTTGCATGCCATTATGAAAGACATTGGAATGGAGTATCAAAGTATAGATGCATGTCCTGATGATAATATTATACAACATGCGTCGAAAACAGAATGTTCGGTATGTGGTATGAGTAGATATCGAACCGATCAAGTAACAAAAATGGTCTCTTGAAAGGTTCTTTGGCATATTCCCATAATTCCACGTTTGTAGCGACTATTCAGGTGTCAAAGCATAGCACAGTTTATGGATTACCATGCATTAAATAAAATTGAAGATGGAATTCTTTGAATGCCTGCAGACGGTTATGCATTTAAGGAAATTGATGCAAAATGGCCAAAATTTACAGATGCACCTCGTAATGTTAGGCTTTCATTGGCAACTAACAGTGTTAATCCATTTGGAGAGCTTCAGTTTGTTTACCCAGTGTGGCCTATTTTTGTTATCAACAATAGCATTCCTCCTTGGATGTCAATAAAGAGGGAGCACATAATGTTGACAATGATCATTCCAGGTATTTGTTTACATTAATTTTTCGAATTTAAATTTTTCATTTTTCTCTTTTTTTGCATAACATCTTTTATTTATTTATTTGCATATATATACATACCATGGTAGTAATCTCGTGTAATTTCAAACAATTAGGAAAGTACCAAGTTAAAGATATGAATGTGTATATCGAGCCTCTTATTGATGAGCTACTAAAGTTATGGGAGGGCATCACTATGTATGACATTTGTAAACCAATTGGGCAGAAGAGATTTCAATGTCGTGGAATACTTTTATGGACAATTCATGATGCCCCAGGACTAACACATTTTTGTGGTATGTAACCTTCCATATTGCACACTTGAATAGTATATAATTAATTGATTATATCATGCATGTTGTTTAAATAATCATTTTGTATATATATTAATAATTCACATTAATCCATCTGTTGCAGGTCTTCAAACAAAGGGTAAATTTGCATGTCCAGTTTGTGGTCCTCCTCAAACACTGGACACCCTCCTCAAATGATGGACACCTACCTTTGATGTGAAGCATGAGAGGGTCGATGAGGAACCCATTTGGTTTAGACTCTCGGGCCTCCCGATGCAATACTGGAATACACATCGTTTTGCGGAAATTGGAAATCTTATGGGTAGTTACCTTGAGGCAGAGATGTCCTTTGAAGTCACTGGTCTTATGATAGTGGCTCACATACTGGTCCTGGTCAATCTGTGGAAGGGTTTAAATCAGGAGCTTCTCATAGAATCGACCGCTGGGGATTTTTTACAAACCCTGGACTACGAGGGAATCCCATTTAGGTGTCATAGATTCCATGTCTATGGGCACAGTGTGGCAAACTGTCCAATATCCTTCAAGGGAAAAGACCGAATGACAAGAGGGACAAGCTCCTCCATCTCTCCTCCACGAAAGAAGTGGAACCATAGTAAGGCATAGGGGACTTCAAAAGACAGGTTATGCAGAACACTGGAGATATTCAATCGACGGGTCAGGGTTCAGACAGAGGGTGCCATCAGGGTTCAGGAAAGGAAGTGCCTTCGGCTTCCGGTCCTATCTCCTCACCTTCCCTGGATCATCTCCTCCGACGAGAACACAAATTAATGGGTATGTCAATCTTAGCTGCTTCTCATACTACTTTGCAGTCTTTCTCCCCACTTGTTTTTCTGAGTCTCTATCATGTGCCAGTCTATACTCCCTACACTGCCCCTTCTCCTCCTGCTCCTCGATCTTCGCACCTTTGTTGGTCACACCCTCCTTAAACTTGGGGGAGTTAGAATCTACTTCGCTGACTGGGCTCTTGACCTCCACTAAACTACCTTATCCACCAAATATAAACGCCCCTCCCTCTACAACTATCATCCCCTCCCCTACCTCCCTTGAAACTTTGCTTCCTACCAATATCCCTTTTACCCTCGACACTCCCTCGGCCTCTATTGACTCCTCTTCTGAAGATAACAGAATCTGTTACCACCTTAGGATAATATCGGTGATCAAAGAGGATCCCTTGGAGAGTGGTTCTCCCATGACCTCATGTAGGGGACTGGGGTCACTACCTCAGACACAATCGGTGGGCAAAGGTAGGGGTCGTAAATCACATTTATATCTGGCACACGAGTAGGCCAAAAATGATCTCGCTTTAGGCAGACAATCTTCGATTGAATGGATGCTTAGAGAAAAGCCACCCTAGGATGGAGTTACCTCATGAAAATCCTCTCCTTCAACTATCGGGGGTTGGTGAACCCCAATAAAAAATTGCCCTTATGAATATTGGTTGAACAGTGCTCGCCAGATGTCATTCTACTGCAAGAAACTCTAGAATCCTTACTCCCGGGTTGGATGTTCACAACGGTAGATGCTCGAGGATGCTCGGGGGGGTTGGCCACTCTAGTTCGACAATGGGTAACTTTTGGGGGAGAATCAGACCATCATCCAATATTGTTCAAATTTGGGACCTCCTCTAGAAGGATGACTAGCCACTTCAAATTCTTAGAGGGATGGCTAACAGATCCAACCTTTCTGGAACTAGTAAAGGACTTATGGGTGAAAATACCATAACACTCCCAGACCCCAACAACTGTGCATTTTGTTGAAAACCTAAAAGGCCTCAAACAAGAAACTAAGAAGTGGGCCAAAATAAAACAACAAAAGGATGAACAAAATTTGTGAGATATTGAATTGAAACTAATAGAACTACAAGATGGGACTGGCCGGGGATATCATAGCCAAGAAACAAAAGACCTCCTATATGTCTTGGAAAAACGTCGTAGGGTCATCCTGGAAGAAAGAGAAGCACAATGGAGGCTAAAGAGTCGGGCCCTGTGGCTAACCTGCGGAGATGAAAAAACAAAATAATTTCAGGCCTTTGCCAAAGGTCGCAAGATGGCCAACACCATTTGGATCCTACGGAATCAAAGGGGGGAGGAAATAACAAAGTACAACAAATTAGTCGACTTGGGCATTAATCATTTTAAGACACTTTACAAAGCCCAGGAGGAGTCCTCTATTGCAGAAATTATAAACGTTGCCCATCTTTTCCCCAAATTTGTTGAAGAGGATGCAGCTGGACACTTAACGAGCATAGTTACTGAAAAAGAGTTTATAGAAGTCCTACACTTTCCAAAAAGGGAAGATCCCTGGCCCATATGGGTGGTCAATCAAATTCTACTTGGGATGCTTTGACGTTCTAGGACCTGACCTACTGTAGGTAATCGAAGAATCAAGGGTAAAGGGTCATATACAAATCATATCAATGCTACTTTCATAGCACTAATACCTAATAAAGACAACCCGGCCTCCTTCGAATATTTTCGACCTATATCCCTTTGCAATTGTTTGTTCAAGATTATCTCCAAGGTTATCAGTAGAAGACTGAAAGTAATCCTCTCAAAACACATCTCAGGGGAATAGTTTGGCTTTCTTGAAGGCAAACAAATTCATGAGGCGATCGGAGTAGCACAGGAAGGTCTGCACAACATCAAACTAAAGAATATGAGAGAAGCAGTGATAAAACTAGATCTATCCAAAGCCTTCGATAGGGTGAACTAGTTATACATCAGAATGCTTCTGATACATCTGGGCTTTGGACTGTATTTTGTCAACTGGATAATGGCATGCTTAAACTCGGTCTCCTTTTCCATTTTACTAAATGGTTTAGCCATGGAATTTTTTCAAGCAGAGAGGGGAATTCGACAAGGTTGCCCGCTATCTCCCCTACTCTTTCTACTTGTAGAAGAAAGCATAAGCCATTTTTTGACTGAGGCAAAGGTGGGAGGACGTTTCTCTGGCATCAAAATCTCAAATGGGTTGGCCATTACACATCTACTCTTTGTGGATGACATACTAATCTTCTATGATGGCTCGAAGAGGGATGCAAACATATTAATGGAGGGGCTCACACTCTTCAAATTAGCAACGAGTATGATCATAATTATAGGAAGAATTACTCCAGGCAGAAATCAACAATTAAACATCTTCAGACCCTCTAGTATGTCATTAGTTCCTTGCCTGGAGTTGTTTGTTTTCTTCATAGGTCTTGATATTGATATTGTATTTTTTTTTTAAATACCTACAACACAGTCACTATTGCGACGTCTTGGACTCTCTTCACGTCACTCTTGCCACCTTTAAAACATCTCTCTTTCCACCTCCAAGACTGTCACTCCCATAAAAACCACGTCGGAGCTGGTACCTCCAGGATGTCGCTCTTGCCCCCGCCAGGACGTCACTCTTGCCACCTCCATGATGTCGGTCTTGACACATCCAAGAGTGTCGCTCCCATAGAAACCACATCGGAGTTGATACATCTTCCCGTCGGTCTTGCCACCTCCAAAACGTTGCTCTTTCCACATTCAAAACTTCTCTCTTTCCACCCCCAAACCATCTCTCTTGCCACCTCCAGGACATCTCTCTTGCCACCTTCAAGACATCGCTCTTGCCACCTTTGAAATGTCTCTCTTGCCACCTTTAAAACGTCTCTCTTTCCACCTTTAAAATGTCTCTCTTGCCACCTTTAGGACATCTCTCTTGCCACGTCTAAGACGTCGGTCTTGCCATGTCCTAGACGTCAGTCTTACGATGTCTATATGGGGGTTGAACAATCGAATTCATGATGACACGTGTCCACATAAAATGTCGCAATCCAAACAAAAAATATGTCGTCGGAAACGCGACGTCCTGTGAAACGACGTTTGAGGGGGTCCGATGTTTGTCATTCTCCCGACAATATAAAGTGGAAATTACATCGAGCGCGCTATCAGAATTTGACCCAAATGCACTAGTGTATGAAGGTGCATCAGACATCAGAACCATTGAAGATTACAACTTGCACCTGGTGACTCCACTATCGAAGACTCCACTGGGGAGAATCTTGTTGACAGAAAGATGACCATACCGAATGGGAAGACCAAGTATCAGGTTATGATATTTATTCACGAAATCTTGTTCTTGTTTATCAGCTCATTTCTCTCTTTCCCTTCACATATAAAGAGGATTATCCTCTTCTTTGTCTATTCAGATGATAATAGGCCTTCCTTTATTTATCCATCCTTGGAAGAAGAAAACATGCCCTCTTCTTGTGTTGTATATACCGATCTCGTGTCTTCACCTCTGCCTATTCATAAAAATGATATTTGTATTGCATCTCCTCTTGAAATTGATCACCCTTGTAGCCCTAAGGAGGTTGAAAATAATTCACAGTCTTCTTAAATCTTGTTACCCTCCGTTATTCCTGTTGAGCCTTGCCATCAACTCATTAATCCTCATGATCAACTCATCGCTTTTCAAATTAAATTAAAAATAAGTTGTTTAAACCTTTAAGGCTGCCACATGACCTTCATCCTTATCCTCGTTATTCCTTTGAGTATCTTCCTCAGTTTTCTAGAGAGGATCATATTACAGCTAAGAGGCATTTGGAGGCCTTTGAGAGCTTTGCTGATCAGTTTGAGATTGTTCATGATGATGTTTCCATGAGGTTGTTCTCACAATCCCTGTCTGGAGATGTTGATGTGTGTTTTATATGTCTAGAAGTCGGTTCTATTGGCTCCCAGATCGAGCTATGCCATGCATTTTTAAAGTGTTGGGGTGAGAACAAGTCCCTTGATCAATATTTGTTTGATTTTAATGCCTTGAAAAGAGGGGAAGAGGAAGCCTTGGTTGTATTCAACAGGAGGTTTTACAGTGTTTATCATAGTATGCCTATGGAGATCAGACCCACAGAGACTATTTCCATGGTGTACTATGTCATGGATCAACATCCAAAGTTGGTCCTTCTCCTGAGAGAGAGGAAATATCCATCATTAAGACACATGTTTGAAGATGCTGAAGAGGTCAAAGAGAACATCACAGCTAGCAAGGTGGTTCATATGCAAGCATATCTTGAAAATTTTCATGTTCATAAGCAAGAAGACTGTCATCATGGTTTAGATTCTGAGCAAGAAGATATTGATTATGAATCAGAGCTAGAACAACAACAAGGAAAAGAGACTGCAATTGTTGATGATAGAGAGTTGTTTTTGAAGGAGCAGGGAGGTTTTTTATTTGCAAGCAGAGAGGCATTTACAGAGGAGCAACCTGGTCTTCTAAAGCAGCCAGGATTCTATCACAAGATTCATGATCCTATGGCTATACACATGGAATCATATGTTTTCGATTTTGAGGATTTCCAAGAGCATACCATGGAGCCTTTTCCTTTATACATTGAGGAAAAACATTATGTGGAAATCATTCATTCTATGCCTACAGAAGACAAAGGGCAGAGCTTTCCCATGTTTCTTGTTTATGATTATTATGATTCTGATCCTTGGGAGAGTCATGAAGAAGAAGAGGGAGAACCAAATGTGTAGTTCATATCCTGCCTAGAGCCTACAAATGAGCAACCATCACATGGGATCAATCATCCTGCATTATCCATTCGCTCACTCATGCTTGCCAAAGACATTCATCCATGTGTGAGCAGCTATAAGATAGAGCATGTTTTTTGTCACCAGCCCAGTGGGTTTTGTCATTTTCTCTATGAACCTGTAAGGGAGTACATGGAGTTTCATTTCCTTCATGTCTTTGAGCCGTTCATTTTTATCACGACTTCAACACTGGGAGGAGAATTGAAAGGAGTAATCATTTTGTTGTCACAGTTGCATTGTTTTTATTTGATCAGTGACAGAGTAAGCAAGTTTGCATCTAGGGAGTTGCTTGAATGGCTATGGTGGAAGTTTTCTTTCACCTAGCGCTTTGTAAAGATTAGTTAGTATAGGATTGTACATAAATAATCTCATTCTAGATCCCATGTGTTTGTTTGTTTTTTTAGTAGAGTAGTGTGTACATATTTCCCTATTTTCTTCAGCGAAAGTTTTGAGCTAGACTCCATAGCCCAATGCATAAGGCGACTGGAACTGCTTGTTCTTGGAAGCTCGTAGGGAGCATGCCATCCCCCTTGGATCCAAATTTTGTCACATATGGATGTCAAAGGTAGCAGGTTGTCCAAGTTCACGACTTGCACAAGAAATTTCAAAGCACAGTGTTTAGAGCAGTCCATTTCGGGCCCAAAATTCAAGCTAACAGGCGAGATCAGCTTCAATGGCGAAGATTCTTGAGAAGATCATATCAGTGGCTCATGGGCGCTTAGAATCCCAAAGTTTCTCAAAGTTTATTGCCGGAGCAAAGTCTCAAAATCAAAGTCGAGCAAAGATGACCCTGAGTCTCGAAACGTGAAGTCTCGATTCACGAAGAAGAGATCTGGACCATTGGATCACGGAAGGTCGTGGACTGTTGATCTGACACTAGCGAAGTCAGAGAATCAGGAATCGGAAGAAAGGAGGTAAGGAAAATTTTGACTTCGCAAAATGTGAAGTCTCGAAACGCTCGAAAGTTGGGCCCCAAGTCATAGCGGAGGTCACATCGGAGGGGTCCATAGGAAGGGAGCTAGCGCTCGCTAGGCTCTAGTTCGGGAGTTCAGAAATTGGGTGAGTAGGGAGTGGCTCACATCAAAGCACCTGAAACGTGAAGTCGCAAAGCGCCCAAGAATTGGGCCCATGGTCACAGCCCAAGGTCACATAGGAGGTGGGCCCAAGAAGAAAGGTAAGAACCCAGCGCATGATTGGTGACTCAGGTTTTCAAGGACGCAATCACGACCGTCAGACGCATAGCAGATCCGACCGTTAATCTGAGAGGAGAGATTTCGTCATTTGGGCATCGGGGAATCTATAGTCAAGTAATGTGAAATCTCGCGAAGCGCAAAATCTAGAAGTGTCATGTGGGATAAGCATCAGGTCATGGCCTCGAGATGCCAGGATTGACTCAAAGAAGTTGTGGGCACTGCCTGGAACATTCATGGGTGTCAGGCATCGTCACGATCCCATTGAAAGTAGTTAATGGAAATGGGAGTGGTGGTTGAAACTTCAACTCACTCCATAAATGGAAAGCATGGAGGGTCTGGTTGTAGAGACAAAGATGTCAGCCAGAGACCCCCTCGATGGATGATTTTTCCTAAAGGCCCATGCTGAGTTAAGTTTGTGTCTGACAGAAGAATGCATGCGTAGTCTGACAAGAAGAAGATGCAGATGGAAAGCCTTGAATGCAATGGCCAGAGCATGCCCCTGGTGGTTGTGGACAGTTCTGAATATAAGTAGGTAGTTTTGATATTTTTCCATCGTCGATGGTTGAGCAGTGTTCCCGTATTGTAAACTTTTGATGAAGCTTTTGGTTCTCTAATTATGTATTTTGATCTGAGACTTCTTGTTTAATTAAAATCAACTTCTGTTTCATCATATTTGCCTTTGATACTAAAGTTTCCATGATTGAAGGATTCACATGGATTGTTTTGACTATATTGTAATGTATGTTTGATCGCAGTGTTGTTATTTACGTTCTTCAGTTTCCTGAAGTTTTGAATCCAAGAGGATCTTGTATTTGAAGCTTTTCCTCCTTAGGCTATTGGAAGACCCGATGTCTATGACAAACCTCTACACTCTCCTAACCAAAGTCTTCCCTCTATTCACCCTTACTCTAACTTATTGACTGAAGTTAATCAAAACCTCACCTGCATGTGCAAACCAGTCCAGTTTTCTGAGTTAAAACGATATCATCTTTAGTCTGCACCCATTTGACCTCTTTAAAGCCAACCTGTGACATAAAACTCTGATGGGTACTGGGCTTACCCTCTCTGCAATCAGAGGGTGACTTCTAGTGCTAACATTTATGGCGTTGTTTTTAGGGAACGAATTGAAGACATTTCCCTGGGTAAGAACGACAATGAGCTTTTGATTATGAAGGTGCATCAGACATCCGAACCATTGAATATTGCAACTGTCACCTGGCGACTCCACTATCGAAGAGTCCACTGGGGATAATCATGTTGAAAAAAGATGACCATACCAAAGGGGAAGACCATGTATCAGGTTATGATCTTTATTCATGAAATCTTGTTCTTGTTTATCAGCTCATTTATTTCTTTCCCTTCACATATAAAGAGGATTATCCTATAATTTGTCTATTCAGATGATAATAGGCCTTCCTTTATTTATCCATCCTTGGAAGAAAAAAACATGCCCTCTTCTTGTGTTGTAGATACTGATCTCGTGTATTCACCTCTGCCTATTCATAAAATTGAGATCTATATTGCATCTCCTCTTGAAATTGATCACCTTTGTAGCCCTAAGGAGGTTGAAAATAATTCACAGTCTTGTAGCCCATTTGACCTCTTTAAAACCAACCTATGACATAAAACTATGATGGGTATTGGGCTTACCCTCTCTGCAATCGAAGGGTGACTTCTAGTGCTAACACCTTCCATTGTAGCATTGACCATAGTTGTAGAATTTTAGTGCCAATAGTCACTTATAATTGTCTTTGCACCATCCACTCTAGGGAAATAAGGTGCTTCAAAACATATATGAGATAGAGCATCACAAGCACCTAGATATATTGGACCCTTCATTTCAATGCTACCCATGACCAATATCATCAATTGTTGGTATGAAAAGAAAAAACTTTTGATCGTGGCTTTAATTGCCTTGAAGGCCATCAAAATATATATTGTTGCAACATGATAAGCATATGAGGTGTTATGTGATTGAAGTCCATGTGAATGAAAAAAAATCATAACCATCTCATGGAGCCTTGGTGCACCCTTTGGATCAGCCTAAACACCCATGGCTTGTGGCACTAGATGCCTTAGTTCCTTGCAAGCATTTGTAAGGTCTCCAAGGGCATAAAACTGAGGGCAATATGCACATGTAAGAGTATTGGTGTTGTTGATGCTAATTTTTGTTTAAGGTAAAGGAAATCATCTAGGTCCATCACTAAAAGAAAATTCACATTATCTATGAACATATTTCATATCCTTTCAACCATCCAACAATATGTGGATGGTCCCATGAAATCCATAGAGTCTGTTCTTTGATATATTTTATGCTACAATTCTTGGGCTACAAATACCCAAGCCTCAAAGATTTGGTGAAAAGTGCAAAGTATGGAATCTTTTGGATTATGGAACTATTTAGACTATTTTAAAGAGTGCAAATAGCTTATCTTGCATATTCAATTGTATTTAAGAATAGGCTTAACTAATAAATTTGGTTCCCCTAGATCTAAAGCGAAGGGGGTTCTCTGCATATGGCATTTAATTTCAAGTGATATTCTAGAAACCGTAGCTTAAACTCTTTTCTATTTACCTAAATGAGGAAGTAAGGTCTATTCACTTGTTTTGCTATCCATTGCTAAAGCATCAAGTCTATGTACAAACCTATTTTCTCCAACATAATATATACATTGTTATTCATTTTTTATTCCTTTTCTACAAAGGAAACACATATCTTCTACTCTGAGTTTCTAATCTTGTATTGAAATAATCCATATATAAAATATTTTCTTTTATATATTCTATAGTAATTTTTATTAATTGTAAGCCTTGAACTTAGATAAAGCATTGCTCACTCTTGCATTTGAAGGCAGATTTGACATGACATTATTATGTAAATATATTCTCAATTTCTATATGTTTAGGTCTTTGTATTTTGGTGCGAGACTTGAACCTACATGCAAAATTACTCTTAGCCTATGGAGATTCATATGGATACTAGTTACAAATGTAATTATTATGGTTATAACTTCTTCATTTAGAATGGAATTTATATAGTATGTCCAAGATGTATTGTTTGTATTGTGACACTTGATGATTTTTTTTATTTTTTCTGAACTCAAGTTTTGTCCTATGTGTTCATTAGCTTGTTGCGCATATGCAAATAATTCAAAAATTTTACAAATATATCTGATTTGTAAGTAAAGTGTAATAGTTTCTAAATGTGTAAATTATCCCTACTGATGGGATGAAAAAAATTGAGTCTAATCCTATATCAAATATAATTATATGTATAGTATTCAAAACTCTATGACATTGTAATAAGTGCATGTATGGAATTGGGGTTATATGATCCCGATTTTATGAATAGAATGAAATGAATAAATATTATTATCAAAGGATGTTTAACACAGATTAACAGATATACAATAAGATCGTTTTTTATTCAATAAGAAAATAAGTTAAAACTATAAAATGCAACGGAAAACAAGCTTGCTAGAATGGTGGTGGCTTATCTCTGAGAAGAGATGTGACGACTGTGCTCATTCACAAGAAGATGATTACAATGAGGCTCTGAAGGAATTTTTATAATAAACAGGAATGTCAAAAACCCTAGACATCTAAAAACTTAACCCTAGGAGATGAAGTGTCAAAAGTCATCTGGGCCCCGTTTGGGTAAGTTAGTACATCAACTTCTCGGGGTCGTAACTTTTGCATATGATCTTCATTTTAGGCGCACAATACCCTGTTGTAAAGGTCTATCCGAGGAATACACATTTTTTGTCATAATCTGACTCCATCTAAAGTCTAACTATGGCGATCCCTAAAAACATTGTTTAGGGCCTCAAAATGGCCCCTAAAGTCAGGGACCCAAAAACTAGGAAAAAACTGCCAAAATGAGCCAGTTGGAATAGGTGGGAGGCCACCGAAATCCATCTAGATCAATCCTTTCCCCTTAGGAATCAATGGTCTCCATTGCGTTGAGTGCCCCCATCATATGAGGAAAATTATGTTGAATTTGGCCCCAGGTGAGCCACTTGCCTTGGTGCAGGAGTTGCCCTGCTTTGACAACTCGATAAAGTTGCATCCTTTGTTGGAGAGTGTCCTTGACCTGTTTGTCCACAATCCGATCATTGGATTCCTTTTGTATGCAGTTAGGATTGAGATTCATTGGTGTCAATTGTTCTGCTATCTCTGAGGTGTCCAATAATGGTGGGAAATAAGGTCAAAGGAGATCTGCGTTAAACATTGGGTGCAAGCCAAGGAAAGGAGGAACGTTGAGCTGAAAAAAATTATCACTCATAGCCTTGGTGATGGTGTACGACCCATAATGGAGTGGGTGAAGCTTTCGATGGGGTCCTATAAGACGTTCTTTCTGTAAGTCCAACCAAACTTTGTCACCCACCTAAAACTTATGTAGCACCCGATGTTGATCATGGAGTTGCTTATACTTGTTATTGGACTTCTGTAGGATATCCTAACCCTGTTGGGGGATGTGATGGATCCGCTCATTGAACCAGATGGATTTTTCAGCTTCATTTGGAATAGGATATGAGTCATCTAAGGTGACCGCAAGGGGTAATGCAACATCTATGGGACCTAATGGTTGGAATCCCAACCCCACCTGAAATGGCCTGTGGTCAGTTGAGTTATGCAGGTCTCGGTTGTAGATGTGTTGAACATAGGGAAGGCTCTCATCCCATGTTAAAGGTGCTTGGAATTATACATGCGCATTATATGCACGATCATTCGATTTACAACCTTCGTTTGACCATCTGTATGGGGGAAGAAGGTTGTGGATTTGGTGAGCTTGGTGTCCAACAATGACCAGAGGCTCGACCAGAATGTGTTGAGAAATCAAATGTACCTATCTGAGACAATGGTTTGTAGGATTTGAAAATGTACCCAGACTCGTTCAAAGAAGAGCTTGGCAATGGCCTCTGTTGTGATTCTCTTCTTGCAAGCAACCCTAATCACCATCTTAGAAAAGTGATCAACAACCACAAAAACACAGTCATTTCCCCGGTTAGTGGATGGGAAGCCCGAGATGTAGTCCATTGAGATGGATTTCCATGGCCTGCCAGGAATAGGTAGAGGTGTGTACAGGCCCTGTTTCTTATTGGTCGGTTTGGCAATAGCGTCGACAGTGCAGGACCTGATATACTTTTTGACCTCTTGTTGAAGTTTCGTCCAGTAGAAATGTTTCTGCAGCATTGCCACTGTCTTTTCGATGTCGAAGTGTCCTGCCACCCGACTGTAGTGGGATTCCCAGATCATCTTCACTCGCTCGCTTGATAGAACACAGATATGGCCTAGACAGCACAACAACGCATCATGAAGATGGAAATTAGTGACAACTGTGTTTGCGCCCAAAATTTGGTAGGTGGTGACGAAGTTTGGGTCTCTCTCATAGAGTTGGGGCCAATCAGAGGTCTCATGGTCCCAAGAGTCTAGCACTATGGTGAGTGTCGCGACTGGCGGTCTATTGAGGCAATTAGTGATGCGGTTGGTGCTTCATATTTTACACATGATGTTGAGGTGGAATTGTTACAAGAATGTGGAACACTTTTGATGGTGGTCATTCTGCAATTTGCCTTGTGTCTACATGAAATGCAGTGGTTTATGATCAGTGTGGATGATTGTCTCCTTCCCAATAATGTAATGTCTCCACTGGCAGCAGGATTGCACAATGGAGTACATTTATTTCTCATAAGTAGGGTACTTATGGAAAACTTCTGATAATGTCTCACTATGATAGGCCACGGGGTGGTTGTGATGAGTGAGAATGGCTCCCACAGCATAGTCTGAAGCATCTATCTCGATCTCAAAGGGTTGTTGCAGGTCCAGTAGTCAAATTATTGGGGCTAAGCACAAGTGTTTCTTTAAATCATCGAATGCTTGTTGTTGGGACCGACCCCACACAATTTTTTCNGTGGTAGATTGGTAAAGCCCAAGAAGCTCTGAAGCTCAGTGAGTGTGGTTGGGGCTGCCCAGTCATGGATGACTTCGATCTTGGTTGGATCCACATGTACTCCATGTTGATCAACAATGTAACCCAGGTAATGGACCTTTTCCATGCCGAAGGAGCATTTTTCCAAGTTGGCATATAGCTTGTGTTGCCACAGGGTTTGCAGAACCTGCTGAATATGCTACAAGTGTTCTACCCAAGTCTTGTTGTAAATGAGGATTTCATCGAGATACACCACTACAAATTTATTGGTGAATGGTCGAAGGATATCATCCATCATCCTCATGAAAGTGGTTGGAGCATTTTTCAAACCAAAGGGCATGACCAACCATTCAAAAAGACCTTCCTTTGACTTGAAGGTGGTCTTCCATACATCTATCTGTTCTATCGGGACCTAGTGGTAGCCAGACTTCAGATCAATCTTGCTGAAGTATTTGGCCTGAGTGACTTGATCAAGGAGGTCGTCGATTCGAGGAATCGAGTATCGGTTTTTTACTGTGATTTTATTCAGGGCCCAGTAATCAATGCAGAGTCGCCAAGTTCCATATTTCTTATGTACCAACATGATTGGTCTTCTGCAAGGAGATGAGTTACGACGAATGTGCCCCTTGTGGAGTAATTCTTGGATCTGTCGCTTGATCTCCTCACTCTCTAACATAGAGAGATGGTAGACTGGCCCATTGGGTAGTGGTGCGTCGGGGGTCAGATTGATGGGTTTCTTGACCTGACAGTGCATAGGTACCCTGGTAGGTGAGGAGAAGATATCTAAGTATTCTTCCACAACTTTATCCACTTGATTCTGCTGTGTGGAGAGGTGGTCGCGGAGACCTTGGATGTGGTTGTGATCTTTCACTTATTCTGAGAGTGAATCATGAAGAAGACAAACTTCCCCATCTGAGAGATAACCTTCCTGCATTTCTTGGCAGAGATCAAAGAAATAACACTAGGTGGGACTGCCTCAAGTATCTTGTACAATTTCTTGTTCAAAGTAATAATAACACTATGAGGCCTAGACGCATATACAACATGTCGTTTCCATTAATATGGTTGGCCCAAAAGAACATTACAAACTTCGAGAGGGGAAACATCACACAATACCTCGTCTTTGAAGGGCTTGATGTCATATGATAAGCGTCATTGTTGGCTGACACGGATGTCACTTCCTTGACAGAGCCATCCGATGGTGTAGGGATGCGGGTGTGGCATTGTTGACAAGGTGAGTTGCTTGACAACCTCTACTGAGATGAGGTTCTTATGGCTAACTCTATCAACGATGAAGTGCTATGGGGTACCTTTCACCCACATCTGTGAATGAAAAAGGTGCTCGCCTTCCTTTGGCTCATCTGGTTCACCGGGATGGAGCTTGGTGGTAGCAATGGTAGTACTGGGTTCTGCATCAATGATCTGTCTCCCCTTTTCAGGTTCTGACTCAGATTCAGAACCTGCATCTAATTCAGAGTCTTTCACCTTAGCCACCAACGACTATTTTGAGCGGAAATCAACAATTTTATGCCAGGGGCTCTTATGGAATTCGCACCACTTCCTGGTATCTTTCTTTGTCTTTCATGTGTCCTTCTTTGCTTGCGGCCTAGACTAGTTGTCCTGAGGTTGTTCGTATTTTCTTTGTCCCTTGTTCTGCGGGTTGGGGCCGCCCTTTCCTAGCTTTTGTTGTGAGGGGTTCCCAGGCCCAAATTGCCACGTCTTTTGTTTGAACTTCTGCTCGATTTTGACGACATATCGGTAGGTCGTGCTCAAGGATGAGATGTCCAGAAAATCCATTTCATCCCGTATGTATCTATACAACCCATCGCGATACTTGAGCACTAGATGTCACTCGGAATCCTTGATACCCAACTTGGTGCGCAAGGTATGGAAGATATTTGTGAGCTCCAACTGTTTGGTATCTTTCCTGCTGCGGTGTGGTCCATTTTCTGTACAGGTCGTCATAACTTCCAACAAGGTAGTATTGTTCCTTAATAGCATCCCTGAAGGAATCCCAAGTGACCGTGACTGTAAATAATGAGGGTTCCTATGTTTCCTTTTGCTCACAAAAAGTTTCCCACCAATCCTTGACATGGGGAATGACTTTGAGGAGTGCAAAAGTGATCTTTTCTCTATTCGAGAAGTTATGGATAGAGAAATATCGTTCTAGCAGATTCAACCATTTGTCTACAACATCTACGTCTATATGAACTTCAAATATAGGAATATCGAAGTTGATTTGTACCTTGAAGGGGGCAGTGCCTCCATTTGAGGAAGATGCGTCGCCTGTTGGCAGCCACCAAAGGATTTGCGCAAAACTATCCATCATATTGTTTCTCTGTTGCGTGAGGGATTCCTCAAGCAACATTTTGAAGGGATCTCCTTTCCTGTCATCTTTATTTTCTCCCGCCATGAGAGGTCATTTGGGTGTGCGAGAGATTTTTTCCTTAAGAGAAATAAGCTCGAGACCTAATTCTTTGTACCCTGACCTCGTTGGGGACATGCATTAAGAATGACAAGAAGAAGACCGCACTAATACCATTGATCCAGATTTTATGAGAAGAATGAAATGAATACAGATTATTATCAAAAGATGATTAACACATAATAACAGATATACAATAAAACTTGTTTCTATTCAATAAGGAAATACGATGAAACTGTAAAATGCAGTAGAAAACAAGCTTGCTAGAATGGTGGTGGCTTATCTCTGAGAAGAGATGTTACGGTTGCACTCATTTGCAAGAAGATGATTACAATGAGGCTCTTAATTCATTTTTATAATAAACAGGAATGTCAAAAACCCTAGACATCCAAAAACCTAACCCTAGGAGATGAAGCGCCAAAATTCATGTGGGTCTCGTTTGGGTAAGTTAGTACATCAACTTCTCGGGGCCGTAACTTTTGCATACGATCTTTGTTTTAGGCGCACGATGTCCCATTGGAAAGGTCTACACGAGGACGACACATGTTGTTGTTAGACTCTAATTCCATTTATATTTTGACTGTGGTGAGCCCTAAAAACGTTGTTTAGGGCCTCAAAATGGCCCCGAAAGTCAAGGACCCGAAAACTAGGAAAAAACTACCAAACTGGAAAAATGCCAAAATGAGTCGGTTGGAATAGGTGGGAGGCCACTGACATCCATCTAGATCATTATAATGAAGAACTACTAAAGGAATTGTGCATTGTGATGTTCTTTGTCTTGTAATCTCCATTTGTTTTTTTTTTGTTTTTTTCCTGTTAAACCTTCATTTGTTTCCATTGTATACTTTTTTAAACCTTCCACTATAACATTGACCATAGTTGTAGAATTTTAGTGCCAATAGTCACTTAGAACTATCTTTGCACCATCCACACTAGGGAAATAAGGTGCTTCAAAACATATACGAGGCAGAGCATCACAAACACCTAGATATGATGGACCCTTCATTCTAATGCTACCCATGACCACTATCATCAATTGTTGACGTGAGAAGAAAAATCTTTTGATCGTGGCTTCAATTTCCTCGAAGGCCATCAAAAGATATATTGTTGCAACATGATAAATATATGACGTGCTATGTGATTTAAGTCCATGTGAATGAAAAAAATGCGTAATCGTCTCTTGGATCCTTAGTGCATCCTTTGGATCAACCTCAACACCCATGAGTTGTGGCACTAAATTCTTTAGTTCCTTGCAATCATTTGTAAGGTCTCTAAGGGAAGAGACTGATGGAAATATGCACTTGTAAGAGTACTAGTGTTGTCGATGACTAATTCATGTTTAAGGTAAAGGAAATCATATGGGTCCATAACTAGAATAAAATTCACAATAGCTATGAGCATCTTCCAAATCCTTTCAGTCATCCAACAATTTTTGGATGCTTCCATGAAATCCATAGAGTCTATTCTTTGATATATTCTATGCAAAAATTCTTTGGCTACAAATACCTAAGCCTCAAAGATTTGGAGCAAACTACAAAGCGTGGAATCTTTTGGATTATGGAATCTTTTGGATTTTGGAATCTTCCTCTTATTCTTTCACTACCTCTCTTTCTTTAGTTTTTTATTGTTTTTACATTCCTTTTGGATACCACCATTAGGTTTAAGCTTGATTTTTTCACAATCATTCCCTTCAATGGCCATTTGTGCCCTCTCATTTGATCCACCAACAAGTTCTAGTTTTGCAGAATTCAACATACTCATCATAAATTCCTTAATGAATTTCAAACCCCCATCAATGCACATGAGTCTAAGAAAAATCCACCTATTGTTGTTAAGATAAAAATCCAAGCAGTTATATTATTCAAAAATAAAAGTTCTAAAATGAAAAAATACCAAAACATTCAATTTGCATTTGTGCTTCTTAGCATCTAGTTTTATTGCCTATTTTTTCTTTAATGGCACATAAATAACCGGTTGAAATCTAACGTTTTTGGTTTTTTTAAGGAAATGCTAAAGTATATATTCGACAAGAGCAGAAGGATTGTTCATACAATATTCAAGTTACAAAGCTATTGGATACATTATAGAAAGACTAGAAAAAATTGTCTATTATGGCTAGTACCTTAGAAAGATTAGAATATTTGATACTGTATGAATATTTATAAACTTTTGATCTTTTTCTACTTAGAAACAATTTCCAATGTTTCTAACCTCCTTTTTTGAAACTTCTATGTTAACAAGGGGAGTTGCAAGAAGCAAGCCCCTGCCATAAGGAAGTGATAATTTAAAGTGGTAGGCTGTAGTTTTGATGAGGAGAGAATGTGATTTACGGAAGTGGTAGGTTGTATCTTTTGATGAGGAGAGCATATTGCACAACATTTCAATCGAGGACTGCCACTTATGTGTGTGTTGTGGTTTAATTTAGGCGTCGACACATTCTTAGCCTTGTATAATTTGTATTTGTGGGATTTGTTTCTATTGTTGGATTGGACTAGCCCAGATTAGAGCACTTGCTGGATTGGACCAGTCCAAATTAGACTGTCAATCGATCGTTGATTAGAGTACTGTCGGGATAAGAGAAGAATAAGATTCTTAGTATTATAAGTATTGTCTTCACTTGTTCTCTTAATATTTTTTGTAATTTGTAATAATGGGTTTTTCAAGAATATGTTTATTAAGTATTTTCAATATATAAATATTTTTATAACTTATGAGACTACCCAATTTACCCAAATTATTTTCTTGCAATCACAAGTTATATCTTATATCTGTAAATATCAGTTTGTTGTATACAACAAAACAATGAAGTTTTTAGCTTCAAACAGTGAAAAAAATCGGTGTGCAACTACTGATGTAATATACGTTGTTATTACATAAAGATCTGGTTGTCATTGTATTTGTTATTTCTCCATTATTGTAGATGGAACATGTGGATATGATGGGTCATTTGAAACAAATATCATGAATAGTGGAGAGATTTCAGTGGCTACAACAAGTGCCAAAATATATAAGGAAGGCAAAGGATGTGGGGCATGCTATCAAGTGTGCTTACTAGGATGCAATTTATTTCCTTTAAACTGGTTTTTTATGGCGAGCTCACTCATTAAATTAAATTTAAGCCATTTCAATATGAATCTTTTACATGGGATTTGTATAAATTTCTAACATCCGTGTTAAACTCGCATGAAGATTAATATAATATTGTAATGAAACAATATTTAAAAGAATGGAAAATAATGTAAAGCACGATATGCCACTATGGGAATATATTAAAATTGGAATATTTTCTTATTAATAATGATTTTGACAGGATGTGAGTTCATATGGTAATGATTTTGATGAGAACGATGAACTCAAATTCGTAATTTGTGCTGGGGTGGAAAATTGTTACCACATTTCTCGTTACTCTCACCCTATGGTTATTGCAATGGTTCTCTTTTCAAAATATGACAGAAGTGTGTACACATGGACATTTACAATGAAGGATAAATGGACCTGCCTGCACAACCATGTGTGTTAATGATTTCGATGAGGACGATGAACTCTGTTTGATTCTCTGGAAGGCTCTCAAGTTTGGGCGCCATGCAGCTCAACCAAGGGTCGTGCATAACCTACCTTCTTTCCTTGCCAAAAACTGAGTTAGAAAAGGTTGCTTCAAGATATTTCCATCCAGAGAGAAGCGACTTTTTCTATGTGTACTTCAACTTATATTGCTACACCATGGGACAGAGGAGATTCGACACAGTGTGGTGGGAAACGTAAAAAATTGTTCTTCTAAACCAAGGAAGTGGCTCCATCAAGGCTGGGCCTCACCCACGACCTCACGGACAAGGATAGAACAATCTAAATGTATCCTGGTATTCACAGTCTCAGACTATCTTGGTATTCCACAGTGCATTTCACTTAAACAGTTTTGCATCCGTGTAGCTTATTTCTCTGTAGCAGACCAAACTATTATGGTGTCTCTAATTTTTTTTCCTTTCGATGATATGGATCTATGAAAAATAATTGAAAGTGATTAGCTTTCTGCAATTTGCAAACACCCAAGGAATGAACTAGGTCTTTGATTCTTCTTACAACACTGCAGACGGCTTAATTACTCTCATTATACACCGTACTAAACAACTTGGAGAAATTATGAAGTTAACAACGAATTCGGAGAATTCAACATAATGCATTTCAATGAAGAAAAGCAAGAGAAATTGTATGTTGCAAGACCCAAAATATAGGTTTAGAGTTTTAGGTATATATAATGAAAGCACTAATCATTTGTTCCCTCTTCATTTTCTTACTTACATTACAGGTAGACAAGGAAGGCAAGGCATCTGCCATAGATAGATAGACTTCCACAGCAGGGATAGTAACCATCGAGCACTCTACCACAGCTACTATGGTCGACCTTGTGCTAGTTCGTGGGCTGCAAGATGGAAGCTAGAACCTGTAGCTAGCCGGTTCAATAGTTGGTTGTGCTGATTTACCCAAACCTCGTGAACCACCTTTCCATATTTACCACCCACCCTGCAACAACATAAACCAAACCAGGTCCTACATCAGTAACATCACAATAGCATGTACAAATACAACTCATTGCTACATATATCTAAATATATTACCGAGAGTCAGATCCAAGACTTTATTTTTGAGCTCTCTGTATTCCTGGCACAGAGCACCGTGCTCACAAAAACAGTGAACAAGGAAGTCTCCACAAGGATCTTCTTCCAAGTTGAATTTGGCACGTAGTTTCTTTGGGTAGAAACAGGAATAACAGGGGGTGCAGGCCACATGCATCACCAAACAATACACCACTCTGCTAACAGCGCATGCTATAAAATTTCCATACAAAGTTCACAAACAACAAACTGTTTCAATAATTTTTTATTTTTAAATTCATGCATCTCAAAAAAGTTTGAAAACTACGATATCTTTGATATGGATGTGTAAATATGTTGCAATTCCAGAGTTAGAAGGAATATTGTCACCATCTTTATATATCTTTGTATATGTGAACCATGTTTCTTGCAAATGCAAATAACATTATATGAATATACACAGTATATAACATTTATGTTTTTCTTCTTAAATAAGCTCCTCCAGAACTTTAGAGAAGGAACAAAATCTAAATAACTTCTGCAAAGTAATTTTTTTTGTGGTAAAGCTGAAAGAAGGACGAGTTTGGCTATACCAGCTACTTGCTAAGGAGAAAGGAAACTCCCCAGTTGCATGTACCAGAGAATTTCTTGAAATGCAACGAGAGCATGAATTTCTTGAAACGCAACGAGAGAATCTCGACAAGCAACACCAGTAGTAGAGGATTTCTTGAAGTGCAACTAGAGCATCCAGAAATTAAAAAAGTAATAGTAAGCAATCCATGAAATTAAAAAAAAAAAAAATAGATTTCTACACAAATTTACAAGAACTAATAAAATTGTCACATACTCATAATGCAGGTCTCAAGTCTTTATTTTTTGGGGTTCTCACAACATCATCCAGTTCAACAAAATATTTTGGTAAGTAAGATTATTAGGCTGTGATTTCTGTTAGGTTGTGTGATTGCACCTTCTTCTTCTTCCTAGGATTCTTCTTCTGCATTAGGATTCTTCTTTCCATTGCACCTTTTTCTTGTTCCTCCATCTAGGTATACAGGAGAATGTCTCCATGGATCAAAGAAAATGACAGATTTTTTTTTTCTCCATTGCACCTTTTGCTTGTTCCTCCATCTAGGTATACAGGAGGAAATGATAGATTTGTTTGTTCCTCCATTGCACAGTTTGCTTATTCCTCCATCTACCTTTTACATGTTACGTGTTCCTCCATGTACGTATACAAGAGAATGTCTCCATGTATCAAAGGAAATGACAAAAGAATGCTCGATGGATCAGAAGAAATGACAGAAGGAGAGGAAGGAGAAACAAAGATAGAAGTAGAGGTGTAGAGGTGAAGTACGACACTTTGCAATGCCATTGAGTGTGTGCAGAAGTATGTGTCAATGTCATTGAGTGTATGTGCATGAGTATGTGTCAATGTCATTGAACTAAGCTAATATTGGGAAATTCTCTTACAACATTTAATGTTAAGAAAGTAATGCTAGACTAAATTCTAGCATTACTTCACTTTAGAAAAACTATTCATTAAACCTGTCCTCCAAGCTCTTTTTAAGCTAAGGTATTGTGAGCCTCTTCCTCGGGAAGAGGCCAAATAAGACCTCCAATTTAAAACTTAGGTTAAGTTATATGAATTTTCAAGTTACCTGTATGAATTATAAAAAAAATTAGCTTAAAACATTCAAACATCATTGGTTTTCGTGCCAAACTAATAGGAGAAAGAAAATCGATTACTAATAGTCCCTAAGGCCCAAAGGGTAGGGACTAATAAGGAAAACTATTTTCTCAATTTAACATACATATAGAATTTTAATTTTTTTAAAAAAACGACTTTATATAGAAACTCTTTTTTGAGCACACTAAATTTCTACTATTTATGGGCATATTCTTGTCATAAGAGAATATTTGGCATTGCCCACATGTGCATTAAAGTATTTCATATTTATTATGAACCCCAATTCTTATAGTGTTTGCAATGTACCCGACTTCTTTACTACCACCCCATACAACTAAATTTGATATTGAATTTTTAGGAAAGTCTCATACTACCTACAACAAAGTATCATAATCTAGAGTTTTTTTCTTGGGAATACAATATAGGAAACCTCCGAGTACTTCCCTACATTTTGTGGATGGTAAACGGGGTAAACCGTTCGACCTGATTACAGGCCTGACCCAATGAAGACATCAAGTGAGACCCTAAACAAACTCATGGACAGAGATTCAACTCGAGAACCTCAATCAAGCAAATAACAACACTCATCCACTTGAGCTAACCCATCGAGCTACCATAATCTAGAGTTATATGGTACAATGCTTTTATTATCATACCTTCTAATAGAATCTCATAAAAAAAAATTGTTTCTTATACTTCCATGTGCCTTTTAGTCTAATGACTCATAGCATTCATACCACATTACTAAGATTTCTTGTACAAGAACCACTGATTTAAATTCACATATTCCACTCAATCACCACCTATGCAATGCATTTTATTATTAGCATTTCTTTGTGGTCGCAATTTTTAGTTCATCTAATTAATTCTGGGATTAGATCCTAGTACAACATTGTCTAATTTCAATATTAAAACTTGAACATGAAAACTTTGCTATTGTAAAAAACTTTCCAACCTCTAATCTATTTGCAAAATGTGCTAAGGCATGATAACATCATTTTATTTCCTTTGAAATTATTAAAGCAAGAAACATTTTTGAAACAATTCTTTAGTATCTAGAAAACTGTGTTTCTCTCTTACTTATAACATTAAAGTGCATTATGTAGTTAGTTAATTAGTAGCTACAAATAATAGTTATTGTTCTTTTGCTTATATTAAAACAATATATTCCTATTGGATTTGTTTCTACCATCTACAAAGTTACTATTGTATTTGTTGCACTCTAAGCATTAAATATGTATCTTATGTTCTATTGTAACCATTCAATACTACAATTCTTTTGTATTATTGAAAACAAAGAATCAATCCATTGTTAGCTAGAAGATACCATGGAAATTGAATTTGTATTTAACATATATTGGTTTAGAAATAATGGTGTATTGCAATATATAAACAAAATCTTTGTTATATTGTTTGATTGTTGTAATTGTTATATTTGGTTAAAAAATGCATACATGGAACTATGTAGTAGTTCAAAAGTCTTATTTTTCTAATAGCAAAAGCACTTTATGTTTTTTTCCCTCCTACTTATAGCTCAATTGTGTTGTTGTCTACCACAAACAAGTGAATTGAAAAATAGACAAAAAGTTATTTAGACTTTATGTTTTTAAATTTGCCAAATACATATTTCACTAGTGATATTGACAAAAGTGCTTTTTTTAATAACATTTTTTTTTTAATAATAGTTATATTTTCTTTGCGACACTCTGCAATTTATTTTTTGTTCATAAAGAATACAATGGTCTCTCAATATCATGCTTTATGTTTCTTGTGGGTCTTTTTATCTCCTTGCATTTCAAATTCAAATCTCTCTACCTCTAACTGCAAACTCTATCTCCTTGCATTTTGTTGACACGGGGGCAGGCCCAGGGTTCAATGCTCAAGAGCGCATCAACAAAACCCTAACTACTGACCTTTTCAACAACACCTGCGAAGTAGATGAAGTCTCACCCGAGGTAGAGGCAGGGGTGGTTGCAGGACTCAGATGTTTGCAACCTTAGCTGGGACACCAATCTATGATTATATCTTTTACAGGGCACTCAACATAAACCATTCATCAATATTTAACCTTTATGGTACTTCGCAGTCAGCACAGAGCATCGCAGTGAATACTTAGACTAAAGATGATCCAGTACTTAACCACAGGAATATAGATTAGATTCAGCAGATCAAGCACTAAGCAACTTATATATCAGATCTAACATTCATTCATATATCATAAGCACAAAGCATAACTAGATCTATTTAATCACAACAAGCACTAGCTAAGAAGGAGATAAACACATTAGGTCAAAGCACAGAGCATAATACACACAGTTACCGTGGTTCACCCCCACCCTGGGGCTATGTCCACAAAGTCTTCTTCTTTATATTATCTCGGTCAATCGGTTACAGCACAGAGCTTCAGTGACCCTTACTTCGCACAAGACAAAAGATCTACGTAATTCGCTAGATCCTTCTTCCTTGCACTTCATCACAAAGCCTTCTACAGTCTCTCACAGGGACTTGCACTCAGCTCTGCAAGTCTTACATGAAATGCACAAAGCCTTACAATACTTGATCACACAAATCCAACTCTTAGCACTTTAGCCAACTTGCACTAAGCAATCACCAAGTGCACTAAGCAACTACTTCTACTATTTCTTACATTGCCTATCTCTTTATACATTACAAAAGTGGGCCTAAACATGGGTAAACCCACGGGTTGACATCCCTTTCCCTTTACATCAACCCAAAACCCTAAAAGGGACCCAAAAATAGATCTTGCTTCCTTAATTTCTGCTTTGCGTTGAGCTCCATCTTTGGCAAGCTGTCGGAGTCCCAAAAACAGTCAAATATGACCAAGTATTCTTCAAAACTTGGTCAAGGGCCAACACGTTTCAACTTTAAATCTCTCTACTTATAATTGCAAACTATAGGGACATTGCTGCTATGCAGTTTTTGTTTTAATTGAAAAACAAACTATCAAAATATTATTCATAACTATCATGAAATATAACTTTGTTTAAATAAAGTGTTAGTTTTTGTTTTTTGATAATTCCAAAATTTAAGTAGAGTGAAAGTACTTTAAAGAATTGTATATAGGGTGTTTTTTTTTTGTTTTTGGTTTTTTTTTCTTCATTCGGTTAAAAAGAGGGGT
>ML777118.1:0-21067 GCA_009831015.1 Picea engelmannii
TCGTTTGGAAGATGCAGTTCGAAGAACTATACACAGAGCAACCAAGCGTAGATCAACTCCTCAGAACTTGGTAACTTCAACTCTATTAAAAAACACTTTTCAAGATTTTTTTGGTTCACACCCCTTATCCCAATTTTTAGATCTTGGCTCATCATTTTCATAGCTTTGGCAAGGTGGCAGGAGCCAAAGTTTTAAGCCTTTGTGGATAGGAAAGGAAAGTGCTATACTTCTAGATATGATTCCCTATGGAAGGCAAAGGACAATAAAAATCAGCAGGCAAATAACATCATATTTGTGATGCTGCTTGAAGAAATACAACAATGTATAGCCAATGTATGAAGCATTATTGTGGACATAGTCCAGTAAACTAAAGGTATAGCTAGGTTTAAGGAATCCAAGCACCACATGTGGATCCAAACCGCAAGGGATCCAAAGAAGGCATGGTTGGTGTTGGCACAAGGGAAGACCTAGGGTTCAACTCTAACAATGCACCAGCAAGCCCTAACTACTGTCCCTTTCGACAATGCCTATGAAGAAAATGAAGACTCACCCAAAGTAGCAATAGGGGGTTGCAGGACACATGTGTCTACAACCAAAAGGAATGAAAAGTGGATCCGGAATAATAACACACAACAACTAGATATTATTTACCAAATTAAACCTACTTCGCATAGTTGTATCTTGAATCTAGCTCAATAATGCAATAACAAACTAACAGGAAGAAAAGAACACAACATCAACCACAGAACAATATATGTGGTTCCAATATATGTGGTTCACCCTCTCCCTAGGGATACATCCACAAAACTGTTTTTCTTAATATATTATGTGAAAACATACAGTTCTATCTTACAAATCTCTCTTTCTTTCTCTCTTCTATATCTCCCCTCCCTACGCACCCAGCTACAGGGTTGATCTTCGCACCCAGCTGAAGATATTACAATAAAATAATGCTCTCACACACAACACTTCTTCCTCGAACAAAAGCAATCACTCAACAACACAATAATGATGAACCCATAATGAACAATGATCAACCTCCAACAACAACCAACCCCTCTTCTCTCATATAGGTCCTTATTTATATATTACAATGACTCATAGACAACCTTAGGTTTAAACCTAGGTGTCAAAACCCTAAATACCAAAACCCTAGGTCAACTTGACCCACATTTTTAGGGCTTCTCCAACCTATCTTTCCTTCTTTCCTGCAAGGTGCTCCAAAGCATCCGTTGGTGGCTTTTTTCACTTGCTGAGTTGTCCACGATCCATCTTCCTTGCATATCTGTCTTTCTCAATATTCTCATTCATAAAATTGCTTTCTCTTACTTTTCTCCTTATTTTCTTCTTCTTTGACCACTTCAACTCATTCTCAGTCAATGTGCCTTCCACGCAGTTCGGACTGCATCATTTCTCTTCCTTTTTCTTTTCTTTCTTCCTTAATCCATAGCCAAGGGCCAACAGGCCCCCAACACTCACCTATGACTCATCCCTTGTTACTGCAAGACTGGACCTTTCTGTGTCACTTCGACTTACTTTCTACTCTCTCCATTCTCGCTGTGTGAAAACTTTCTTTCCTATGTATGGTACCCAGTTTCAACTGCACCTAATACCTAGAACCTTCTTCTTATGCTTTTACTGAGTGTTGCAAGGAAGCTAGTTTTCATAGTACAATTTCAACCGGCTCCCATTCAATAAACCTTCCTTCCATTCCCCGTTCAAAGTCTTCAACTGCACAACTCCTCCTTTTGTAACATAGGAAACCTCATATGGCCCTATCCAATGTGTCCTGAACTTCCCTGGATGCTTCATGAACTTGTTGTCATATACCAATACCAGATCTCCTTGCATAAATGCTTTCTTTTTGATATGTCTATCATGGTAGGCCTTTTCTCATTCCTTCTGTACCTACTGATGAAATAACGCAATAAAGTTGTGTTCCTCTAGTTCCACCAACTTTGCGAGCCTATTTTGAACAACGCCAGTGTCATCCATATATGTGAATGATGCAATTCTTAGACTAGGAACCAAATATTCCATAGGGACTATTGCTTCTAGACCATAAACAAACTTAAAGGAAGTCTGCATTCTCAGCTTCTTGCAAGTGGTTATATAATCCCATAACACTGTCGGTACTCTCAAATCCTAATCATCCTTGTTCACACTGCAAATATATGTCATCGCGGTCTCCAAGATCTTATTGAAATCTTCGACTATCCCATTTGCTATGGATGGTATGGAGTTCTCTTATGATGGTGAACTTCAAATTCCTGAGTTAAGGCCTCAATAGTCTTATTAATAAAATGTGTGCCTTGATCACTCATAAGGATCTTCGAGAATCCAAATCTAGTTATGATATCATCAAATATGAACCATGTAGTTGTAGTTGCACTACAGTCTTTAACCTCTTTTTCTTCTTCCCATATGGTCAAATACTCTGTCACAGTGATGATGTATCAAGCTCCTATGCACTTTCTTAGTGGGTTGATAGGTCCCACAAAATCAATTGCCCATTTCTCAAATGCCTGTAAGGTTAGTTGTAGTACTAAAGTCATCTCATCTCTTCTAGAAGGGTTCCCCACTCTTTGGCATACATTGCAGACTTTGTAGTATTCCTTCGCATCTTTGTGTACAGTGGGCCACCAAAGGCCATCTCTAAGAACCTTATGTGTTGTTGTTTTTCTTGCATAATGTCCTCCTGCGATGCCTCCATGTGATTATGCCAGAATCAGTGGTCTCTCTGCCTCCATAACACATCTCCTCAAGATCTCATCAGGTCCCATCTTATATAGTTGTCTAGCTATAAGTGAAAAATCTGCAGCACGAACTACCCGTTGTTTCTTCTGAATGACTGTATATTCTCGAGGTGCCATTCTTGTTGAAAGGAACTAAACTATCTTGACAAAGTGATCATCAAATTTTTCTGATGGGCAGCAACTGTGCATCTGGTAGTGTATCCTCCAAATTGGTAGGTTCCTCTCCATGTTCTAAATTGGATAAGTGGTCAGGTCCCTTGTTCATTCTCCCTATCTTGACCATAATCTCATAATCATATTCCTGAAATAACAGTAGCCATCCGCATATTCTTCCCCCCAACAGTGGCTTGTTGACTAGGTATTTCAATGTGGATTGATCAATGAACATCTTAAAATGTTCTCCCAACAAGTAGTGTCGAAACTTCTACAGCGCGTACACCATGGCTAACCCTTCTCTTTCAGGGGTAGTGTAATTTATCTCAGCTATAGAGAGCTTCCTAGTAGCAAAGGATAATGTATGGTCAATATCTCCTTCTCCTGGTTGTTCTAACAAATCCCCTAATTCAATAGATGAAGCATCGACATGCACATGGAATTCCTTGCTCCAATATAGGAAAACCAGAATAGGCATAGTAACCATTTTATGTTTAAGTGTGTCGAAGCTCTGCTAACATTCCTCTGACCATTGAAACTGACAATCTTTGTTTAAAATATTTTCCATGGGTGTTTTTATATGTGCATAGCCCTTGATGAACTTCTTGTAGTATCCAATATGTCCCAGCGCAGTGTGCAGTTGTCTAACCAAAGTGGGAGGAGGTAGATCATGGCAATCTTGGCAGGATCTACCAGCAATCCCTGCTTATGTACAATATGGCCTAGCATCACTCCAAAGGGTGAAAAGAAGATACACTTCTTCAGGTTCAGGGAAATCTAGCATTGCCTGCACTTATCCAACATTAGTCTTAAACATTCAATATGATTTTGCAATAAGCTAAAAACAGTCCAATCATCAAAATATGCTTCCAAAAATTTATGTAAAAATTCCTTGAATGCTTCGACCACCACCCTAGAAAAGATGGTTGGTGAATTCTTCAATCCGAAAGGCATCACTGTGTACTAGAAAGAACCCCATTCTATTGCAAATGTGGTCTTATGGATATCTTCCTTAGCAATCTTGATCTAGTGATAACCTGAAAATCCATCTGTGAAGGATTAAACTTCATGTCCTCCTACATTATCTAACACTTCATCAGTAAATGGTGTAGTGAATGGATCATGTAAACAAGAATCATTCAACTTTCTCAAGTCTACACAGATTCTAATCTCTTCTATCTTCTTATCTTGGACCACCATAGGGATAATCCATTCTGACTATTCAATGGGTTCTATGATTCCTGCTTCCAACATTCTGTCTAATTCAATCTTGACTTTCTTCTTATACTTGGGATTCAAACTGTAGGGTCGCTGCTTGACTTGCCTTGCATCTAGTTTTAATTAAATGGGACCTTTAATTCCCTTCATGTCAATGAACTTGGTTGGAAACAAGTCCTGATATTCATGCAGTAATTCTGTGATCTTGTCAATGGTGGAATCATCCCAATAATCTCCCACGTTTGCAAGCTTAGGTGCTTTCTCTGTTCCAATATTATCTCTCTTGATTTTGATTGGTTGTCCAATGAAATTTAGTTGGACTCTTAGTCCTTCTATGTTTCTTTTTTCTTTTGTTTCTACAATGTTCACATTCCTAGGATCATCATCCTCATCAGCATTGATATTGTAACAACCTTGTAGTTTCTGAAGAGGTGTAGTCCATTCATCCTATTCTTGCTCACCAGGGAGGTTAGGTGCCTCCTCAAAGACTTTCTGTCTCACAACTTGTAAAGCTTGATCTACTGTGGGGTACTGGATTTCAAATAAGAATGTAGCTACAAAGTTCTGAGTCATACCATACCAATCTATAGTGGTGAGGCGTAGTTCTCCTTGAAGATACCAATTAATAGGTGTTGTGTCCAAAGTATTAATGAATTTATGCACCCACTTTTCTTGATGAATTTTTCTCCAGGCCTCCTCGCAACTTCGCACATGATCCTTCGGACAACTCTGACCCATGTATCGAAATTTGCATCCTTCAATTTGGTCTGAAAAGCGCATTGTCATCAAAGTGCGACATTGCACCCAGTTCGCGATGTTCTGATTATGTGTTCCCCACCATCTCGTTGGCATTGATTTTAAAGCTTCGTCCAGTGCCAACAACCTCTGTTGTATTGGTACAATTTCTTCAAACTCCAATAAGAAAGTTTCTAAGTAATTGAAACCATCAAATGTGGGAAGATTACTTACTTCTATACCAATCCATTGAACTTCTCTAGTCAATCTAGCACACCTCCGCACAGAAAATTCATACATTTTGTTCTTCCAGTTCTCCAATGCTTCTTCTAAATCTAAGGAGCATGCATTGTCACTTTGCCAGCTTAAATTCCCATCTGTTGTAGTATTAAGGTAATATTGTTGTCTTTCTGTCAATTTATATATGTTCTCTAGCTCATATGGGCAGTCTTCTTCTCTAATGGGTTTTGTGTATCTGTGACCTTCATTAGGATTCAGAGGTGCAATGACCCTAAGGCCATCACCTTCAAATGTCATTCTTCTTTTCTTTAATCAACAACAGTGGAATTGTTGAAATCCCAATCAATTCCTAACAACGTAGGATAAGGATAGCTATTGTCAACTATCTCAATCACCTCGAAGTCCACAAATGAACTTACCTCATCGATGTCCATAGGGACATGTGCCAGTCTCCCAAAGGGGCTTACTACCTACTGATTAACCATCCTAAGCCTGATAGGGGAGTAAATCAACTTAGGTTTTCCCATCAGTGCCCAGGTCTGCTTCGTCATAACATTGACTTATAACCCTAAGTCGAGGACCACATAATCTATGTCATAATCCCCAATATGAGCATTAAGGTGTAGTTCCTTGTTCGTCCTTCTCTTTATAGATACTTGATGTACTACTTTGTTCAGCAGAGGGTCTACCCTTCCTATTTCATACTTTCTAATCAAATTTTGTAGTTCTTGTACAACTCTTTCATCCTTAATAAAATTAATGCAAGTACATAATAATTCCATAAACTTTCTTACCTCTTTTCCTCCTCCAGGCCCAGCTGACTGATCGAATGCTAGAGGCATTCCACATTCTCTCACTTCTAGTTCTGTATTTGATGAAGAAGCTTGATCTCTTCCAAACTCTCTTCTTGCCTCTTCAAATGTCTACTTTTATTTATTTGGATCAAACATTTGTGTCTGATCTACAGCTCTTCTGACCCTTTATTATTTTGTAGTCTTTCATGGGGTAACTCTGTCTTCTCCTGCAACAACGCCTCCTCTAGTGATAAAAATGACTCTGGGATACTCTCCACAAGGTTCTTCTAAGATTAGTTTTACTTTTTGGTCTCCTCTTCATCTCTCCTAAAGTTTGGCTAACATCATGGGACAATCTTCAATAACATGTTCAAATGAGTTGCAATAGCTGCAAGTGGTACAAGGGTTCTGGCAGTCCCTTGCCAAGTGTCCTGGTTGTGCGCAGTTATAACAAATGATCTAACCTCGACCTCAACCCATGCCTCCTCCTCATCCTCTTCCTATGAATCCAACACAAGGGTTGAAGTTTCCTCTTCCTGGAGAGTTAAACCGGGTAGCATTTCCTTCCTGTTGAATCTCTCCTTGAATCCTATATGTATCTCTTGACCTTTAATGCAGGAGATCATAATCCCTACAGTCCTTCTCATCATGCCCCACAAATTTATAGAATGTGCAGTAAAAATTGGTAGGTGTCTGGACATATTTTTGCATGTAATATAATTCACCAGAGCGATGTCTATTTCTACATACCTCGCACCAGGGTAGATTAACCTGCTTAAAAGGGCTCAGAGATCCAGAGGCCAAGTATTCATGGAATAGGTCACAGTGATCCTTGTCATGGACCTCTAACTTGCATCTAATACACCAGATGTCTTATCTTTGATATTTTCCCTTGTCTTTCTTCATATCTTCGACTTACAGAGATAAGCTAGTTAGCTGACTCAAAATTTGACTCATACCTGAGCTGGATTCTCCCATAGGGTCTGATTCTAGTTTCATGGCGATCTCTAGTGCCTCAACCTGCAAAGCAACCTTCTATTGCATCAGAGGAACTCTGATGTGTGGTAAGAGGGCAGCAATGAACCATTCCTTTTTCTACTCGTCGGGGATCTGAAAACTCAAACGGCCTGTCAAGGTATTAAACCTTTGATCAAACTCCCAAACAGGTTCAACTACTCTCTGCTTGATTTCTTTCAGTTCTGTAATGCACTGTGACTCTGACTTCAGTTTCTTGAATTTTTCACTCAATGTAGTATTGATATCATTCAGCGGTTTAGGCTGTGCAACTCCTTTAACAAACTTCATGTAATAGCTCAGTGCGCGGTCTCTCAAGGTAGTACTAAACTGATCTCTCTTAACATCTTCGTCAATGACTTTCTTAATACTCCATACAGCTTCACATAAAAACTAGTATTGATCAGGATCTTTAGATCCATCTCCTCTAAATATAGGTAGCCTTATTTCATCTTCCATATATCTTCCTTGGTTTCTTGACTGAGTATGTACTAAATTGTTGGTAATAGTGCTCTAAATTCTCTAGTAAATCTGACTACTTTGGTTACTTAATGCTGCTAAAACAACAAGATGAGTAATAGTATGTACTTCAATAGTCGGTGCAGTTCCTGAAGTCTCTGATTCTTCTCGGTGATGTTCTTAATTCTTCTCTTCTTCTGCCCCAACGGACCCTGACTGTTCCTTGTTCAATAAATATTCTTATCCTCCACTATAGAACCCTTCATCCTGTGCCAGTGGTTCATGGCTCTGCTCAAACAGGTTTACTAGAGGGACCTCTCTGAAGGTTCTCCTACTGGGCGTATGTCTAACCTCTTTGTCACTGTCATTTTCTGAGTTGTTTAACATTATTTTTTAGTACGACCGATTACTGTATCTCCAAGATGTTCTTCGCATGCAATAACATCTTGATCTTCAACTTCAAGAAGTGTAAAAATTTTCCTCTAGTTCCCTTAAAGAAATATCTCTCTTCTTGGATATATGACTCAACCCTATCAATAGAAAACTCAATGATGTACCATCCAATAGTACTATCGAACCAATGATATACTACTCTTGACATGATGTTATCAACTCTCTTGACCTTCTTGATTAGCATCGATGTCCAAACCACAGGTGGTCTAGATCTGATCTCAAACTGGGTATCTGCTAATCTGGCTAACCACTCATATAGTTCCTTATGAATTCCTCCAAAGAAAATCTCGTGTATATCAGTAAATATATACCTTCCCAACCAATCCTCTATACTAGGATTAGGTTTCTTGTTCTGGGCTTCAGTGAAGCCTCTTTTTTGTTCTTCTGTCCACTTCTGAATCTCTGTCTTCGATGGAAACCACCTTGACATTCCCTCAAGAAGATCTCAGTCCCGACAATGGAACCATTTGTTGGCACAGGGTAAGATCCATGGTTCAAATCTAAAAGTGCACCAACAAACCCTAAATATTGTCCCTTTTGGAAACACCTACGAAGTAGATGTAGTCTCACCCAAAGTAGCAATAGGGAGTTGCAGGACATAGGTGTCTACAACCAGAAGAAATGCAAAGTGGATCCAGAACAATAACACATAGCAGCTATATATTATTTACCAACTTAAACCTACTTCACACAGTTGTATCTCGGATCTATCTCAATAATGAAATATCAAACTAACAGGAAGCAAAGAACACAACATCAACCACAGAAGACAACAAGATATACGCAGTTCACCCTCTCCCTAGGGATACGTCCATAGAACTATGTTTCTTGATATATCATGTGAAAACATATAGTTATATCTGTGCACTTAGCTTGCAAATATTTCTTTCTCTCCTCTGTATCTCCCCTCCCTGTGCACCCAGCTGCAAGGTTGATCTTTTCACCCAGCTAAAGATCTTACAATACAATAATTCTCTCACACACAACACTTATTCCTTTCACAACAGTAATCACTCAACAACACAATAGCGATGAACCCAGAATGAACAATGATCAGTCTCCAACAATAGCGATACTCTCTTCTCTCATATAGGTCCTTATTTATATATTACAATGACTCTTAGACAACCTTAGGCCAAAACCTAGGTGTCAAAACCCTAAATACAAAAACCTAGGTGTCTAAAACCCTAGGTCAACTTGACCCACATTTTCAGGGCTTCACCATCCTGTCTTTCCTTATTTCCTACGAGGTGCTCCAAAGTATCTGTTGGTGGATTTTTCCTCTTGTTTAGTTATCTACGATCCATATTCCTTTCTTATCTGTCTTCCTCAATCTTCTAGTTCAATGGATTTCTTTCTCTTACTTTGCTCCTTCTTTTCTTCTTCTTTGACCACTTCGACCCATTCTCAGTCAATATGCCTTCCGCGTAGTTTGAACTTTGTCTTTTCTCTTCCTTTTTCTTCACTTTCTTCCTTAATCCATAACCAAGGGCCAATAGATGGAGATGCAATACTGGGTCACAAGGGAATAAATTGATCGGATAATCAAATAATGGAGAGCATAATGGAAGATACCAGTAGCAAAACCAACAAATCCAGTTGCAACACAATCCACTGAGACCAAGTGGTAGGCTGAAGTAGGTCCCTCAGCAAAAACAAATGGTCTAGCTAATAACACTAGGAAGGTTGCAGTGCTAAATCAAGCATCGGGAAGTAGGGAAGTGCCAAAAATACCAAGGAGGAAAACAACAATGACTAGGACAAATAGTCAGCAGGATGCTAGAAAGGGGGACACATAACAAGCTAGCGAGGAAAGGGCACAAGTTACAATGAGTGGGGTGCAACCCTCATAGAAAAAAAGAAAGAAAGCACATGTAGAAGAGATGTGCAAAAAGAGGAAGTATACCATGGAATACCTAGTCATCACCTTGACAGAGGATGATTTTGAGTTCATTGCAAACAAGGTTCAGGATAGGGGGGAAGAGGTGGTCCATGTTGTAGAGGCACAAATATAAGATATCGTGGCCAAACTCATAGAAGTCCATGAAAATATACAACAATTATAGAGTCATGCATTCTCACAGGCCACAATGAAGCAACATGAAAAGATACAACAAAACCCTGTGCAGAAATAAGGAGAGGAGATAGTTCAGCTAGTATTTCAAGTTAGGGACACATTCAAATTCACATGAAAAATGGTCAGAATGGATCAAGAGACTACGCAGAAACCCATGGGGGTAAATTGACCATTTTGAGGTAGTCATGGCGTAGATACCCACCAAGGAATTATATGGATTCCAGGTTATTATAATGCAAGAATTACAATCAAAAACTCATCTAGATGCCACTAACTTGGATGTGGGTAGGGGAGTTGCCAAAATGTTACAAATCACCTGTGACCAATTGACCTTGGAGAAAGAGGAGGAGAAATAATGCAATGAAAAGCTAGAGCAGGGGATACCAACGGTATAAGACTGTATCCCAAATAGCACACAAGTACCAAAGAGGAGTGCAGAAGAAAAGATAAAAATCATTTCACAAATGATTGAGAGATATAGGCAGGAAATCAAGGAGCTAAAAGAAAAAATTAATCCTATGACTCCTCCTGAGGTTCAAGAATAGAGAGAAAAACAATCCATACTCTATATAGCATATATGGAAAAAGAAGCAAGGGAAGTTCCAGAATTGTTGAACAAAATTATGTAGATTTGGACCATCTTGGAAGAGGATGAAAAGGACCAATAGCTGGACCAACAAGAAGAGAAAATCAGTGATGCCATACATAAGTTAAATAAACGGTATAAAACCATGAGTATTATGGAGCACTTGAAGGGAATCTAGTAAATGAAGACTCTATAGACAGAGTTAAAGACATCGTAGACTAATAAGCAAGAAAGACAAGCCCAATTGGAGCCCCTCCAAGAACAAGCAGCACAACTGATTGCACAACTAGAGGAAGAGAAGATGAGCATGTCATAGGAACATTCAGAGAGATAAAAACTACTACATGAATAGATAACAGTGAAAATAGTTGAGGTACTAATATAAGAAGTTACGCAGGTGAAGGAAAAAGGAAAGGCACTAGCAGAGAAGTTCCATAGTTTGGAAAAGGTTGTACAGGGAGAACGCACCACCTGAGTAGGGATGATTTCAAGGATGGAAATTTATTTTAAAATGTAGAAACCTTGGTGAATCTTACTAATCCTTCATATGTCAACTATAAATGTTTGGCGATATTTTTGTAAAAATATTCAAATTTCTAAGTATTTTATAAAATTTTGGCGATTTTTAAGGTAAAATAATTTTATCCTATAGAATTTGGGTGAATCACTTTTAAAATAGTGAATCTCGTTTTTGGAAAAACCATGGAAAATTAGCCCATGAGCGAAATTTATCCCCTAAAATCATCCCTGCACCTGAGTGGCTCGAGATGAGTCGCATGTCAGTGTTGGGGGCCTGTTGGGCGTAGGCCTATTTTGAGAAGGAATTCTATTTTGGGCGCAGGATTATTTTTGGGAGAAAGATATGTTTTTGGAAAGACCTATTTTTGGAAATAAAGACCTAATTTTGGAGCACGTGCAATAGGTGGCAAGAAAGTAACATGCAAAAAAAGAAGGAAAAGAAGCATGAAAGAGAAAAGCAAAATGGCATGCAGGAAGAAAATACTAACTCTAATAGGGTTAGGTTTTTTGACAAAGATTGTAATGACTATAAGCCAATAAAGTAGTATAAATAAGGACCTATGAGGTTTAGGTGAGGGGTATGTTAGTTAAGGATTGAGATTTAATGGTTGGAAAGCTAATGATTGTACTAAGTCTTATAGAAGAGTCAAATAAGTTAGTTTTTGAGGGTTAGTTCACAGGATGAGGAGCCTAGTGTGATCTAGTCAGCCTCACAGAGGGTTCTTACTCTCATTTTGATTGTATTATTGAAGATGTAATGTGCGTAGTGCAAGATTTTGCAGTAGAATAAATAAAAGAGAAGAGAAGCTAGATATTTGTGGACGTATCCCCAAGAGGGGGTGAACCACGGTAAACCTTGTGTTATATGTGATTGTTAGTGAATGATTTACTTTATGTTGATCATTATCTTAAGAATGAATGGTTAAAGTAGCTATATCAACATGCATGCATAGGTTTAAAGATGAATAAATCATAGAAGTAGATGAATGATTAAAAAATATAATGTGTAAGGAAGAAAGAACCTTATTGTTAAGAGGAAAATCACTCTATGGCATGGGGTAAACCACAATAGATGAAAATGACTGTAGAAATCGACTCTAATCCCAAGTATGATATATAATTGAAAATCCCAACAAGACAAGATAAAGAACCTACCTCGTCTAGATTTCCGATGAAGACCACCATTGAGCACACAACCCAAAGCAATACACCTGCAACTTGTCCTCAACTGATCCAAAAAGATCTTTTAAACGACAATGGTTGACTTATTAAAGAATGAGTTATTTTACCATTTAGGAACTTAATGAAAGAGGAAGAATTATAGAGGAAACATAGCAGCCATTAAGAAATATACAGATATGACAATAAGAATGAAGAACAACAAACCATAAACACCAAAGTGATAACAGAATTTGATAATCTCGCCTACGTCTTAGTGGGTGAGGCTTTCTTATTTCTGTTCAAATATTTAAATATACATCATAAAAGTACCAATGGATTACAAAAATGATCTAGTTGTGTTCTGCGAGATCTTAAGAACCCATCAAAACTGATGGCACTGAAAATGGATGAACGAAGCTCCCAGAAATGGCCCGCAAAGGTGCGCTCCTCAATAGCTTCTCTACATTAAAATGGATTTGCCTCAACAATTCATCAGCATTTTTCCTGATATGAACTTCCCTCATGGATTCAAGTGCCCCTAGTTTATATAGGCCTAAATTTGGTAACAAACTCCCAACTTCTCCCAAATATCTGGCCTCAAAAAAGGCCCAAGATCCTCCAAAAATAGATTAAGTCTCCCAAATATGGCTAATAATCCATTAAAAATCATTAACCTAATGTTTAAAACCCACTTTGGCACATATTAAGGGCACATCCCCCTTGCTCCGCGCTCCTAGTTATTTGGGGTGCCTCCAAGTGGCCTCGAACTAGTGCTTTGGTCCTAGCCCCCCATACCCCCCGATCTCGGCCCTAGTCACATGCTACAAAGGCCATATGGTCGTGGTTCCTATTCTCCATGCGCACTCATAGGTAGTTTGTCCCCTCGACAGTGTATCCCATGGTTACACCCCTAGTCGACAGGATGTCTCGATCGACTGGGGCTAACCCTTAACCTCCATGTCAACACATAACACAACAAGAATATGGTAATGTTCCATGCCCCGAGGGTTGGGCCAAAATCCATACATAAATTGTGCCAAACATTTAACTGGATGTTTGGTCATATACAATGGTCATATGAAGTGTGTCGGGGGATGGGGCCTAGCCCCGGCCCTTACTCCACCCAATAGTCAACAAACATCACTTTAAATATATGTTTTGTACGATAGTAATCAAGGAAAACCATGAGCGGACTGGCTAGCCTAGTTCTGCCAAGTCGTTTCCACCCAGACCATAGGTCACAAGTTTGATTCTTGTTGAACCCAAAAATTTTCCAAACATTGTGACCAATACAGGGGTGCCATGTGGTAGCCCAGGAATGGGCCATGTGGCACCGTCACATTTTCCAATAATGACCACATGTCAGAGTGTGATTCAACCACTTCCAACCCAATCAACATGCCACATATCTTCCCTGTCAGCATCCATCATACCTTCCATGTCAGCCAGTCACCACGTGTCATACGATTGAACGGCCTTGCCATGTCATCTTGTGCCACGTGTCACCCTTACAGTGGTTCCACGTGTCACACTCTGACTCATCCACCTATACCTGTTGTTGGGGAAAAACACCCTACAGACTAGCAAATAGAGTTTAGACTTTGCATGCAGATATGACCGAATAGAAATTACTTTCTACCTTCATCCCTAGATTTAAATCCCCTTTTCTTAGTAAATGCATGGAAAGATCAATCTACCTCGTTACTGGCATTTGATGTCAATCCTCCGTTGTGCTTGATTACTTGTTCGCAATGCTCCTTCCAAAGCTGACCTGCATTCAAGATGAGAAACAACTATGCATGCATACTACTTATATACTAACGGGTTAGAAATCAAATATAAACTAATCAAACCATAAAAGGTTCATGAATTGGGATGGGAAAAACATTCTCTTTATTACTTAAAATGATTCAACTTACAAAAGCTGAGACCGGCCACTGCTCCTTGAACCTGATCCTGGGCTCCCCTTCTTCTATCCTTCAACTGGTTTGCTTTAAATCTCCTTTGGCATTAGGAAAGGCTAAAGGGTTGGGACAATGGAGTACGTAAATGGGCAGATTTTCTTTGCTATATTTTTCCTCCTTCCAAATGGTACCCCTACCCCTTCTTTTATAGGCTAGAAGGAGCTAGGTATTTGGACGAACCCTCAGCCATGCATGGCCAGGAGTTTTAGTTAACTCACCCATATCTTTTTGTTCCGTCATCAAATTTCCATTTTTCATTCTTTTGTCGGTTCATGTGGGCTGTTTTGGGCTAGCCAGCGTGTACACGCGTGCAGTAATGGGTTAGGGAACGTAGGCCTTTACACAAGAGGATTTTCAAAGAGTTGTTTAGAAGTTTTTTTGGCAAAGAAAGGATATGAGTTGGCCTGATGCCAGGTAAGCATGTGTGGTGTAATTTAGGGTTATAACAGATGCCCCCTAATGTGTGAGGTTAGAAGAGCATCTGATGGGTGAAATACATTACCAATATTTACTGATGTGATGAACGATTGAGCCCAAGGATCAAGAACCAAGAGGTGTCGTTTGTAAAATAAAAAATGTCTCACCGAAGCAGGCATACCCATGCTTGGGATAAAATAGAACCATGGCTACCAATCAAATACATTGTAGATCCATGTCAAATAACTATAAAGAGTAGCTGCAAACAATACATAGCGGAGCTACATCTCGAAATCAGGAAGATATACATATAGAGTATCCATCTTCCAGAAGTTGATTAGGCATGGCTAGAGATGATATCTTCAGAGCTCGAGAAACAACTTCAAAATCTTCCAAAACTTGGGTAGGAGTGTAATATGAGTGTATGAATGCACTACCCAGAAGTCTTCGATGGCTCGTCGGTCATGGACTTGATAATCTTGATGATCGGACTGAAGGCTTCAGTGATTTTGAACAAGGACTTGATTGGATGTTCAAGATGGTCGGGTATGCGGACAAGAGACATATTGCAGAGGGGCCGACTCAGGCTTAGTGACAACAGCACGACAAGTGATGAGACTCAGGAAACATATATGTTAATTGTAAGTCTACGAAGCAGGAGGCAACACAAACTCTCCATATGTTTGGAAGAATAACCAAACGGTGGAGGACACAACTCTATATAGTGAGAAAATATTCCTAAGGTCGTACTACATCCCATAGTCTGATGAAAAAATAGACAGATGTGCTTTATCCAAGGGCAACTCATTATGCTGCCAATAAAGAAAATACTTTTCCCTTCCTCTTTTTGGGGTATATTTGATATTTTTGTTCTTTTCGATAATTTTGGAAAAAGAATAAAGGAATATTACGTTACAATGGAGGAACGAGTATTACAAACATACAAGCTCAAGGCACAAGGACAAGACTAATGTTCTAGTAAAATGATACTCAGGAAAAATCCTTCGATGGCCAAAGGTGTTAAAATGTAGAAGCAAACTGTCACAAGGCTGGTGGATAATGTATGCAAATGCGGTTGATAAAACACACAATGGTAACGTCCTTCGATGTAAGTTTAACGAGCCCAGAGAAGGTAAGCTTGGTGGTTTTTCATATTTAGAGAGTTTGAAAAAACATAAAAGGAGACTCCATTGGGGTACCTTTTTCGAAGATAGTCTAGTCGGTTCGAAAAAGGGTTAAACTAGCACCAATTAGACGTCGATTCAAAACCATTTTAACGAGTGTCACAAGGACAATATCACTCGGCCATTTTTTCACTTTTAAGGAGTCTGAAAAAAGCTTAACTATGGAATCCATCAGGAATATTCTTCTAGACCAATTTAACGAGTGTGAAAGAATAAGGTCACTCGACAATCTTTTCAATTTTAGGGAGTCTGAAAAGAGCTTAACTATGGACTTCGTGGGGGTTTCTTTTTCATAAGTTTAGTCCCTTAGGCCCGAAAAAGGGATAAAATTACACCTGAGAGTACTCTTCTAAAGAACAGAAGTTCCATAGAGTATACCTTTGTTCATATAGTTGACCGTCCGGACTGAAAAAGGGGTAAACTACTGCCGAACATACGTGACTTAAAATTTCAGTTTAACGAGCGTGAAAGGACACAAGATCGCTCGACAATATTTTCATGTTTAGAGGGTTTTAAACGGGCTTAAAAGAAGACCCGTTATTTTTTGGGAGTCCAGAGGGTGAGATCAAGAGTGAAGAAGAATCATGCAAAAGAGGCTCAAACTCATATTCAGGAAAGACTATAAGGACTCCCGAGCCTATAGTGTTTTAAAGATGGCATGGACACCATAATGCAACCAAGACCTACCTAGGGAATCCATGTTCTGGTAAGCTCTACCACCAAGTTGAGACACTTATAAAGCAGATATGATGGTTCCATGTCACAACCTGATGGGATCGATCCTATGGCAGAGGAAAAATTCAATGAGACACAAATTTCGGGGTAGTAACCTAACCTATATGCTCAAGTTGATTCGTGGAAAAAATTTCATGGACCGTCAAAATTTTCTCAAAACTCAAAAAAAGTGTCCCAATACCCGATCAAATCCCTCCCATATAACTCCTGAATCAATCGAAATGGTTTTTGGTATAAAGAAACTGATAAGGGAGGCCAAAAAAGTGACAAAAAGAGGCCAAAAAGTCTATAAATAGAAGCTGGCAGCTCAGTATCACCATTGCTGATTTGGAAATTGACTCTGGAGCCAAAATACCCCCTTTGCTAAAAACGGTGATTCCGGGAGCTACAGTGGATGAAACTAATTTCTACTTGGACCAAGTAAGTAGAAACTCCCCTATCTAGCTATTCAATTCTTCAATTTTTCATTTGCTTTCGTTTTTTGGGTGGGCGTCAACCTTTAAAAAGGTCATCCCTAGGTACACGTGGGTTGTCTCTAGATAGGATGCATGTACACTCGAGCAAAGTAAAGGCTTCCCACGTGTACACATGACTTTCACCTCTACAGCTCGCATGGACCCCCCTTTGTAGAAAAAAAATAACTAAAGGGCCAGTACTGACCCTCTTGAACTTTGTTGTGTTGGCAGGATGTATGTCCAGTGGAGAGAAAGGGAGCATGAAGGAATCAGTGAGTTGGTTGTGGGAGATCTGAATGTTGTGTCCATGTTGATGCAATGTGGTTTACTGAATTTCTTCCTGTGTCCATTTATGTGAGCACAACCAAGGCTACTGAATGCCTTGATTGACTACTGGCACCCTAATGCAGAGGCCTTCATGCTAGAGGGGAAATCACTGGTGCCCACCACCGAGGATATCTATTTTTTTACTAGCCTTTCAAGGAGAGGGGAACCAGTCAACTTCAAGATGTTTCCTACGAGACTGAATAAGATATCAGAACTGATAGCCGAGCACTGTGAGGTTGGCATTGACCCTGTAGACTCCTAGGTACCCATCAATAAGATCACTAACCTATCGCTACAGGCGATATTATTACTGATTGGGTGGATTACTGGTTCAATAGCCTTGCATCAGGCGTCTTGCGCACAGATGAACCATGCTATCCAGTGCTTGAATGCACATATTTTTGACTGGAGTACCACACTACTCGATTGCATGAAGAGGCAATTGACATATTGTCGACAGTGGACACAAAGGAACTTCGGGTTCGGGATGATTTTTTGTTCATTTTTCTTTGAGAGAGTTCTAAGATTTAGTCCTTGGGAAGTAGTACGAGGACATCGGGCCTCTTTTCTTGCAGTGTGTAGATGGGCAGTATTACTGCCACAACAGGGTGGTGGAAGGACCAATGAGTCCTTCGATGATGACTTCTTTGTGTGGCTGTCACGTCAGATCCCTGTGATCGAGGATTACCCATATGCAGGGATAGATTTTTCTAGAGATCTTGAGATACCCGTGCCTCCTGGTGAGGAGCGAGGGGAGATGGGTAAGTCTCCACCTTGGTAGTTTTTTTGTTTGAATATGTCATTTTTATGTCATTTTTGTTATATATATAATTTTTTTTTTATATACCAGAGTATTTGATGGGTATACGTTTTTTACATGCAGATGTGGGACTCATGTGACCTACCGATTATGCACGGAACATGCATCATCCATGGCCAAAATCCACAGCTACCACCGTCGGGGGAGCAGCAGTAGCAGGGAACCTCCCAGTTGGGGAGGCTGAGAGGGTCCTTCGACGAGTTGAGCAGAAATTCACTGCACTCACTCACATAGTCCCGATGGCAGAGATAGAGGACCTGCCACCATCCATGCAGCCTCATGAAGTGGGGGAACCTTGGATGTGGGTCCGATTGTTTAGGTGTTTATCCCATGCTGTGGACTATTATAACAGGGCCCATAGGCCCTGAACCTATTTAGAATTTTTATGTGCCACGAGCACTTACTTGTATATATTTTTGAGGGCATAAGCCCTATGACTCATTATTAGTCCCATTTTTTAGGCGCTTGCATCCATCTATGTACTCTGGTTGTTTTATGATGTTATATATGGTTTTTTGATCTTTTGTGTCTTGTGGATCACGTGTGCAAAAATGTATTTACATGCTTATGTCAATGTTCTTTCATATGTGTGCAAGATTCCAATCTAAAATTTGATTAGCTAGAGTATCTTTAATTTGGTTTAATCTCCTAGGAACATGAAAATATGTAATATAATCAAAATGTCATTCTAAGAGATGTACCCTAAGGAATCGTCAGTGTAAAGTTAGATCATGAACCCGGTATACTCTATTTAGCTGTGACACAACCAGTTGAGCGTCGAGATAGACCCGAAGATGAGAGATACCCAATGACAAGGTGTCACGAAGCAACTCAATAACTGCACTATACTCGGCGACATTATTTGTAGTGTCACCTAAGCATATACCTCCGGAAGATAACAACTGGCCCTGAGTTGTAAAGATTACCCAAGCTGCAAAGGCAAGCCTCCGAGTGTGCCATCTAACACCATCTACATACCCAACGAACACCTCAGAATCACTTGACATCTGCCATATTCATGAAAGATAACATCAATGACATGTCTATAATACTTAAGAGAAACTAAAAAGTAATAGTACAAAGACTATACATATGTTATAAAAAGTTACCCATAGTGACTTGCCTATGAGTAATACTTCTTGAGGTAGAGCCCATTTCTAGGCTCCGCCAAAGCATTCCCTTCAAAATCAACCAGACGATAAATGCCCTTTTTTAATACCTCTTTTATGATGAAGGGTCCGAACCACATGGGTTTGAATTTTCCTGCCCCCAGGCGGTCCTTATCTTGGTCATAGACCAGGACAAGGTCGCCTTCAGAGAAAATCCGAGGACGAACGAACCTATCATACTGAAACTTGACCTTATGTTTGTGAGCCTCATTGGCCCGGACCGCATCACGACACTGCTCATTGAGCTTCTCAAGGTGTACTAACCATTCTTCAAGTGGAGAAGTGTCTGGAAATAATTGTACCACCAATTTTAGAGATGGGATCTGACATTCGATGGGAAAGACTGCCTCCAACCCGTAAAAAAGTTGAAAAGGTGAGAAACCGGTTGGAGTCTTAACAAATGTTCGGTAAGCCCATAATGCCGAGTATAACATCAAATGCCAATTTGACTTGGCTGAGTTGATAGTTCATTGTAGAATAGTCTTAAGAGTTTTGTTTACAACTTCCACCTGCCCATTGGCTTGGGGGTAGTAGGGTGATGAATTCTCTTGACGTAACCCAAGCTTTGATGTTAATTTGGTCATCATTTGGTTCTAAAAGTGATTGCCATGGTCAGTAACAATCTCTCTCGGGACGCCGAACCTTGCTATGATCTGGTTGAATAAAAAGAGAGTTGTAGTCTCTCCATCATCTTTAAATGTTTGCATAGCTTCGACCCACTTAGTGAAGTAGTCTACCACTACGATGATATAGCAGTGCCCCCTTGTTGACGGGGGGTTGCAAGTAGTGTAATCAGTCCCCCACTTGGTGAAGGGACCAACTATGATGACAGGAAACAAAGGAGCGGGATGTGCCCTCATATTATAAGAAAAGACTTGGCACGGATGACACTTCTTGACTGATTCTACACAATCTTTGATAAGCGTCGACCAGAAGTAACCTGCTCGTAGAATATTTTGGGTTGTTGCCAACCCAGAAAAATGACCACCGCAAGCTCCAGTATGGCAATAGTTGAGCACAATGACTACCTCCTCATGTGTGAGACATCGATGTAAGATGCAGTCTACCCCTCTCCAATACAACGTATCATTGAGTATGAGATAATTCTTAGCCTAATGGTGTATACACCAACGCTCATCACGAGAAGCAGAAGTGGGGCACTTCAAAGTTTGGATATAGATAAGTATATCTCCATACCAGAGATTTGAAGATGTGATCAAAAAAATATCTCTCTGGATTGGCGATTCTTCAGGCACAGCGTCACCTAACTCAACCGGAAGTTCCGAAATAAGCTCTGCGAAGACCAATGACTTTTTGGACTTTGCTGAAACAAAGTCTAAGTCAAATTCATGGAGGATGACTATCCATCTACTGATTTTTCCACCTATAACCCATCGTGTCAACATGTACTAGAATGGATTCACAACAACAATGATGATGGTCTTGTGAAATAGAACATAATGACGGAACTGTTGAACAACATGAACTGCTGCCAACACAAGTTTTTCAATATGAGAATAATTGAGTTTTGGTCCTACGTATTCTGAGAATGAATCATCTTCCTGAACTAAAACCATGCCAATGGTGGATTCTACAGCAGCTAGATATAATAAGAAATCTTTGTTATAGTTAGGTGGCCGTAGCAGAGGCACAATTGTGAGGGCATGTTTTAATGCATTGAAAGAGTGTTGAGCAGCTTCATCCTAGTAAAAAGGAACTTCTTTCTTCAGTAGGCGCATAAATCCCTTGGTGATTTCAGCATAGTTGGCGATGAAGCGTCGTAAAAAGTTCACCTTGCCTTGTAGACTCTGAAGTTGAAGAACTTTGCATG